>CM060962.1:9873199-10043199 GCA_030765045.1 Tenodera sinensis
CCAATGTCTAACGTTTCTCATCCGTCATTCATATCTAAGCTCCTAAGTCAAACACGTTAGAATTTTAAAACAATGTTTTAGAAAAGACTTCTCATATCCCGCTCTAGTACCCCTAGACAAAAGAGGTTACTGCCATTAAAGTTTACAATACAATACAATACAGTTATGACCAACATATATCTATAAAAGAAGTGATGTCTTGTACTCACATGATTTTCTCTACTCTTGTACTAACCATTCTTACAAACCCTTATTGCTATATCTTCTTCGTGTTAGTTGAGATAAACACTTGTACAAATTATCTTACTGCTTATTTCCTTGTAGGTACAAGGGGAATATGAGAATACAGTAGACTTTGAGCGATAGTCAAATCTTTTAAACCTTTCAAATTCAGTTCTCTTTGTACAGTTAGAATATAAAACAAATTAATGACGATCTTCCATTTGACGAAAGTTTGAGTTTTTCAAAACTCACACAAGTAACAAGGAATATATCCGAAATTTCTCACTCTATAAAAATTATTTGGACATAAATTGTGTGTTTCAGAAAAAGCTACATTTTTTGTAAAGTAAGATTTGGCCTATCTCTTACGGTTTACCAGTTAGGTAACGGTTACTCAAACTGAATAGGACTATATAGGCTATAGCCAGAAAATTCAAAATACATTTCGCTTGGCATAAAAATATCTCTAACATATGGCAATTTTAATCAAAATAGTTAGAGCCATTTTCTGGAAAATAAAAAATTTTTAAAAATTCTCCAAGTAAAGGGTAGTTTGTGGTGGACGAATTTTCTTCAAAATCTTCTTGTCACGCCTTTAAAAGAGATTATACTTAAATACCAACTTTGGATCTTAACCGACCTTTCGTATTTGAGTTATGCTGTCCAGAGTTTGACACACACGCACACACACACACACGCGCGCGCGCGCGTGCGCGTGAAAAAATACTTTTTATTGGATTCAGGGGCCTCGAAACATATATTTGCGGTGAAATCTCCACATCGAATTCTTGAGTGGAATACAATACTTTTTTTACTTATATATAACAAAGAGACTGAGCTATACCCTGATTGTCTGAAACCGTGCTGACTAAAATTGAATATATCGTGTCGGCGGGAATTTAACGAGGTAACAGGGGAACAGGAAAGGTCATGATATAAATATGCTCTGTCATGAAACTCTCCATTTGATGCTTAGACTTTACTTTTTAACGTTCCCCATAAATAAAAATCACTAAGAGGTTTAGCACAAAAGGCTAATATTTCCAAGACTTCAGTTTTCGTGGCAGCGAAACTTCTAAACTTCAAAGTTCATGCTTTACAACCGCAAGACCTTCTAACAATTGCAATTGGTTTTAGCAGGCCATTCATAATGACCACGTGGACCCACCTTCAACGTTCTTCACTGACGAAGCGTAGTTTTATCTTCAAGGTCAGTTTCTACAATTGATACTGGGCTACCGAAAATCACCATATTAATAACAGAGTTGCTCACCACGCGTAGATTTATTAGTCTCACATTTACGACACAAAAGTTGACATACAGGTTTATGTAAAATCTATTCTAACCATTTTTTCCGCAACTAAAAAGAAATAAAAGATTGTGTGGCTGGTTTCATCAGGATTCAGCTATAGCACACACTGCTAAGCTTGAGTTGCGAAGTGCGTATGGTGATAGAATAATTAGTCAAGAATTGTAGCCATCTTGTTCCCCTGACCTATCTCCATGCGAGTTTTATTTACGGGGAACGTTAAAGAATAAAGTGCGTGCATTAAATACGTTCACGTTACAAGAGCTGAAGGACAAAATCACGAGAGAAATACAGGCAATCGGTCAACATGAACTTCTGCGAGTAAACCAGGATTATTTTCGGAGATATAGGGAATATGTGCGCGTTGAAGTTCATCAATTTCAACATCTGTTGTGATGCAGGTAAGTTAGTAGAGTAATGTTCCGTAGCCGTGACTTGCCGCTCCTTTACACGCAACTCTGGCGGAGAGCCCGCAGGTCTTCGCTCTGTCCGGTGCCGCCCCGGAACGGTCCGGTCGGTCTAAAAACGCACGGTATTTTAATTGGACATTTTGAACGCAATAGCTGTACAACAGTATCCTTGATGTTGTGAGTTACTGGTAACACAGACGTGCTTGTTAACTTGTAAACAAGTAACGGTACTCAATATAAGGTTATGACCCCAATAGCGATCGCCGATGAGAAAGGTACAAGCAGGAATTGAGAACAACCTATGCTGGTCCCCGCTTTCTCAGTTCCAATATTCATAACTCTAACAGAAGTAATTCCCACAATCGAATCGTCTTCCTTTTCGCGACGACCCACACAAGCTCACGTAGGGCGGTAGAATTTTTCCTCTCTCTCTCTCTCTCTCTCTCTCTCTCTCTCTCTCTCTCCCCATGTATATATATTTCACCATTTTATCACCTAGAGGACGTGGAATCACAGCCAAACGACCCATTACGACTGTGTTACTGTCCTGATAAGAGCCTGCGAGTTATCTTCCGCGTGAATCTTCCACAGGGAGACTATGTGACCCATACCGTCATGTTCCCCTCGTCAGAGCCCGCCCACGGTCCCCAGGAGAGCGTGCCTTTGCATGGAGACAAATTTCCATCACATAACGATTATAAGCTACCTCACAGCCTTGAGATTTCGCACTTCTACGCAGTGCAGCACTTCAACTGTTCCTCATTTGTTCCGGTTAAGTTTAGTTAGCACTTGTTTTATTCCAGTTGTCCCTATAGTTGTAGTATTTGCAATTTAAAATTAGTTTCGCTATACAGGATGGAAGTAAAATGATCCGCCAGACTTTAACAGCGAATTTCTCATGTTGTGAATAACAAGAAAGTCTAATACCAAAATGTTCAAAAGTTTATAGTTTTCTAGAAAAGAAAATTTTACCTAAAAAATTTTCATCACTTGGCTGGATTATTACTGATTGAAGGTTCTTGATTTATGGCTATATTCAGAGAAAGTTGAATAAGCGACAACTTTTCCCTTTGGCGTATTTCAATAGATTCAACGGTTTTTGTGTAAATTAAATTTAAAAGAACCCACAATTTGTTGCCTTCAAAGCCAGGCCAGGTCGATTGTGTTTGAGTATGCTTAAAAGCGACATGTAAAAGAACTCCAGCGTGACGAAATTCCGACAGACCGGCGGCGCTGCTATGATCCTGGCAATTGACAGCATCGTTAACTAGAAAATTGTTGTTATTATTATTGCTATTGTTGTTGTTGCTGTTATTGTTATTATTGTTGCTGCTATTACTGTTATTGTTGTTGCTATTATTGTTGTTGCTATTACTATTACTATTATTATTATTATTATTATTATTATTATTATTATTATTATTATTATTATTATTATTATTATTATTATTATTATTATTATTATTATTACTATTACTATTATTATTACTATTACTATTATTATTATTATTATTATTATTATTATTATTATTATTATTATTATTATTATTATTATTATTATTATTATTATTATTATTATTATTATTATTATTATTATTATTATTATTATTATTATTATTATTATTATTATTATTATTATTATTATTATTATTATTATTATTATTATTATTATTATTATTATTATTATTTGTAAGATTTAAAGCTTTCACGGCGCACGTTATTAATTACAGTTTCACGGGCGATCAGCCGTGTGAGGTTTGAAAATATTGAGCTTTCGGCCATTCTAAACTCCATGGCCTTCGTCAGAACTCAAATCACACTAAACACTGTTCCACAATGGACACCATCAAAAACTAATTGTGGTACGTGTTATGAAATGCATATCTCCATGTGGAAAAAATGTTTAGATTTATGCTATTGTAATTACACCCGGGTATATACTTAGACGTTGTAAGCCACCATTGGGGTATGTTATCTCATATGTATCTGAGAGTTTCTTGTGGTTTACTGGGGGAAATGCGAGTCAGTTCGAGAATTTAATGTTGTATCGGCATGTTGCCATAGCAGCTCAGTGGTTAGCGCGGAAGATCTGTGGTTCAAATCCCGGCAGTGACATTGATTTTTCAGCGTGATTCTAGTTTTCAATGGATTGTGTTCTAAAGTTTTGGCTTATAATTCTCCAGATTGATTCCTTGTGCTTCTAACTCGTTCTTTCGCTTGAAGTTAATGTTTTAAAAGCCTCCTAAGTTGGATTTTATCGTTAGTAAAATAATTTTAAAAGAATAATTACCTCAGCAAACTTTCTCCGGAGGCTCGAGAGGGAATAAAAGGAAACTTTGAATATTTGCTTATGGAACAAAAGTGCAACACAAGTGTACAATTTTTGACATAGTCTTCATGACGATCAACACATTTCACACTTGCTCCAAAACGTAAGAGGTGCAAGGATTCCTGCGGGAAAAATATTGCTTTCCTGCACACCGCCTGAAGCATCTTTTCATCGGAACAAGATAACCTTCCGACCATCGCCTCTTTGAGTGGTCCAAATATATTGTAATACAAACAAGAACCAGATGCTTCACAAAACATGTAACAGAGAAAGCAGCACAGACTGTAAGGGCGATGCACGAAATTAATTATATCAAAACCTTCAACTTGAAAACAGCAATGACGCTATTCGGAACAAAAATCATGCCAGTCCTAACGTATGGAATAGAAGTCATATGGTCACATCTGAGAGAAGAATCCAGTCGTACTAGAAAGAGTAAAATTGCTATATATCAAGAGCTATAGCAGTATCAAAACTGCCAGATCCAGTCTCGTCTACATCCTTGCAAGAGAAACATTCCAATTGGACGACCTCAGGACTGCAGAGCACAGGAACCTCAGAGAAACTAGTAAAATCACTGGAGTTCTATCGGACAGGAGTCATGGTAGACCGGAAGTGAATAGCAGCGACGCACGTGCTAACAAAAATGGAAGTACATGGCTTTCACCATATGATTTGGAACAACTCAGCCTTTCATGAACCATCGCAAACTTGTGAATGAAAATTATGTGGATGCTACCACTTACAACTCTGTAGCAAAAGATAACCATCAATTAGAGACTATGCAAATAAATAATATAATGGTAATTGTGTTCTTATATGGCTATTTAGCTGCAATACAAATATTAAAATATGTTTTAATAACTCGAGTCCAGATCTGATGAGCACAGGACCTGCAAGGAGCTGTCCTGGCACCACATTGCAGACACTTTACAAATCTTAAGCATGCCATACACAATGTGATACGTCTAACGTTTGAGACAGATTTGCGGCCATTTAACCCATCATCACACGACGGTTCTCCATCATAATGGCTTTAACAACAGCAATAGACTCTAGTATCCCTGACCTGGACGGAGATGTTGCGGCATTCCTGATCGTTTCACTTCATTTGTACACTTGCTGCAGTGATAAACACGCATCACCTTCATTCAATATGTTTCGTAACTTCACTGCCCATTCGCCCGCCTCGATAGCGTGATGGTTAGCGTGTCTGCCTCACGTTCAAGAGGTCGCGAGTTCGAATCTCGCTTAGGGTAAGTTATCCGGGTAAGGTTTTTTCCGAGGTTTTCCCTTATCCTGAGAAGACGAATGTCGGGTAACTTAAAGCTCCATGGACCTCGGGCTCATTTGAGCATCATTTCACCCGTTTCATTCACTCACCGTCCGATATGACGCAATGTTGGAGGACGTTAATTAGAAAAAAAAAAAAAAAAAAAAAAAGTACCTTCTTCCTTAATGATGCATGTCCAAAGCAGGACAGCCAACTGGGCATGCTTACTAACATTGATAACAGTACTGCCAACTAACAGAACAATGGCTCGAATATTCGTATTTTATCAAATCTTTAAAGTTTTCATTTGACCCATCCTTGTATATTAAGACCTAGCTTTAGTCACATTGTTTGCCGCTTGAACTTAGGTAAATAAAGTTATACTTTAGCCTGAAATACATTTGCCTTATAAAATGTACTATGTTACAACTTCTTTGAGTAATTTTCTTCAAATCAACAGAAACCATAAACTGCCCAGCAATCTGCATAATCCAAACCCATCATTTTACTTTACAACACTCAACACTAATCTTTAAAATATCTAGCTAAATGCTTAAGTTTATGAGTCTTAATAACTATTGACAAAAGTGTGCCTTAAACGACATCATTTTAAAGCTATTTGAAGCCAATTTATGAACTGCTTGTCAAGCATTATTTTCAGGCACAATAGCCCTTTAAACAACAAGGGATGAACCTTAGAAGCAGGTACATGGGAAAGTGTGTGAACTTAGTGTATTGAAAAATTGTTGAGAAGCTTGTTGATATACGATGTGAATACTCGTGGAGTACATCCTTGCATTTTCCTTTTATAATGACACTATTTTTGAATACATAAAGTGATGCTTATTGCCCTAACAGATGATAGCAATGAGACACAAGCTATGATAATAAGGATTGTGTGGTTATAAGTGGAGAATTATTCTTCGCTTTAATAACAGCAGCAAATGCTAACATCAATAAACTTGAACAAATACAAAATCAGGCTCTTCGCCTAATCACTGGAGCAGTTAAATCCACACCTATTGATGCCATGCTTGCCTTAACACGGACCCCATCAATAACAACAAAAATAGAAGAACAAGCATTGCTCCAACACGAGAAAATGTTACGACTGCCAAACTCTAAATGGACAGAAGAGAACCTCCCCCCTTCAATCCTTAAAACTCATAGTAGTTTCCTAGAAAAGGTAACACAGATTAAATCCAAATTGAACATTCCTAACACCAGAGAAAATCTACTTATAAGAGAAAATCCATTGGAATTATTGCAACCTACCTTCAGTTTGGAATCAATAGAGGAAATAAGTAAATCAGACACACCAAAAGAAATACAAAAACTTCTAGCTCTGGAAACAATCAATACTAGATATCCCACAGAAGAATGGCTGCACATATATACTGATCGATCCTCCACGGAAAACCTTACTGGAGCTGGAGTTACGTGTTCACATTTTTCCTTTTATAATTCTGTTGGCAGAGACACAACAAATTATGATGGAGAAATACAGGCTATACACATTGCTCTCCGACAATTATTAAATCTTCCCTTAAATAAATGTAACAAGGCAGTAATTCTTTCAGATTCTAAAGCTGCAATTCAGGGAATATGTTCAAATACTACAAAGAAGTCAACAAAAATTAGAGAATGCTAGAAAATGTTAACACAACTCAAAAAAGTTAATAAGACTGTTCATCTCCAATGGATTCCAGCACACTGTGGAGTCAGGGGGAATGAAGCTGCAGACTCACTTGCGAAGAAAGGCACAACAATAAAACAAAAGTCTAAATTCAATTTCTCATATTCCTCAATAAAACGCTTGATCAGTAAAAAATTTTCTCATTCATACCTACAAGAAATAGAAATAAATGCCAAAGATAAAAAATGGATTACACTACTTTCCAACCCAGATATAATCCCCCAGAGACCAAGGAAAACAGCGGTTGCAGCCTTCCGACTATTGACAAATCACGACTGCTTAGCAAGTCATCTCTACAGAATAGGTATCTCAGCTTCACCAATATGTGTCCTGTGTAACGATCCAGCAGAAATGAACGAAGACCACTTGAAGACCTGTGAAGCATTAAGATCAGAAGAAACTACAGTTCAAAAGTATTGGAAAGCACGAATGCTAATGGCTTCATTGCCAGATGCAAGGCACTAGAAAACAACATTTATTTAAATATATGAATACACAAAGCACTTAATTATTATTTATTTATGCCATCAAACTTACTGTTGGTGTTTTCTAAACACACAAGCCGTGTGTGGGCAATGTTTGAGAGGTGGAACTGCAACTGAAAAATTCAATGCCACAGCTGGGATCGGAACCACAGACGAACTAGTTGGAGACTTCGGTGTCATTCTGGCAAGTTGTCACGGTGGCATAATGGCTAGAGCACCCGACTGGTAAGGGCAGGGTCTGTAGTTCAGATCCCAGCTGCGGCATTGAATTTTTGAGTTCCAGTTCTACCTAAGCACTTAATTTTTCTTAATTATTGGTAAATGCCTTAGTGTTAGAGCTTAATTTCTACCTTCGTGACATAGACATAGCATCTTCTAACGTTACCTGTCACGTGTTACTGTGCTCTGTTAATGCCCATTATCACTGCATATGGCATCACAGATGGTGGACACTGATGAGTGCTATGGTCTTTGAGAAAGGAAACCTGGGAAGGAAACATTGTGTCCAGTTTTAGCATAGCTTCTGATTGGAGTTTCTGTACGAGCCACTTAAACCAATGTAATTTCGCCTATAGTGGCTTAGAATATCATATAAGAGAGCATTATTACGTATTTAGTATAATGAAATAAACTGCATTTACTGACAAGTTTCGTTTAGCTCACTGATTATTGACTTGGAAATATTTATGTTGGGGCGCCCTTATAAACAAGAGGTGTGAAAAGTACATGGAAGTTTCAGCCGCTACGAATTCGACATAAGAAATAACATGCAAACAGTTTTATGATAATGTGTTTGTGTATGAGGAATTAGCCACTTCAAACGGTAAAAAGGAGCTGAAGGAGAATATTGATTGCTGATTAAGGGACACTGGGAGTGAAATTGGAAAGTTCCACAGTTCTGGATAGATTTCTCTGAAATTTTTACTGTGTTTGTATTTGTATGAGAATAGGAGGTACACCAAATTTCATTAAAATTGGATAATTCGTATATGATATATAAATTATTTTATGAATTTAATAGACACATTTTCAAAATAGAGCTCGCGTCTATTGACTTTTCAAAATTCATTTATATTGGTAAAACTGGTACTCTAAAGCATGGGTAACAATTGTATGTAAAGATATTTCAAATACGTTTGCTGATTATGCTGTACATATTTTTTTACTAACAAAGAAAATTTAATCTTAAAAATTATTGATTTTTTCCACACACACACACACACACACACACACACACACACACACACACACACACACACACACACACACACACACACACACACACACACACAAAATGTTTTTGGAATTCATGTTAATGATAACATCAATATTGGAACATAGTTTTGTTTAGATGCTATTTGTGAATACTTTTGGAAATTTTCATTGAATTTGAAGCAAAACTCAGGCGCGACCTTCTTTTGGAATATGCAGAAATGTAGTTTTGAGAAAAACAGGCTTTTATATAGGAGCATGCTGTGTACGTTAAGGGAAGAGCACTGGGCCGTAATGACCACATGGAGTGGGGGATATGAAAAATGTTAGCTGATCCAAATGCACAGGTGTTCCAGGAACATTTTAAGGTAAAAAAACAATTTTCGACTTTTGACAATTTTGACCAAAATTTCACTCCCAGTGTCCCTTAAATCTGCTCTTCTTTGGGGATTTTATGTAAAATATTAACAGTGCTTACTTGTTACTTAGGATTACCTCTGTATCGGCTTAAAGTGTTGTTTACATAAGCGCGAGCGCCTGTGGGTGTCGGCGTGGGACGGTGAGTGGGTGCGTGTGCCTGTGGGTGTCGGCGTGGGACGGTGAGTGGGTGCGTGTGGGTGTGGGTGTCGGCGTGGGACGGTGAGTGGGTGCGTGTGCCTGTGGGTGTCGGCGTGGGACGGTGAGTGGGTGCGTGTGGGTGTGGGTGTCGGCGTGGGACGGTGAGTGGGTGCGTGTGGGTGTGGGTGTCGGCGTGGGACGGTGAGTGGGTGCGTGTGGGTGTGGGCGTGAAAACCATCGAAAATATGGTTGCCTTACCTTGCAGGAAGGTGTGAATAACTGTCAAATCCTTCCTGAAGCTGTGCTAATGGAGAATATTCAGGGTCTACATAGGATCAAAATGAACTGCAAAAACACAATAGTAGTGTTTCTAACGTCGTCGCAAAGCACCTACAAATTCCTCGAAATACCTATTACCCAACGAACACAAGCACCATTTCCATTTTTACAAGGTACATACATAAACGATCCTCTTCCGAAGTAAAGATGACGGCACAAAGAGATGAGTTTACCTTTTAATTAAAGGCCGCCTCTCGCTCTCTCACTCTCTCGCTCTCTCGCTCTCTCGATGTTACAGGAGAGCCAGTCAAGTGGTGACGCGGACCTGGGGGAAAGAGCATTAGACAAACGCTACGTGTTCATTTAGATCTTTAACACTATCATCAAAATCTTTATTACGGCGAAGAACGTGATCATTCAGACATTTTACTCACTTGGCCCCCATCCCTACACCTACAAGAAAGAAGGAACCTGTTATAATTATCTTTTGGGGGTAGGATGGGATGGGATGGGATGGCATGGCATGGCATGGCATGGGGCGAAGTCAAGGAGATGAGAGAGAGAGAGAGAGAGAGAGAGAGAGAGAGAGAGAGAGAGAGACTTTGTGCACACAGTCTTGGTGTATGTGCCGGTTATTGATCTTGTTAAGATGCTATCACCCTCTTGCCTTCTCTTTGCCCAAGTATACTACCTGTTGGAAAACATGTTCTGCCCAACTCAGGCTCACTTGCAAAAGAACTCATGAGTAGGTATCACATCTTGTTAAATGCTACCGAGTTGAAGTGTGTCACTACAAAGTCAAGAATACCGTTAAACCACTTCCATATTATCTAAATGACCGTGGACTCAGTTTAGTGTGGAACTGCATTGTATGGATCAAGGATTTTGGACTTCTCAATGGTAATTGATACGGAAACTGCGAACTTCTACACGCCTTCAACAATTTACTTATACTGTATATGACATTCATTTACTTATTTATTTAGTTGTTTACTTATTTACTTATGTATGTATTTACATATTTATTTATTTAAATATTTATTTACTTATTAACTTACTTATTTATCTATTTATCTATTTATTTATTCATTCCTTCCTTCCTTCGTTCATTCATTTATTTATTGACTGACTGACCGACTGACCCGCTCATTTACTTATTTATCTGTCTGTCTGTCTGTCTGTCTGTCTGTCTGTCTGTCTGTCTGTCTGTCTGTCCGTCCGTCCGTCTGTCTGTCGGTCTGTCCGTCTGTCCGTCCGTCCGTCCGTCCGTCCATCCATCCATCCATCCATCCACCCATCCATTTATTTATTTACCAGCTGGCAACACTGCAGATTGTCTGGGTGTCACTTTCACTAGCTCAGTACATAAGCAAACACAGTAACGATGCTTCTTGAGAACACAAACAAATGCCCTGCCGTGACCTTCTGTGTTTACTGCGCGAGTGTAGGCCAATCACATGCGTTAGTTCCCAAAACATTAAAGCGAAAGTTCCAGACCTGTTTAATCCACAAACCAGCTCAATTCCCTGACCAACCTCAACACAACGTTGTCGACTTACTGCACGTTTGAAAAAGCTGCTCGGAGTATTCCTTCACGTCCTTTAAGTCAGGCAGCCTCAACTCACGTAAATACGGGCAGCGGGCAAAGTCAGCATATCTGTGCGTGCAAGCGGGCATTGTGTTACAGTTGTTTATCTGAGTGCACCAGCAACGGACGTGTGTAACTAGTGTGCAGTGGCGGTTCATGAAGTACAGAAATGGCAACATCTCTAAGTGTGGCTACCTCATCTAATCCTCGCCCATCTTCCCCATATACTTTTTCCTCTGTTTGGGAACAACAGTATCTGTTCATAGACCTAGGGGATGCCGCGAAATGTTTAGTGTGTGGTAAGATTGTTCAAACAATTAAAAAGTATAACCTACAACGACATTACGCTGCTCATAGCAGTGAATACGACGGCTATAATGGAGTGGAACGTGACATGATGATACAGAAACTCAAAGACACTATGGCTACTGACAATGATACGGACCATAAAATAAGTGAATCGGCTGTACGTCTTAGCTATAATAGAATAATTATACAAACTATGGAATCTACATGTTTTCCATTATTTGTCACTCCTTTCGCCGTAGACGTCGAGAACGTTCCTACAGAGTTTCAATTAGAACTTATTGACCTGCAATATGATCGGGAAATGAAGGATTCCTTTGTTCATAAAAGAAACTTGATCGATTGTTATATAAACTTTCCTCAGTCCAGATTTCCACGACTACACAGACAAGCAGCTCACATATTAAGCATATTTGGCTCTACTTACCTCTGTGAACAATTCTTTTCACTAATGAAACACTGTAAACCGAGTCACAGAAGCCATTTATCTGACAGCAACTTGAAATGCAGTCTTCGTCTTTGTACTACAAAGACAATTACACCAAATATTTCACAGATAATAAGGGGGAAAAGGATACAAAAAACTCAACGTCTGAATCAAAATTGAACTCACTTGGAAGTATTAAATATAATATAAGTGACAGATATAAGCTATGAAATGGTATGTTAAATTTGCTCTATTAAGCATCTAGGTAAATATATGTTTATTTCTCTTTGTATACTCAGTCAACACTCAATAAACGTTCAAAGCTTCCGATGTTGCAAATCTTAGTTATTCCGCCACTGACTGTTTTTCTATCTCCGTTGACCTTCATTTCTGCCCGCTTCCACACGCTCGGGCATCGGGCTATAAGATATGACGTCACAGTGCATCGAGTTGAGGCTGCCTGCTTTAAGTGATTCATTATTCCGAAACCCTGTGTGATGTCCCATAATTACTACCGAAGCTATGCCAGAAATAAGTTACTCTACGCATCTTACAAGCAACAAACTGTTATCTTCCTACATTCCTGTGGAATTATGCATCCAAGTTGGATCAAAAACCAGTTATTTTTTCGAGATCGGCTGATCAAAGAGCAAAACGCCATTAGAGTTTTTGTTTGTAATGCTTCTATGAAGCACATATTAGAAGGAATGTAATGACTTCCCTGCCACCTGTATATTGGACAAATAGCAAGAAAATGAGTGAGTTGAAGAGGAAGCCACAGTACAGAAACTGGATAGAAGGCCGGACACTTAAAGGCAGAAGGGAAAGGTGAAGAAGTAGAAACGGATACGAGGCTTCAATAGTTGAAAAGCTCTCTTGTTATTATTGAGTTTCTCAATTAATGGGTTACATTCACAGTTGTTACCGGTATTTATGAGCGAACACTTTCAAGAATGCTTTCACGTGGGTTGCAGCAATTCCATTGTTATCGCATCTCCTGTTCGACAGTTGCCATACGACGCTGCAAGTTCTATTCAAGTTAAGTGTTTAAGAGGCTAAGGCGGTTTATAGCTAATATTCGCAATCTCAATAGGTTTCAGCGTTACACTACATAATGCCTGCATAAATTCGTCTCTATCAAAATAATGTCACTTGGGATTCAGCATCTATTTCAAATCGATCCTGGGTACGTATGCATTCCTCTAGAATTTTAGATAGGTCTCTCACGCACGTGTTCAATGCCATCTTATTAAGTACTCTAAACATGCCTATTGTATTATGTGAGTTTGTTTCCTTGTTGAGAATTCCCTCTAACACTGATGGCCCCTGTTTCATTACATGGATGGGAATATTTATCCTTTAAATGGTAACATGTGAAAATATGGCGTTCTGTCTGGGAGACTAAGATGACAAAATCTTGTATTTTATATCCACTTCAGCGAATCTAACAATTTAAAAGCTTGATGGATTTTTAATACCAATATTTTTATTCCGTTTGCATCATATATTACAATAAATTATGCATAAATTACACAATTATATGTTAGCCTTCGTGACAAAATGCTGCTAACAGTAACATCCGTCTGGGAGACTTTAGATAACAGAAGTTTGCATTTTATGTCCAATTTAGTGAATCCAACAATTTAAAAGGTTGATGAACTATTAATACTAATATTTTGATTCCGTTTACATCATATGTTGCAAGAAATTATGCAAACATTTACAAAATCAAATAGTACGCTAGGTTCCTTTACAGTAATATCCGCCTGTGAGGCGGTGTGGCTTACGTGCCTATACTTATAAAACAATAATATTGCGGGACTAAAACAGTGACTACCACACAACCATTTAAGGGTTAAATCTCGTAACGGGGGACCAAAACAGCCAGTCTCTGATAGGATTAGCTTTATAATTCCTATAACTTCTAATAATTTATTTGCCAGTGTTATATTTGTCGGTAGAATGCACATATTTGAGTATCACACTCGTCTGAAAGATACTTATGTTTGTTTTGCTGTAATATCAGTTATTTATACACCTCTTTCAGGGCAAACCTTCCAAAACAAGCCCAATTTCTCCTAACACGTTGCAACTATGGGCAGGAATAAGGTGGAAGTGACACTACTTCTAGATTTAGGTATTACTTTATTCCAGGTTTCCTTTGAAAAACATCATTTTAACAAATAAGTAAGTGTAAAATCTCTATATTCTCTGACACTTGTTTTGGAGTAACATTCGAAGAAGTTTTGTTAGTTAGCCATTACTACTTGAAGTTATAACTTATTGGTCTCCCTTCCAACGCAGTTTAAGAGTAAACTTCAAAACATTGTCTTCCAATGGGATGTATTTGTCACTTAATAGCAAAAAATCAATAAAATAGTTATGAACACCTTGAAAATCAACAATACACAATGCAGTATATTTACTTTCTCTACTACGTGTAGTAAAGTAGAGAAAGTATTGTATTCCACCCAAAAATTTTATGTTGGGATTTCACCGGAAGTATATGTTTTGAGGCCCCCTGAATAAAAAAAAAAGCATTTTAGAAAATTTTGATTTTCTTGAAAATGGCTGTAACGATTTTGATTAAAACGCCATATGTTTAAGATATTTTTATGACAAATGAAATATATATCTTGAATTTTCTGGCTATAGTCTATGTAGTCCTCTTTGCTCTGAATGACTTTTGCATAACTGGTAAACTTTAAGAGGTACACCAAATCTTACTGCACAAAAAATATAGATCTTGCTAAAGCACACAATTTATGGCTGAATAAATCTTTATGTAGAGTGAACCATTTCGGAGATATTCCTTGTTTTTTGTGTGAGTTTCGGACAACTTATACCTTGAAACCGAAATTATGTCAATATATATATATATATATATATATATATATATATATATATATATATATATATATATATATATATATATATATATATATATATATTTTATAATAGAAAGAAACAAAAGGAGACCCTAGTCAATAGTTAAGGGGAAGACGTAATAAAGCTGAATAGATTAAAGTCTCAAGAATGGAAGCCTAGGCAGATTTAAATGAGTGATAAGGTTAAAATTGTTGTTTGTACGAAGCCATAGTGATTCCGCGGGCTGATTCCTATCTTACCATGACGTGCTCTAAAGTTAGCCAATGGAAATCGCTTCCTTCGTGTTGCTCACGCAAAACAAATGCAACGCAACACACACTCGTCTAGAATCGAGTCGAGATAACGCACGTGCAACTTGGGAGTTGTACGTAAGCTAGCGCGTATACATAATTCGGCGGTTGCTAAAGGGTGACAAAGTTAAAGTGTTATAACGTTGTAGTTGAAGTTACAAAGTTACATTCTATTTAAATATCGTCGGCAGTTCTCTACAAATCTGGAAATTTGCAAATAAAGTGAAATGTTGGTTAATTCTTTGTTTGGTTCCATTCCTACCACAACTCACGCACACCCTGCAGATTAGGACCTCTTGCTAGAGATAGTCCGGACACCAAACACGAGATCTTATAGGTCTTAAAGGCGACGTCTTCGACATAGAGGAACGTTTGCGTCAACCTCTGTCAAATGGAACATCGTTATTCATTTTGTATATGTTAGCCGTGCAAAGAGAACGGAGTTTGAAAGCTTCAAAAAATTTGACTAGCGCTCAAAGCCTACTGTATTCTCATATTCCCCTTGTACCTACAAGAAAATAAACAAAAAATAATTTCTGCAATGTTTATCTCAACTGACACGAAAAAGATATAGGAATAAGAGTTTGTAAGAGTGTTTAGTACAAGAGTAGAGAAAGTCATGTGAGTGCTACACATTAGATTTTTTTTATTTATATAGGTACTATGTTGGTTTGAATAGCAATGTGGTTATGTGCATAAGGATGACTTATTTGGGGTAAATGTGTGGCCAGAGTGCAGCCGTACCGTCTAGACGTACAACAAAGGCCACGTGCAGCTACAGGGATATCGAGATATCACACAAGGAGGCAGGCAACCTAGCCGATGGGTGGTGGCACGCCTTTATCACCAAGCATATCAGTGGCGCTGCAAGTGAGCACTGCATCCCAAAACTGCCAACTCATTTATTTTCTCCATGGAGAACAACGCACATAATTTACTTCTTATTACATATAGTGCACATTTTGTATACACAAGTTAGTCTGAATATACAGGAGTCACACCTTAGCGAGTTAAATTACCACGACTCTTAAACTTCTCAATGGTTCTTCCTCACATGTTTATCAATTATTCTATGAATAATGTAAATAATTTAAGTGGTTATTTGCATTGACCGCTTAGTGGTCGAGTCTATAAAACTTGTGTCATCCAGCAGAAAAAATAATAAAATTTACATACATGAACTGCATCCTCTGCAGCTGTACTGGCTGTGGAATAATAAATAATATGTAGGAAAATGTGCTAATTGGATTGGCTATTGGTAAATACTTGAACAAATCTCATGTGTTGCACTCACATGACTTTTTCTACTCTTGCACTAACCATTCTTACAAACTTTTTTCCTATATCTTCTTCCTGTTAGTTGAGATAAACATTCACAGAAATTATCTTGTTACTTATATCCTTGTAGGTACAAGGGGAATATGGGAATACAGTGGGCTTTGAGCGATAGTCAAATCTTTTAAGGCATTCAAATTCTGTTCTCTTTGCACGGTTAACATATTAAAAATTAATAACGATGTTCCATTTGACGAAAGTTTGGGTTTTCTAAAATTCACACAAATGACAAGGAATATCTCCGAAATGGTTCACTCTAGAAAAAAATTATTCAGAGATAAATTGTGTATTTTAGCAAGGTCTAAACTTCTGTATAGCAAGATTTAGTCTATCTCTTACGGTTTAACAGTTATTCAAAAGTCATTCGGAGTAAATAGGAATACATAGACTATAGCCAGAAAATTCGAAATATACATTTCGTTTGCCATAAAAATATGTCAAACACATGGCATTTTAATCAAAATCGTAAGAGCCATATTCAAGAACATATAAATTTTCCATGTAAAGGGTGGTTTAGGGTGGAGCGATTTTCTTCAAAATCTTTGCATCGCATCCTTATAGGACATTAAACTTAAATACCAACTTTGGTTTTTAACTGACTTTTCGTGTTTGAGTTATGCTGTCCACAGACACACACACGGACCTTTTTATAAAAATGTTATTTTTTATTAGGAGGCCTCAAAACATATATTTCCGGTGGAATCTCGCCGTCGAATACAATGCATCCACTACTTACTAGTAGAGAAAGTAGAAATGTGCCAATTAGACTTAGTGTTGGTAAATGCTTGAGAAAGTCTGTATTGATGTATTACGCACAGAGTTTGTTGACATTTTAGTGCATAATGTGTTTCTCTAGCACATGCAATGTGGCCATTTTCCATATAAATGTGCTGTGCTGTAACTTACACGGGATAAACTCCCATTTGAATTTATTGTAGAAATACGTGCCCTGGCGATCTATCACACCAGCTCATTGAAACGAGCATCGTCTGTCTGCTTGAGGGAGGGAGGGAGGGAGGGATAATTACCCCAAAGCTGCCAACTTCCCCTCCTGTAGCATCCTTGATTATCCACATTAGCCATGAAGCGTTGCAAAACAGAAAATTGTTGCAAAGCACACTTTTCTTTCTCTTGGCATTGCATGTAATTCTTCCAAATTACTATTAAGTAGGCTTGGGAAGGAGTTGGAAAGTTTTAATGAGATGCAAAGGTACTGCCGCTTCTTTGCTTATCAAGCGGTAGACCAGCTGCGAACTGCTGCTTGGCCCTTCTTGGTTACTTTGTGATTCCAACTTCACTGTACACACAGCAATCAAACAGCGCTTTAGTCGCGGTACAAACCGTGCTAAATGTCACTAGCGCACAATTCCCTGCTTAAAGCAAATCTTGTATTTTTCTCCATGTTTATTAGCATTTTTAATACAAGTCAGCAATATGTAGGAAAAAATCTGATGTTTTGCACTCACATGAGTTTCTCTACTCTTGTACTAACCATTCTTACAAACCCTTATTCCTCTATCTTCTTCGTGTTAGTTGAGATAAACATTTGTGCAAATTATCTTATTGCTTATTTCCTTGTAGGTGTAAGGGGAATATGAGAATATTCTGTGAGCTTTGAGCGATAAAGCTTTTAGATCCCGTTCCCTTTGTATGCTTAACATATAAAAAAATGAACAAAGATGTTCCATTTCACGAAAACTTTACGTTTTCCGAAACTGACACCAATAACAAGGAATATCTCCGAAATGGTTCACTCTACAAAAAAAAAATATTCGGACGTAATTTGTGTGATTTAGTCAGGTCTACATTTTTTTACAGTAAGATTTTGTCTGTCTCTTACGGTTACGAGTTATTCAACAGTCATCCAGAGTAAATACGACTACATAGGCTATAGCCAGAAAATTCAAAATATACATTTCATTTGTCATAGTAATATCTTAAAATTATGGCATTTTAATCAAAATCATTAGAGCCATTTTCAAGAAAATCATTTTTTTTTTAAAATGGTACATGTAAAGCGTAGTTTAGGGTGGAGCTATTTTCTTCAAAATCTCGTTGTCGCATCCTTGAAAGACTTTAAACTTAAATACCAACTTTGGTTTTTATTCGACTTTTCGTATTTGAGTTCTGCTGGCTACAGTCTGACAGACAGATAGACAGACAGACAGATAGACACACACACACACCACACACACACACACACACACACACACACACACACACACACACACACACACACACACACACACATACAAACACACGTAAAGTTTTCTAAAACTTTTTTTTTTTATTCAGCGGGTCTCAAAACATATATTTCCGGTGAAATCCCGACATCGAATTTTTGGGTGGAATACAATACTTCCCCTACTTACCAGTGGAGAAATTAGCAAGAGGGGTGGTCTAAGGTCCTCATTCAAGAGACTTTAGAGGTTTTATTTCCCTGGCCTTACATTGTTTTGTGGTTAATTATCCAACCAGAATAACCTGGCAAATACACGCGGGTGTAACAAGTATAAAATACTATGTTTTGTTTCGGTGGGTTTATTCGTTTTGTGAAAATGTTCGTTTTTCGACAACGTAAATGTCAACACACGTGTTGTAGGCGTTCTAGGTAAGCACTGCCTCACATGTAAACAAAACACTCGCCCAATGAGTTTATCGTACCACTCAAGTGGTCACATTCTCGGACAAACCCACATGAATCAAAATGTTCTGCCTGACAAGTGTGAATGTTATTGAAATGATATATTAATTCAAGTAATAAATCTTATTCAGTTTTCCATAGTTAAGGAAACAGAAAAATGAAACAACCCAAACCAGGTTTTTTAGGGTTAAGACGATGTTGACATAAAGGGATACAGATTTTCCCAATAATGCACATTATTTTATCCATTACAAGATAAAACAACAGTAATTGCGTTTAATGCACAGATAAACGTCTTGCTCTTCAGTTTCCTAAAATAATTACGCTCCTTTGTAGATTACCGGGATGAAATAAAACTAGTGATCCTATAAATTACCTCGCGCATGAATTTGTGGCCTGCAGTTCCCTTACCCGTCCCATTTACTACATATCCTAACCTCCCCTCCAGCCGAGAGTACCCGCGGTCAACCACCATTGTGAGAAAAAAACGTGACGTGACGTTGGCAGATTTCGCTTAAAAATTAAAGTTAGCATGGCATTTTAACACTGAACTGTAGCTAAATTCATTTAAATTAGGGTAAGAAGGCATTACAGCATTGTTCGCGCAATATTTACGGGACCGTTGCCGAAATAATAAACAATTTATACCTATCCATTCGTTCAAGAAGCTAGATGGCTCAAAATATTTGATACTTTTTTTCGCGAAAAGGCCCTTTATTGACAATGATTATATTGGACATATTTCTTACAAGAGTTCATCGGAACGGCAGTGTCTGCGGAAGAGGCAACCTATCTCTTAGGGAAAATAAGAGAAACCGCTGCCTTGCGGAGTGGAAGAACCACAAAGGCTAAGGGAGTTCACCCAGACAGAAACCAAGTCAGTCAGAGGTCTTTAAGTTGGCATTCCCACCACCTGCCTTACTTAGCTACAGACTGGTCATCTGTACTGAGGACAACTTACATTACATTACTCATTTTCACATTAACCCGGACAGAAGAAGAGACTTGGGCAGTCCGCAGAAGAGATGGAGAGACTCACTGTGAAAAACGGAACAGTCAATGTGTCTAATCCATGGAGTGAAGATGATGATATTTCTTACACTTATCATGTAGAATCCCTGGTTAACGAATGGTCAAAACAGCACCTTCCTCCCTGTATAGTACCACAAGCTATTTGGTCCCTCATTTTCACTTCCCCAAAAAATATTGGCTCTGAGGGTATGGATTAGAAGGCAAAAATACCGAGAATATCAAAATTAAAAGTGTATACTAAACGAAAGTCGAACCCTGATTTTATATCATAAATAATGATAATTATGGCTAGCCACGCTTATGGAACATCACTAAAGATTAGTACTCTGTAATTTAGAAAGCCTAGGTATTCAGTATTCTCTGTTCAATCACAGACTGGACCATGGCTTACAGACGGAGATGAGAAGTGTTATGTACAATATTGAAACAAAAATCGGACTCCGGAAAGGAAGAGAAAGTTTTGTTAGCAGCAGAAGAAGAAATTATTATCCGATTTTGGAGCCAGTAGTTTCGTCTTCTAGGGAGAACAGATAGAAAAAAGAGAAAAAAAAACTGGCTTAGTATTGAATTCGTTTCTGGCATTGATGTTACTATTCCTTCAACTTTGTAGACGTTAAGACCAAATATGGTTTTGAAGAGAGTAGTGAAAAGAACAAAACGAAGGAAAACGCAAACTGTAAGATGACCCCAACTTGCAGAAACTTTAACATTTGCACTGAAAGTTAACTACAAGGAAAGTGGAGACTGTAATTGCTAGCTGAAAGGTAAAACACGCTGACAAGAGCATGAAAAATACAGAAAGGATGGACGTCAGCTTGAAATATCATTTATTCCTTCGAAAGATACACCAATAAAGATTGGCGCCAAATATTATGGACACGGAGGAAAGCAACTTAAAGTCGACATCTACCCTTCGTATCAGAACGTTCCAATTGTTAAAAAGGATCCTACTTGGAAAATATTACTGCATCACAAGGTGGTGCAGAAATTGAACTTCAAGGTTTAGAGTATTTGATGCAGTATTATCCATCACAGATGATAACACCAATAATCCTACGCTATTGCCCTAATGGGTATTCGATTGAAGCAGCGGACTATCACAAAATAAACACAACACAGAAGCAGAGGAATTTCAGACTCTTATCGTTAACACAGTCTGCTGTCTTTCGTGATATCACAGCTCACAGCTTTTACTTCTCGTAACCTTGCCTCGGTCCTTTCAGTGTCTTTTTTCACTTTCTCTGTCTCTCATACACTAATTACGACGATGCAACCGGTCGCTCGTTAAATCTTCCTTACGACGCACAGCTATCTCACGTTCACTGAGACACTGACCGACTCGTTTCTGTAACAGTAACTCACTGCTCTGCTGTTTCCTCGCCTCCTTATATAGAGGGTATGAAGTTACACGGGCCTTTCTCGACTTACAAACACACACACACACACACACACACACACACACACAAGCGGTGCGATGACGTGGTCAGATTTTCTGAAAAGTTCTGGAGAAAGTTCCCTTTGTGTAACTGACAGTCACGTACACACAAACAGTTGCGCGAGGCATCCTGAACTTGAACGCCTTTACCTGTTCGCTGGCCCGGCACGTAGCACGAAGCAGCCCGGCCACGACCGTCCCCTGTTGTGCGCCGCGCCCGGCGTCACAGTATCAAGAGAAAACAAGTAACTCATAAGTGCTAACTATGGTAGATGGTAAACTTTTTAACGGTATGAACTCCAGGTCTTCACAGAACTCCTACGTTTGTAGCACTGCTCAGAAAATGATGAAACAACAGTACGCCTTGAGTATAAAACTTATAGATACATTAACCCTCACATTACCAAGGGGTTATGCCCACCATCCGTAGTTCTTAAATGTTCTCTTTTATTTACTTTTTTTTTTTTTTTTTTAAATTACGGGCATGCAGCTAATAGTTGTTGTCAATCACTGTCTCTACTCCTGGATTACGTATTTGTTTCAAAGTTTTGGTTGTTGGTCTTTTTGAGAAACAGTGAAATGTTACGTAGGTCATAAAGTACTGTCCCGTCAGTATAAATATATGATTGGTGTAAAAAAATCAGAAAGGAATAGTTAAACAATGTTAAATATTAATGTCATAAACATGGCAAGATATAATCATGGCGGTGCCGTGGCTGGGCGGTTGGACCGTTCCCCTACGGCCTAGCTAGCCTGGGTTCGATCCCAGGGACCCGCATATGGTATTTTTGGTGGAAGAAGCGGTGTCTGGGTGGATTTCTCCGGGTTCTCCGATTTCCCCCGCCACTCATTCCACTAAATTCGTCATCTTTCATTCATCCATTTCACCTGCATTTCACACCATCCTACTGCTCACTCTCACACCTGGTGCTTGGCTGACCACCCGCTTCCAGGTCTTCACTCTGTCCGGTCCATAGGTTCCTGTGCTCCCCGACAGGCGTCTGATCCTAGGTACTGACTTGTAAGTCCTACATACCTGGTGCTTGGCTGACCACCCACATCCAGGTCTTAACTCTGTCCGGTCCGTAGGTTCCTGTGCTCCCCGGCAGGCATCTGATCCTAGGTACTGGCTTGTAAGTCCCACATATCTGGTGCTTGGCTGACCACCCGCTTCCAGGTCTTAACTCTGCCCGGTCCATAGGTTCCTGTGCTCCACGGCAGGCGTCTGATCCTAGGTACTGGCTTGTAAGTCCTACATATCTGGTGCTTGGCTGACCACCCGCTTCCAGGTGTTCCTCTGTCTCATCCATAGGTTCCTGTGCTCCACGGCAGGCGTCTGACCCTAGGTACTGGCTTGTAAGTCCTACATACCTGGTGCTTGGCTGACCACCCACATCCAGGTCTTAACTCTGTCCGGTCCGTAGGTTCCTGTGCTCCCCGGCAGGCATCTGATCCTAGGTACTGGCTTGTAAGTCCCACATATCTGGTGCTTGGCTGACCACCCGCTTCCAGGTCTTAACTCTGCCCGGTCCATAGGTTCCTGTGCTCCACGGCAGGCGTCTGATCCTAGGTACTGGCTTGTAAGTCCTACATATCTGGTGCTTGGCTGACCACCCGCTTCCAGGTGTTCCTCTGTCTGATCCATAGGTTCCTGTGCTCCCCGGCAGGCGTCTGACCCTAGGCACTGGCTTGTAAGTCCTACATATCTGGTTCTTGACTGACCACCCGCTTCCAGGTCTTAACTCTGTCCGGTACATGGGTTCCTGTGCTCCCCGACAGGCGTCTGACCCTAGGCACTGGCTTGTAAGTCCTAGGGGGTGTAAATCCTGCATAAGGGGACGGTAATCATAAAGAAGAAGACAGATATAATACCTAAGCGAGCTTCAAAGGACGCTCGAGGTCACTAACTGCATTGTCAGAGTGTTGAAAATCTCCTTAAGAAAACACCACTGGCATATAACTAACGAAATAACACAGAGACTATCAGTAAAGGACAAAGTTGTAAACGAACAAGAAAGTACCTGGATAAACATAGACTCGATTGTTTCCAGACTTGCCAAAACTCACAACTTTCCCTTTGGCATTGGCGCTAACTTTGAACCTCTGAATCCAGTAATAGCATCTCCAGGCATCGCACGTCAAGACGTTCCATTTTAACGGTGGCCAGGTAAGCCATGTGCGCAAGGGTATTTAAGCCATCACGTGACGCCCATTATAATTGCACTGGAGCAAAATCCTTTTCATTTTATTGAAGCACAGAGTCTGGAGCATTTTATGAGGTAGAAAAGAAAGTTTACCACTTTTGGCCAATTTTAGACATTTCGCATGTTCATATTTAAGTACAGTATAAAACATCTTCCTTTTTGATAATTATAGAGGTGAATTACAATAAGATGCCGTATTTTAGAACGACAACTTGAGAATTAAGTCCATTTGGCATCGTTATTAACCCTCCGTTAGGCGCGCACCGTGGTAGAACTCCGCTAGTCCCGCGGGGCCTAGTAGGTCCTCCCTATATTTTTGGGCTTAAATGCTTGCATAATTTTTTTAAATTGTATGTTTTGCCTCATTCCTATCTGTTGCTTCATTTAGCTTAAGTATATTATATATATAAATTTATAGCATTATCTTACTATATACTTCTAGGGCTAGTAGAGGGGACTGAGTAGATAATATTTCAAATGGGAACCCATGTCCGGAAACGTACCGTTTCCGTGCTACAAACTTTACAATGTGTCGGATTTACCGACGTTGTTCTGCAACCGGATAGGCAGTAAAATGACGTCAGAAGAGTTCCACGTCAAATGTAGTGTGACGTTAGGTACAGAATTCAATGACATTTAATTCATTACATAGGAAAATTGAATACTGTAAAACCAAAGAAACAAAACAATTACATTGATCACAATAACACTTATGTCAACAGTAGAAAACAGAAATTTGTTTGTCTTCTGCTCTTGATGTGTCCCACACTGTACTGAAACTGCTCACTGCAACAGAGGCTCGATGTGACGACCACCAACGTCATTGCACACATTGTACGGACGAATCAGGTTCCAGTACACTCGTTCCATCACTCCTGGTGTACCGCTAATCTCTTGTGGAGCGGCCATAGCGTGTGCGAACAGTTCTTGCTGGGTCTCTACAGGAGTCTCGTGCACCAAACTCTTCATGCGACCCTACAGGAAATAGTGCAATGGTGTTAAATCTGGCGATCATGGGGACCATGCATTAGGACCACCTAGGCCTATCCATCCTTGTCCAAATCTTCGGCCAAGGTGTTCGCGAACGTTAAGTGTAAAGTGCGGCGGTGCACCATCGTGCTGAAACCACAGTTCCTGCCTTACATTCAATGTCACGGCATCTAACAACAGGGGCAATACGTTCCATAGGAAGACCAAGTACGGAACACCCGTTAACGGAACAGGAAAAATGAATGGCCCGATCACATGACCGTCTACAATACCTGTCCAGACATTAATGGAAAATCTCTGTTGGAATCCCCAGACATGCGCCACCTGTGGATTTTCGTCTGCCAGACATGGCTGTTCCAAGAATTGAGAATACACTTCCTCAAGAATTGGCATTCATCGGTGAACAGAACTCTTCGTGGAAATTGGGGCTCATCAATGCACTGTTGCAGAAGTTAACACGTGGTATAAAGTCTCCTGGTTGCAACGCCTGTACCCTTTGGGGGTGGTAAAACTTGGTAATTATCAACGGAATTAATGCATGACAAAGATTATTTTGTTGTTTAACGACGCTGTCAGTTGCCAGGCTCACATCAGCGTCACCGGTGTGCGGGAATCTTGTGCCGTAGAAGTTCCATTACATGCCAGTAAATCTACTGGCATGGAGCTGTCATTTTTAAGCACACTTAAAGACCATCGGTCTGGGCCGGACTTGAACCCGTGACCTTGGGATCAGAAAGCCAAGTTCTAACCAGCTGAGCCGCCCAGAGATTGAGTAAATGAAGAAATAATTCTAATCATCATAAATTATCGATAAAGAATAGATAAAGAAACCAAGCAAACACAGTAACTTAAAATATGAATATCACAGGAATATGTTGTATAAAGTTAGAATGTATAACAATTGTCAGAGAGAAGAATGAGTTTTTGGCTACCAGATAGTTGAGTAGGTTATTAGGAAGCGACAGGATTCCTTGGGCTCATTCGTGGAATTCGCTCGAGCAGCCAGGCGTACGTAATTAGCGAAGTAAACCTGAGTTGCCAGAAGTACTACCATTTTTGGACGTGAAAGTCTGGCCGATTTCTGAGAATTTTATAGACGAAGTCAGGGTGGAAATCAAATGAACTTGAAAATTGTAGAAAAAGTGTTGCAATATGGCATTATGGCTATGAATGGGGAGGTTGAAATTATTTAAGGACAAAGGGGAAGTTCGTGACGGTAGCGTCAGTTTAACTTGGATAGATCTCACTCCTGTGGCCGTGGAATCGTTTGAACGCATCTTATCGTTCGGCATAAAGTATCGTCGCTTCGGCCTAATGAGCAGAATTTAGTTGAATTGCGATTTGCTAATACCACCGGCAAGTATTATCATTCAGGCCTTCAGATACAAGTTATATTTAACTAGCGAGATTGGTTCTGACAAGCCGGTAGCTTCTCATTTTGCAATCACCTGAAACATTTAATAAGACTATATATCAAGAATTCATGTCACCCTTTCTGAAAGTCACAACCACGCATACCCTGAGATAGGAATCTCAGTGCTCGAGCAGTAGCCAAGCAAGCGAACCAGCTGAGAACTTGGAGACATTGTGAAGGCACAATCTCCCTGGCGCCCAAACAATTCATCAGTAAGGTTTCTCCATCACTAATCATCGTCATTTGTAGTAAATAACTTTGAACAGGCGCACCAACGAGCGGCTTCAAACAGTCGAACTAACGGGCGGCAACGAGCTGCTTCAAATATTCATATCAAATAAACCCACAACTAGCATTTGACTCAATAACAACTTACAGAGAGAGAGACGTCGGTCGAAATGCGGTCTTTTGTGCCTCTGCCCCTCAAGGGGCAACTCCGGGAGGATGGATCCGAGCGGCGGCCGGAAAGTTGCCATGACAGAGCAGAGGACAGGGATCCTACATTTTCCTAGTTAGAAGCACGCCGGCGAAGGGTAGCTCAGCACGGTTCTTCTCCCACCCCTTCAAGTTCGTACTCAAAAGTGGAGCGCGGGACTCGGAAAGCGGCTCCCCCCTCCCCTCGGGCTTATACCATACCACGTAATAATTTCTATGCTGTCATTAACTATTAATTATGTTTATATTCAGCATATTTTGCACGCAACATAATCATTATAGTCACCTACTGTGGTTAGGCAAATTACATCCTCTTGAAGTTTATAGCCTTCCTTTACCTTATGCAATCTTCCTTACACTGCCTTATGATTAACATACTAAATTGTTTCTCTTTCACAATAAATAAAGCAGTAAAGTTCCATTGCTATTTAGCTTCAAAATATTTTTAAAATATTTGATTAACATAATAAGTTGTTTAGTTTTAAACTTAAATATTGAAACACGAAATACGTGTTTATATTCAATAATCTAATAAGAAACTAAACCACTGAAAAGTCGAATCACATTTCCCCTTTTATATGTTTACAAATACAAATATTCAGAAAGTACGTTTTGAAATTGTAAATAAATACCTGTAAGATCCCCAAAGTGTAATTATATTTCTGATCAAAGTGGCGCTCGATATTGTAACGCTTTATATTTGCAAATTGAAATCCACATATTTAACACCAAACCTTCCTGTTTTTGTAACTTACAACAAATTCTCTCTACCACTCTTCATGAAACAGCCATACTCGCCACTGAATGAGGCGTGTTGGAGCTGAACAGCAGTGAAGGGGAGGGATGGCAAGAACGTGTTTCAGTGGAGTGGCACAGTTGAGCCGATTTTGTCCATGCCTGTTCCAATGTGTAAACACAGATATCAAAGCTAAATTGGTCTATTTGTACCGTGTAGGTCTGTGTAGGTAGACCTTAAGCTTTGGACTGTGTCAGAGTTGTAATATCACTTCTTATTCTTTTGTCTCAAAGCATATATGCATAAATTGAGGATTGAATGGTTTTTCAATCAACCGCATTTATGTATTAATTATTTCAACACAACCACTAGCTTATGTAGATCAGTACAGGAGGTATTAGAGGGGTTAGTTCATTCTAATCTCACCTTTAATACATAATATTTCATCTCTTCCGAAGCATCCTTATTATTTAGACTACACACAGCTCAGTTAATTTTTATGATGCACGGAGGAGACTTTGTTTAAACAGTTGTGTTTCTATAAAGCTCAAGTACAACTCCAGTTAAGTAGCGTCGATAGTAAACTTTGCCCTTTGGTTTTGTTTACACATCAGAAATTGGAAAAACAAAGATCAGTGGGGTTAAGTTCCCTAAAGTAAGTTTTACGCCATGCATTTTCTTTCACAGCTCAAGAGGCCATTTCGTTCATTAGCAAAACCTGAGCGACTTGGGCGGATACATTAGCATACATCCCTATTCAATTAAAACATCTTAAAAGATTCATTTAATTAAATGCAAAACGAGGACGACAGAAAGTTTCACGGACAGAAATTTCCAGGAATATTCCCATAATTTAAGAAGTCCAACTGACGAGCATAGGCAGTGGTATAAAAGTTAAGTCTTTAAGAAAATGGGAGATTAACAACATGTGTACGTCATTTATATCTCTACGTTTAATATCCATGAAAAGTTCCAAATGTTTATGACCACCAGCATTTCACAGGGGTAATTAGGTCACGGAATATCTGCATTGGTCTTATGATATATTCTAAAATCTCCTCATGTGAAGTTCCAGTTAGTGTAGATTTCGCTTGACGATCTTCTAGCTAGCCATTTGGACTGGCTACTATTTAGGAATTTTGCAGTTAAGAGGAAATGCGA
This sequence comes from Tenodera sinensis, assembly GCA_030765045.1. Taxonomy (NCBI): domain Eukaryota; kingdom Metazoa; phylum Arthropoda; class Insecta; order Mantodea; family Mantidae; genus Tenodera; species Tenodera sinensis. The sequence continues at coordinate 9,901,860 of CM060962.1, forward strand.
TATACAACATTGCAATAAAATAATATAAGAATGACTAATCTGACATCAATTTGCTGCCCACGGATATTCATATTCTATAGAGGAAAAGCCCCAGAATCGCTGCATAAGTGCGACTGAAGAACGTAGAGAATACAATGTTGTATGAGCACGTTCTGCAGTACTAGAGTCGCCGTCAGGAACGAAGGCGGTTGCGCAGTAGGCAAATATCCAATGACGTCACAGTCACGTGTTTTCTAGCCAACTAGACGTAGTCTGTTTCTGAGCACGTGTGTGAGAGTATTTTTACAGTTTTTCAGTAAATTAGGTAACTCCGAGCAACAAGTCCACTCTTTTGAGTGATACCAAGTTCGTTAACAGCTCCAAAGATGGCAGAAGCAACACAACATTACGTTATTCACAGTCAAGCCAGAGAAATGGTGTATAATGTGTACAAATACTTCCTAAGATAAATGGGAAACAGTTGCAATGCAGCACTTCCCCTCTTTCCCCTACATGCGCGTTATCTGTCATTTACCGCCATCGTTCCTGGCGGCTACTCTAGTAGGGGTAAAAATGGAGAATAAATATGTTCATTGTAGTATGAGCAGTTGTGGTTATCAAGGCCACTATTTTAAAATCCAGGTGTGTAAATAGGTACGGTATGCAATGGTCTTTGGGATATATTTTTATTCTTTACGTGATTTTGGGAAGCACATTTTACAAATCGACCTCCTTAAGGGACAATGGGAGTGAAATTTTGGTCAAAATTGTCAAAAAGTCGAAAATGGTTTTTTTACCTTAAAATGTTCCTGGAACACCTGTGCATTTGGATCAGCTAACATTTTTCATATCCCCCCCCCCCCCCCACTCCATGTGGCCATTACGGCCCAGTGCTCTTCCCTTAACGTACACAGCATGTTCCTATATAAAAGCCTGTTTTTCTCAAAACTACATTTCTGCACATTCCAAAAGAAGGTCGCGCCTGAGTTTTGCTTCAAATTCAACGAAAATTTCCAAAAGTATTCATAAATAGCAGCTAAACAAAACTATGATTCAATATTCATATTATCATTAACATGAATTCCAAAAACATTTTTTTATGAAAAAAATCAATAATTTTTAAGATTAAATTTTCTTTGTTATTAAAAAAATATGTACAACATAATCAGCAAACGTATTTGAAATATCTCTTCATACAATTGTTAGCCATGTTTTAGAGTATCAGTTCTGCCAATATACATGAATTTTGAAAAGTCAATAGACGCGAGCTCTATTTTGAAAATGTGCCTATTAAATTCATAAAATAATTTATATATCATAAACGAATTATTCAATTTTAATGAAATTTGGTGTACCTCCTATTCTCATATAAATACAAACACAATACAAATTTCTTAAAAATCTCTCAAGAAATGTGGAACTTTCAAATTTCACTCCCAGTGTCCCTTAAGCAAAAACTATACACACTAAAACGGATAAAGTGGTTCTTCATGAATGTGACGTCAAGTATAAGGCGATCGTCACGCTCCGCCATGCTCCCTCCAAAATCTCCCAGATCGTGACGTAGTATCAGGCTTCTCCCACGTCACTTGTGCAAGGATACTCTAGACCAGTGATGTCCAACCTTATCTCTCTGTGGCAATGACATCCCCTTGTCAACCTACCTCACCTCCTTCGTTTTGTCCTTCACTCATTCAGGTAACCAAGCATTGGAGAGGTTTGTTTTTTAGTCTCATGAGTGTGTCACAGCTTGGCAAATGTAGGTGAGGCAAACGCTCCTTCCCCTTTATCCCATAAGGTGGACACCATGCTCTAGAAAACGTTAATGCTACAACATACTCGCAGTAGGAATACTTTAGGCTTACCTTTCGTTATGCAATTGGTCGAAAATGGCGACCTCTTGAGTACACTCAAACAATTTCTTGTTTCCGTAATTTATATGAACTGTTTTGTACGAGTAATTCAATGAGTTGTTGCAGGAATATTCTCCTGGAATGTTAATCGTGTGGATTGTAGAAATTCCAACTGACAGTTGACACCTGTAACAGTTTGAACAACTATCACAATTAGCACATGCTGTTATGTCGTATACTTAACAACTACACACAGTAAACACAATCAACAGACAGATTAACATGACGCATTTCCCACTATACCGGGTGGAAGGGAATTTATTACATTCCTTCTAATGTGTGCTTATAGGAACATTACAAACAGAAAAAAGTCTGATGGCATTTTGTCCTTTGATCAGCCGATTTCGAAAAAATAAATGTATTTGTTCCAAATCGGATGTGTAATTCCACAAGAATGTACGAAGATAACAGTTTGTTACTGGTAAGATGCGTAGAGTAACTTATTTCTGACATAGCTTCGGTAGTAATTATGGGACATCACACAGGGTTTCAAAATAATTAATCACTTAAAAGAATTGTGGGAATACTCCTAGAAGCTTTTTCAGACGTGACAATTAGACAACGTTGCGTTTAGGTTAGTCAGGGAATTGAACCGGCTTCTGGAGGCAAACAGGTCGGTCACTTTCAGGCTGGTGTAATGTTTTGGCAGCTAACGATTCTGTTTGATCTAAACTCGCGCAGTTAACATGGAGGGACACGGTGTTGTATTTGTTTACTTTCACGAGACACCACGATGTAGTGTTTATTTATGTACTGACCTAGTAAAAGTGACACCGACGTTGCCAGCTTGTTTTTAACAAAACTAAAACATCTCCATAGGAAATGGTTAGAGACAAAAACATTAGATACAAAATGTGTTCGAAATATTGAGATCTATCACTGGTTTAGATGAATGTAATGACAACCCTTCCAGCCTGTAAGGCGCATGAGCTAAGCTACCGCAGAGTTATCTTACTGCGATGCAGGCCTTACAAAGTAGGTTTCCCTGGTACTTCAACTCAGTTTGCCGAACGCTCTACTCTGCCAGTGTCGGTAGTAGTATCGTGCAAAGACTTGAAATTACTCCGTAACAGACGTGTGCGTCGAGCAGAAAAGTACTTCCACATGTCAAGTAAAGAAGCCCATGACATAATTTTGACACCAGCCATACGTCACGAATGACGCAACACGATAAAAAGTTGGAGCGAGTTGTTTCATATCGTAGCGAATATGCTCATCATTTATTGAACTGCTCAAACATGTTTGTTATTTGATGTCAGCTACAAGGGGTGCGTCACACTCAAATCCGTCTTGTAGTGCATAAATAATATTCTATAAGTCAGGCACTTGCCAAACACAATCTCTAGGTTTTGTCGCTGTCAAGAAGCAAGACAAAGAATCCTCTGTCAGCGAATAAAATATCTTTGACTTATAGCGATAGTAAATACAAACCTTTAACATTTATATGCAACTTTTCTTTTCTTCCTTAAACGCTGATGGTCGACAGACGGTGCCGAATAAAACAGAATAAGCTTCTGCAGTTTCCTGAGGACTGCTTTTTAAAATATGTATAACTATTCTAGTTGCTGACTCAGCACATAACTTTAAATTTAGATTTTGACGGTATTTTCGCAAAGCGGTAAATCAATCTAAAGTTTCATCGCAAATACACAGTTTTGTTCCCGTCGTTAACCTAATCTACAGTCTTTCGTTCTATCACAACTCACAAATTTTAACTCTCGTAATCTTGCTCAGTTCATTTAGTGTCTGTCTCTCATACGGCGATCTAAATCACTCGAGGCCAATTAGTCTTCGTCACCACGACACACACACACACACACACACACACACACACACACACACACACACACACACACACACACACACACACACACACGTACAGCTGTGTCGCACTCACTATCACACTGACCGAATCATGTCCATTCTAACGCACTGCTGGTTCCTGGCCTCCTTATATAGCGGAGATGACGTCACATGGACCTTTCTGGACTCCTACACAGACCCCGGCGATCACTTCATTGTTCACTGTCACGAGCACACTCAGCCCGGGCTTTAACGTGTCTACCCGCTCGCCGGCCTGACATATGATGTGAAATGGCTTGGCACGTCCGTCCTTTGTTGTACGCCAGCCCCAACGTCGCAGTATGTTTGTTCAACTCAATAATAAGCGGCTTTATCCTATCGTGTACACGTGTATAAAGCCAGAAATGCTTTAAGTAATTCTGTCTGGTAAATAACCACATTAACGAAAAAAATAGGGCTGAAGAAATAGGGCTTCGAATGCAAAGGGAGGAGTACCTATACAGGGTGTAACAAAAAGGTATGTCAAAAATTTGTGAAAATGTTTCCTGCAGATAGAGGATAAAAATGTTATATGAACATAGATCCAGAAACTATTTCCTTCTATATCACTTTTTCTACAGCTGAATGCCATACAAGAATACTTGATGGGAGAGCTATGGGGAAACAGGAAATCACAGCACATGTTCAAAATGGTCTCCATTAGCTCCAATGCATCCATCAACCCGCCATTGTATGGACTCTAATGCGCTGAATTAGGTCTGGAGAATTTTGTATTGTTTGCCAGCCTTCTACAATACGGGCATGAAGAACCTCTAATCGGCAACTGGAGTTGCATAAACAAGAGACTTCAAATATTCTCACAAATAATAATTTAGTGGGTTTAAGTCAGGTGGATGCGGAGGCCACGGAATTGGTCCACCTCTTCCTATCCTTCTACCAGGAAGCCTGCTATTCAGAACTCCACAGACAGAAAGAATGAAATGAGGAGCAGCTCCATCGTGCATGAAGTACATGCTTCGTCTTATTGGTAACGGAATATCTTGCAACAAGACTGTAGCACAATGACTACATCACCTCCGCCTGATTTAACTAGATGTAAAAGCGAACGTTTACTACTGTGCAATTAAACAACTATTCTGTTGTGGGATTGTGGCCACAGGACAGCGACGTATTGCACATCTCGCCGCATAAGCAGAGTTGCAGAGAAAGAGCTCTACCATGAAAATAAACAATTTTCAGACCTATGCCCATATAACATTAGTTTATCCTCTATAGGCAAGAAATGTTTTTCCCAAAGCTTTGACATACCTTTTTGTTACAGCCTGTATACTAGTAGAAGTATTCTCCATTCTGAAGGAATTTCATATAACTTGTATAATTTATAAACCATAAAAAATGCACAAAGGTTACTCCACAAAAATGTACATCTCTGTAGGCCACGTTTTACTTCAAATTCATGTTTGTGACATTAGCCATTTCCGAGATATCGTAGTTATTCGCTTGGATGTTTCAATAAGTTTCTCATTTTTAAAGTGCTCTCACCAGTCAGTTGTTTCTCACGATGTCATGGAAATAGTATGAAATTTCAGGCATGTCGGGATTAAAACAGTCATAGCATCCTCACTACCAAGGTTTCCAGAACTGCAATGCCAAAATATGCAATAAACTTCCCAAAATGTTTGCAAGTGTACTTATCACGGGCTGTTGAATCCAATAGAGAGTGGATGTCACTCTAAAGCCTTGCTTTTCCCCAATCTGAAAACTGAACTAAACTACAACTTAAGATTCTTCAGTTGATGGTCACGTGACCATGAATGGGTGCATTATTTGTTATAGAAATGCTTTCCTCCGGCCAAGAACTGAACTGAACTGAACTGTCCTGACCTGAGAACTGAATCGTTTGTCACTAGATTTTTCAGTTCTCCACCGGAAATCTAGGCGACGAAAATTACTGTGGCAGTCGTTTTTTCAGTTCAGTTCAGTGGAACTTGAGCGATCTGAATAGGTGCTCTGTGACCAGAAGTGAGGTTATAATAGCGATATCGTTTTGTTTACTTGCAAGTTTGGGCAAAATGAGTGTAAAACGTAAGTTCTCATACCTGGAAGAGGAAAGGATTATTGATTTTGTTCGGCAGAATGAACTTCTATACAATCTGCAGCGTGCAGAATATAGAAATAGTGAGAAAAAACAGAGGCTGTGGAAGGAACTGGCACAGGAATTAGGAAAAAGAAAAAAATCATTTTTAGAAAGTACATTTTATGTATTCAATTCATTTTATTCACCATGTGCTTTCAATACAGAAATACCGGCTTTGTCAAATCAAGTAATATAATAATACATAATGAATCTACACAGAACCACGTAATATCGACATGGAAAACATGTACGATTACATATTTATGTAATAATATTAGATAAAATATGTCTACTGCATTATTTTCATAGTCATTGTTTCAACTATTTGTCCACGAAAGTTAAAAGCAAGGTACAAATATGTAAAAAAAAAAGTATCATTATACTCAAATATGTAACAATGGCATGTCATATGATAATTGATGGACATTTGTCCTTTTTAGTTATGTATGAGCAAAGGGAAAGAATATGTACTTACATAAAAGTCATAGCTCTATTATTTAATAAGAAATGTGTATTAAATAAACATTTAATATAGTAAACTTTCACAACTTTGCTCATTATCAGTATTATCAGTTAGTTCATCAACAAGAATAAACAGCAAAGTATCCAACTCCAACTCGCTTTCTTCACTGGCATGAAACTTTCTCAACCACATTTCAACCATTATACTCGATGGTATAGTGTTTTCAGTTCAGTTTTCTAGGAAAGCGTTATTGAAAACTGAACTGAACTTAACTTTTCAGTTCAAGTTTTAGTTCAGTTGAGTTCCGTTTTCAGATTGGAGGAAAGAAAGGCTTAAGTGTCTTTTTGTACAATAGATGAACCGTCAACAACAGTAAGCTCTAGTATTTGGCCTCATCTTCTACTTCAGCTTATGTGACTTACACTTCAGGTCATTCGTCAAATATAATTGTACACAATACACAATTTGCAATATTGACGCCATCTGTAAAGCTTTCATGTGAACTATCTTCCCACTATATGGTGTGGACCAAACCCATTCCTTATATTAATTTGAAGCTACTAATATTTCCCCTCAGACGAAAATCCATGTTGTTTGAGTGCAACCGTGGTCTAACCATAAATAGCCAATGAGAACCCCGGATCTTACAAAGTCAAACCCAGACCAATAAATCCAAACACACTTAAGAATATTAATGTCCTTTTGAAATATATCCCACCAGTTTATCATACATTTTACAATAGTTCATTTCTGAAAACATTACTCAAAACTGTGACAATGAGACGGATGGTGAATTTTTTGACACGAAAATAAAACTGTAAACATCATACTTCCAAAAGCTTGAGTGAATAAACAATATTTCATTACCTTGAATATATCCTAGTCATTTAACAACAGCATGAATTTGAAAATTATTACTGCTTATGTGTGTGAAAATGAGATGAACAGTGTGAAATAATTTTCCATATTTCGATATACATGAATGTTCTTCATTATGAATCAAAAACGTTTAATGTTCTTTAATATGTCCTACCAATTAACAATAGGCACTTTAAAGCTTTTAAATATGGTATGGATAAAACACGTTTCATTTTATTAAAAAGGTACATATTTACTGCAAGTGTTCTTGCATGGTTGGACAGAAGAAAAAGTGTTAGTGTCACAGTGCTTCAACACAAAACAAAATTTTCAGTACACCACTACATGTTTTGTATCAAAACTAATTTAGCACTGATAAATTGCATTGTTGTTTAATAAGCTGAGAAAGTATCAGTGTGATTCAAATGAGCTTTTCCTTATTATGTATAACACCATCACAGTCATCATGACTATGACAGGTTGCAATAAGGGCAACTGAATGCCTTTTGCCGCAGACCCACTGAGGCAAATATTATTAGAGTCATTATTGTGTCTACTGTTTTATATATTTCCGGGCAGTAAAGCACCTTCATCTTTCCACGCTTGGCAGCGATTATAACATAATTGTAGTCTTTCTATATTATTTTCTCTATGTATAGCCAGTAGGGGAAGTACTGTATTCCACCCAAAAATTCCATGTCCTGATTTCGGAAAAATATTTTTGAGGCCTTCTGAATAAAAAAGCTCCATGTGTGTCTGTGTGTGTGTGTGTGTGTGTGTGTGTGTGAGAGAGAGAGAGAGAGAGAGAGAGAGAGAGAGAGAGAGTGTGTGTGTCTGCCTGTCTGTGAGCAGCATAACTCAAAAACGAAAGTTGGTATTCAACTTCAATATCCTTCCAGGATGCGACACGAAAATTTTGAATAAAACTCATCCACCCTAAACTACCCTTTACCTGGAAAATTTTTCGAAAATTTTGATTTTCTCAAAAATTAGTATAATGTTTTTGATTAAAGTCCTATATCTTAAGGATACTTTTATGGAAAATGAAATGTACGATATATTTTGAATGTTCTGTTTATAGCCGACGTAGTTCAGTTTACTCTGGATGCCTTTTGCATGACTGGTAAACCGCAAAAGATAGACCAAATCTTACTACACAAAAATGTAGATCTTGTTAAAACACACAATTTATGTCCGAATGCAATTGTTGTAGAGTGAACCGTTTCAGAGCTGTTCCTTGTTACTTGCTATACTTATACTTTTCTCAAATGGAAGGTCGTTATTCACCTTTTATGTCTTGACCGTGCAAAGGGAACGGAATTTTACGGCCCTCATATAGTGACCAGCTTTAAAAGATTTGACTATCGCTCAAAGTCTACTGTATTTCCATGTTCCCCTTGTACTTACAAGGAAATAAACAATAAGATAATTTCTGCAGATGTTTATCTCAACTAACATGAAGAACATATAGGAATAAGAGTTCTAAGAATCATTAGTACAAGAGTAGAGAAAGTCATGTGAGTGCAACACAGATGTTTAATCCTTGTGCGTTCTTCCTTAGTCAATTTTTAGGTGATTTCGATGCCCGCTAACACTATGTTGTATGCTGCCATCTCAGTTTCAACATTTATCATATAAATGTATGCTAACTGGAATTATTACGTTAAGCAACTCTCCCGCCTCTGATTTCGTCTGATGCCTAATACGTTGCCTGTAGCGAATTGTGAAGTTGCGCAAACTGAAGCACACTCACTAACATGGTTTCAATGAAGAGTGTGGCACAAAGAGAAGATCAAGTCACACATTTCTCCAAGTAAAGAAAGTGTTGTCCAGTGCAATAAGCAACAAGAAGGTTACCTTATAAGGGAAACAACATAATACTTTCCAAAAAACTGTGGTGTGTTCCACTCACATGACTTTCTCTGCCCTTATACTAACCATTCTTACCAACCCTTATTCCTTTGTCTTCTTCGTGTTAGTTGAGATAAACATTTGCAAGAAATTATCTTATTACTTATCTTCTTGTAGGTACAAGGGAAATATGGGAATACAATACCTATACTTTGAGCGATAGTCAAATCTTTTAAAGCTTTCAAATTCCGTTCTCTTTGCACGGTTAACATATAAAAAATGAACAACGATGTTCCATTTGAAGCCCCTCTCTCTCTCTCTCTCTCTGTCTATCAGTCTTCGGGCAGCATAACTCAAAAACGAAAAGTTGGTTTAAAACCAAACTTGGTATTTAAGTTTAATATCTTTCAAGGGTGCGACACGAAGATTTTGAAGGAAATTCCTCCATCCTAAGCTACCCTTTACACGGAAAATGGTTCGAAAACTTTAATTTTCGATTTCGATTTTGATTAAAATGCCCGATGTTTAAGATATTTTTATGACAAATGAAATGTACATTTTGAATTTTGTGGTTATGGGCTATGTAGTTCTGTTTATTCTGGATGATTTTCACATAACCGGTAAACCGTAAGAGACAGACAATACTATACAAAAATGTAAATCTTGCTAGAACACATAATTTATGTGCAAATAAATATTTTGTAGAGTGAACCATTTTGAAAATATTCCTTGTTATTTGTGTGAGTTTTGGAATACTTCAAACTTTCGTCAAATTGAAGATCGGTACTCATTTTTTTCTATCATAGCCGTGTAAGGAGAACTAAATCTCAATACTTTAAACATTTGACTATCACTTAAAGCCTACTGTATTCCCATATTTCCCATGCACCTACAAGGAAATAAGCAATAAGATAATTTCTGCGAATGTTTATCTCAACTAACACGGAGAAGATATACGAATAAGAGTTTGTAAGAATGGTTAGTACAAGAGTAGAGAAAGTCATGTGAGTGCAACACATCAGATTGTTCTAATGGTGCTCTTTTTCAGAGTTTCTCTGGTAGACAAAACAAGACAGAGAATGAACACTTATAATTTAAAGGTGTTTAATGGGCAGTACACACTAACTTCTATAAACTTTCCTAATTAAATGCTATCTCGTTTTCTGCCAGTATGCACCATTTTGCTTTGTTCGTGAGGTTACTTCTTGTGGCACTGATGTTTTCACAGCCAGTCTTCGAATGTTGGCAGCATTGATCATATGCATCGCTTAGCTGTCAATCCTCGGCTTTCTCCTCACTGACGTTTACAAATCAACTCGAACATTCAGGGATTTAAAAATGCTTATTGCAAAAACCCTTTATGAGCAGGAATCAGTTTCCTTCAGAATCGCTTTCCGTTCACTCGAAGGCTCAGGAAGAGATAGTGTGCATACAGTTCTTCTAAATTCATGTTAGAATTAGCACTCCAAGAATGAAAATAAATTTCTGAGTTTTGCTACTAAAATGATTAATTCCATAAGGAGCTGTCAAAATACTTTAAATGCTTTCTTCCGTTTGCATAAATGAAGTCGAGATGTCTGCCCCTTTGGCTGCTTCAGTCCACTAAGCAGGAAGAATATAAGCAATACGCTGTACTAACGACTAGCTTAGTAATCTCATAGTTCTAAGTTTGTCTTTGCACCTCTCCATAGTTTCTAATAGTGTTAGAAGTAGAATCTGAGCTTAGATCCGTAGCCTTTTTCCTTAGAGTAGCACGTTTACATTACGAGTGTCCACAATTGCAGTTGAAGTTTCTGATGTCATGTAATTTCCCTCTTATTACTTTCACTGCTAGAAGGATTGAAATGCTATTTGTAACATTGTTCAAAAATACGTTTAATTAAAGTGCACGTTTCAGTGATAAAAGTTGATTTAATCTTTCAATTACGGAGATAATATTGAAAATGGATCATTTCTTCAAATAAAAACTAGCTTTCTGGGCCATTTCTGTCACTTAAGAAGATTCTATAGGAGCTTGTATATCGCATATTATGATAATTCCTCTATTGCTTTCGGTCATTATTATTCCTCGGACTTTTAGTTCCTAAAAATCTTAAATTAGGTACCTGAAATGGTTTCTATCACAGATCAAAACAGGTCCTAATATTATAAAAATAGATGAACAAAAATGACCTTATTTCACTTCCCATTACAAATTAGATGAAAATTTTGACAATGTCTTTACTTTACACGCCCAGAATTAGTCACTGTAAACAATTAATACCTTCTTTAAGTATACCATTGGGACACTGCATCGCTTGTCAGTTTTTATTTCTTCATCTGACACAGAATGCTACAAATAATAATTAATCTCATACAGAAATAATGGACAGCAAATCTAACAAAGATAATACTAAAAAAATAACAGCAACAATCGTATAAAACATAACAATTATAAAACTGTCAATTTAGACCAAGTAATTAAACAATGTGTTTCCCATAAAGATGGTTTCTCAAAATAGCCACGGAATATTTGATTATGGTTGTAACGATCTGTGATTCTATTCTTTTTCCAAATTGCATTTCCCCCGCCATGAAACAAAATGTTTTATGATTGTTCCCCGTGCACCAAAAAGCAGAGCACTTACAACAATTTCTTAATTTTATATTTGTCCATAAAATATGGTATTGTTGGTTCATAAATCTTCTTTTCTGTTTCAACTTCTTCAGGCTGTTTAGGTGATTGTTCAAACTGGATTGTTGGGTTCACAATTTCTGTGACATCCTTTTTCTGTTGATGCAGATGATATTAACACGCCTGTTACTGTCATTATCAGCGATGCAGTGTAATTCTTCACACACTTCCAAACCCTTCGAGCGGAGACCATTTGCCAACAGTGTCGTATCTGTTGATCCGGAGTAGTTGACCCTGAGGGCAACTCCCTAGCACCATCTTATAAGTGTTCCACATCAGGTGATGTCACCAGAGCATATTTAAATGTTGGTACAGCACATTCATGTGCTCAGGTGTTTTGCCTGACAAGATGTCAGCCACTGTGCGGAGAACTGTCAGTCCTGGCTTTGTTTGAAGCACTGATTTGACTTTTTCAGAAACTTTTTCAGTTACATAACCAGGAACCAAGTTGATTTTTTCTGTCGCATCTTCTACCAATCCCAGTTGCGTGTAGACCGGTTTCCCTGAAGGCTCTAGAGCATTAATAGTGAGGACTAGAAATACATAATGTAATTTGATGAATGCAATATCATGGACAATTGTTGGGTCCTGCAGAAGTTCTTTAGCTGAAGTAGTGCTCACTGTATTCTCCTCCAATTTCGGAACAGTTTTCTGAATGTCCTCCATATTATGTATTCTTCACTATGATTGTTGTCAAGGCACAACTGACATACAGGATTACACAGCGTTTCCGTATTACCAAATGAAGAAATTGAAAAAAGTGTACAATTAGGTAAAGATAGGTTCTAACGTGAAATCAGGTATTTTTAGGTTGTATAGGACTACAATTTCAAAACATATATTTCCATAATTAGTATATATAAAACTTCTATTTTCTATACAGCATGAGGAAGAAAATAGCCTTTACCTCAATTCCGAGGTCTAGTGATTATAAGTGAAGTTAATTAACAGCTCTTCATTCTCCTGTAGCTTTCATATAGTCAGAAATGACCGATTCAACTTGAATAGATCACCTGGCGGGAAGGCAACATACATTAATGATTGCACTAGTCAACCCAAAAGAAAATAATGACTACCTAGTTTGGAATAACTAACAGTGAGACAATGGAACACACAGTACATCTCAATGCTTGCGTCATTACGAAGTGTGACCAAGCAGAAAGCTGATAGGTATGTGTTCAAACAAGCTCTGTGGAATGCAAGAGTGAGTGCAGACGGAATACTCTCCACTGCACCGTTCACAGACCAGTGACCCATTCTTACCGGATGTAATCCTGGCAAAAATTTGCAAATCCACATGTATGTTCACAACGTGAGGAGAAAGCTTTCTGCAACTATTTGGTAGTAACGAAAGTGGTTCAAGAGTTAAAATTAATTTGCTCACACAAGATATCCTACAGATGAATTCCGAGAGGAAACATCTGACGTGCTGCACTTCCATGGGTTTCTTTACTCTTGTACTAACCATTCTTACAAACTCTTATTCCTATATTTTCTTCGTGTTAGTTGAGATAAACATTTGCAGAAATTATTGTTTATTTCCTTGTAGATGCATAGGGAATATGGTAATACAGTAGACTTTGAGCTATAGTCAAATTATTTAAAACTTTGAGATTCCATTCTACCTGCACGGCCATGAGACAAAAAATGAATAAGAATACTCCAGTTGATAAAAGTTTTAAGTATTCCAAAACTCTCACAAATAACAAGGAATATCTCCGAAATGATTCACTCCACAAAAAAAGTTTATTTGGACACAAATTGTGTGTTTTAGCAAGGTCTACATCCTTTTGTATAGTAAGGTTTGGTCTATCTCTTTATTATTGTTGTTGTTATTGTTATTGTTGTTATTGTTATTGTTTTTATTATTACAATTATAATAATAATAATAATAATAATAATAATAATAATAATAATAATAATAATAATTATTATTATTATTATTATTATTATTATTATTATTATTATTATTATTATTATTATTATTATTATTATTATTATTATTATTATTATTATTATTATTATTATTATTATTATTATTATTATTATTATTATTATTATTATTATTATTATTATTATTATTATTATTATTATTATTATTATTATTATTATTATTATTATTATTATTATTATTATTATTATTATTATTATTATTATTATTATTATTATTATTATTATTATTATTATTATTATTATTATTATTATTATTATTATTATTATTATTATTATTATTATTATTATTATTATTATTATTATTATTATTATTATTATTATTATTATTATTATTATTATTATTATTATTATTATTATTATTATTATTATTATTATTATTATTATTATTATTATTATTATTATTATTATTATTATTATTATTATTATTATTATTATTATTATTATTATTATTATTATTATTATTATTATTATTATTATTATTATTATTATTATTATTATTATTATTATTATTATTATTATTATTATTATTATTATTATTATTATTATTATTATTATTATTATTATTATTTAAGCTTTTCCAGTTATGCAAAAGTCGTCCAGAGTAAACAGGACTACGTGGGCCATAGTCATAAAATTCAAAATATACATTTCATTTGTCATAAAGATATAAACATGGTATTTAAATCAAAATCGTTACTCATTTACGAGAAAATCAAAAAGTTCGAAAAGCTTTCCACATAAAGGGTAGCTTAGGAAGGAGGATTTTTCTTCAAAATCTTAGTGTCGCATCCTTAAAGGAGGTTAAACTTAAATGCCAACTTTGGTTTTAACCGACTTTTCGTTTTTGTGTTATGCTGTCCACAGACTGACAGACACACACACGGGCCTTTTTCTAAAACTACTTTATTTTGGAGCCTCAAAATATATTTCCGGTGAAATCTCGACATCGAAATTTTGGGTGAAATACAATAGTTTCTGTACTTACTATAGTAGAGAAAATGAAAATAAAATGATACACAAATGCCTCCGGAGTTCTTTTAGCTGTAGTTGATAGGTGTTCCTTTTTTTGTATAAAAAAATAACTTATACAAGGAAGCTATTGCTAGCCGGAGCCATCCTCACTAGTTAGATGATAGTCATTTTGGAGAGTCTGTTATATAAATTCGTTTATAAACATAATTATTTGGCGGTGACATTGTGAGTCAAGCTTTTGTTAGTTACAGAGGTGGTATGCAGTATATTTAATTTCAAACACGAGTGAATATGGATATGGAAATAGGAAATGTTAGTTATTTTTTTCTAATGTTGTGGAATCATTTGAATGCATTGAAGTAACTTGCGACAGTTGAATTATTCTATCTCAAAGCAATTGATTGTTGACTTACAACGTCACTACTTATAACCATACATTTTGCTTCGTGTGTGCTCGAGTGTGTTCGGTAATGTCGAAGACCACGAGTGTTGATTTAAATTGCTAACTTCGACCTAACTTTATTTCATACCTCACTTTTGACACATTCTCCCAGGAAGTTTGTAGCATGCCTACAGCGTATTTGAAGAAGGGCTCTCTAATCGCAGAAGAATGCAAAGCACTGGTTTAAAACCTACACGGTGTCACACATTCCCTACATCGATTGTTTTCCTATAGTTTTGGAAACACTCTGAATTCACTTGTAGCTACTTGTATCTCAAGAAATAGCATGTTCTGCTAAACATGTATACCAATTTTCAAGCTAGATTTGCAATTAAACAAGGAAAACAACTTCTCATGCATTCAAAAAACGGACAACGTGAATGACATGGAACGTGCATTCCTTCATCTACGTCATAGTTTGTAGGTGAAAGTGACGTGCCCATGGTTCATCCATAGTCGCATACTTATACATCAATTTGTGTATTCATGCAAAACTGTCACAACTTGTGCTCACGAGTGTTTACGCTTAGCCGCCTTTGAATAACTGTGAACATTCATTCGAGGTATTGTTGGCCAGGTTAGGAATGTGCCGAGACAAAGGCATTGGGACGTTTCATAATGCCAAACACAGGCGTTCTCATTTCTATAGTTGAACGCCTTCTCCTTCTTCAGCTCTCGGATATCCCCAACTCGTGTTTAATTGTATCAGATCTAACTCTTTAACCAAAGGTCAGGAACCATCACCATGCTAATGTTTACCACATTTAATCTAAAGACACGTTACACTTTCTCTACTACGAATAGTAAGTAGAGGAAGTATTCTATTCCACCCAAAAATTCCATGCCGAGATTTCAACAGAAATATATGTTTTGAGGCCCCCTGAATCAAAAAAAGCACTTTTAGCAAAAGGCGCGCGCGCGCGCGCGCGCGTGTGTGTGTGTGTGTGTGTGTGTGTGTGTGTGTGTGTGTGTGTGTGTCTGTGTCTGTGTCTGTCAGTCTGTCAAAAACGAAAAGTCGTTTAAAAACCAGAGTTGTTATTTAAATTTAATGTCTTTCAAGGAGACGGCACAAAGATTTTGAAGAAAATTCCTCCACCCTAAACTAACCCTTACATGGAAAAGTTTTTGAAAAATTTCATTTTCTTGAAAATTGCTCTAATGATTTTCCTTTAAAATTATAGACCTTGCTAAAACACACAATTTATGTCCAAATAGACTTTTTTTTGTACAGTGAACCATTTCGGACATATTCCTTGTTATTTGTGTGAGTTTTGGTGAACTTATACTTCTGCCAAATGGGACATTGTTATTCATTTTTTATATGTTAACCTTGCAAAGAGAACGGAATTGGAAAGCTTTGGAAGATTTGATTATCACTCAAAGCCTACTGTATTCCCATATTCCCCTTGTACCTACAAGGAAATAAGCAATAAGATAATTTCTGTAAATGCTTATTTCAACTAACACGAAGAAGATATAGGAATAAGAGTTTGTAAGAATGGTTAGTACAAGAGTAAAGAAAGTTATGTGAGTGCAATACATCAGATTTTTATAAAAAGGTATGATACGGTATAACCCCCAGAATAACCAAATGTTCTTTCAGGAAAAATTCCCTTAATTTGTAAATATTTTATCACAACCCTACGCTTCTTGAAGTCAGTAACTGGTGGTGGCACGTCGGTGTATTTAAATGTCAAGCAATCCTGCGTCTTCGGGTCAGGGGTAGAACATGTGTATCAACTCTCATAGTCAATGGTTCTCCAACCATTACTATACTGCTCGCAAAAGTTAAAGGCATGTGAACGCTGGCCAATGCTCAAGCAGAGCGCTGTTGCCAAGCGTAGTGCGTGTACCGGTAGAGGTTCTGTACATAAGGTTGTGTGAGATGCATGCACCACATTCGGCAGCGCTGGTAGGAGGGGCAAGCGTAGGATTCGCTGGAGTCCACAGTACGCCCCGCCTCCATATGCCTTTAAGTTTTGCGAAGATTTATAACGCTATTCCTTCCCGACATTTACAAGCATATGGTAATTTACAATGACTGTTGATCTCTTCTATATCATTGAATACTGAGGAAGTTCTTTTTGGAGTATTTCGACATAGAAATACAAATATTTAATAGGGAGGAGTAATTTTAAGAATGCAAAGTTTGTCTGCAAACCATTCCACTCCCTTTACTACTAGAAAGTTCCTTGGAGTTTATTGTTTGTATGCTTTTCTAAAATAATATTTGAGGTACTTAGGGAGGAGACAATAAACTCTGTGATAATTGTGTAGCTTTGTTTTCTGTTGGTTCCAGGTTGCACATTTGGTTCCTAAATGTGAACAAAGTCAATTAATGAATCAACAAACCTCCAAATAAATAAGCGAATAAATTAAATTAATCAAATATTTATGGTTTTGTCCCTCAGGAAGTTCAATGCATACTACTTTTCTTCATTTCCTCCCTCTTCTCAGGATGTTCTTAGTCTCTGCATACTAACAAAGTTATTACAACAAACCATCTAAAGGTTACTTAAACCCGGGACATAGAGTACTTGCGGTTGTAAGTTGTCCTTGTGGTATTTATCTTCAATGTGAGATTCCCTTGTGGTCTACCGGGAAAGTACGGATCGGTTGGGAAATTTAATGTCATACTGGCGAGTTAGCTATGGTAGCTTAGTGGTTAGAGCAGCCACTTGATAAACGGAAGATCCGTGGTTCAAATCCCGGCTATGGTATTGAATTTTTCAGTCCTGATTGCACCTATTTTAACAGAGTTTGCCATCGGTTATATTTTTCTGCCTCCGGTACTTTAACACTTCCCCAATCCTTCCAGTGCATCTCTTTTACAGGGTCTCTTTTCAACCAGTGTCCTGGGTAATTTCCTTTTCTTCTCGTGATCCGCTTTACTACCGTTTACTGTCTCTCCATGTTCCAGAGAGTTTGTTTACTGAGTCTGTCGCTCCAAATCAAATTTTCCGTTCCACTTCTTATCCACGTTTCACACAGCTCCAATTATTTTACCTCGAAGCTAAATGTTAGTATAAAAAACCATATTTTCCACTAAGCACTTCATAGACTTATTGCTTAGCCCTTTACTTTTTCAAGGGCTTAGAGACTCTATGTTGACTTCTCCGCAACAGCTATGTTCCAAAAAATACAGAGCATCCAAAATGTCAACTTGCTCTACAACCCTATACAGAAACTGCAAATTTATCTCGTTCGCATTCCCTCCAGATATCGCGGTCTTCTTCCTTTCCGCCAATGTCAACAGTGTTATATTGTGAGCAAATTGTATGCACTTTTTCTTCATCCCACTACCAACACTTCGCCGGATTTCCGTTAGTTCCTTCCATTCTACTCCATTGAAGCCATTTTCAGATATAAAAATGCTACACCGAATCGTTCTTATCCGATACTTGCACCGCTTTGTCTCCATGATGTCTTCAAACCATTCATCATTCTCATATTATTTACGAGTAATTGAGTAAAAAGGTAAGTTCTTCATCCTGTCCCAGGGCCCAATGGACTAACTGTCGACGGGCCCTTAAACCCCACTCACTCACTCACTCACTCACTCACTTACTCACTCACTCACTCACTCACTCACTCACTCCTGCAGTTTCCAACATTCTTCATTTTCCAAAATAAAAGCTTAAATCATCTCATCAAAATTGATAAGCATTTCGCATCTTCTTGTGTGTTTGTTTTGTCATATGCAACCGGGCTATTTCGGGTATTCCATCAATTTGTTAACACTTATGCTTATTTAGAATATTGCTCACCATCCTAATTTTATGTTCAAATTAGCAAAGTTGAATTTCTGTCGTACTTTGTTAAGTCTAAGCCTTTTAGAAGCTGGTGTAGCAGTTTTGTCTTATAGCTGAAGTTTCCTGGATATTTATTTTAGCTTTTCTCGCCTTCATTCGTCGTGTAGTCTCCTGTAGTTGCTTCTTCTAACCCCCTGTGTTTGTGTATGTGTGTATGTGTGTGTGTGCGTGCGTGTATGTGTGTGTATGTGCGTGTGTGTGCGTGTGTGTGTGTAAGTGCGTGTGTGTGTGCGTGTGTGTATGTGTGTGTGTGTGTGTGTGTGTGTATGTGTGTGAAGTATTCCATTTCCTTTACTTTTTTCCATTCCCTTCAATTTATTTGCTCTTATATTTCGGGGTTTATGCCTGGATTTTCTATTGGATTCTTCCTCTCTTCTTTCTTCATCTCCGTAAATGCGTTCTTTATTAGTTATCAACTAAAATAAGCTGATAAGGTTTCTAAAACCTTGAGAGAAGCTTTTTCTGGTACATTGTTGGTAGAAGCCGGAAGATTGTGCAGTAAGCTACAAGTTGAGTGCACATGTGCACAAGTTGCTAATCGCGCATGTACACAGCTGGTAGCGAATAGCTGGTGCACATACAACGCCTGCGCCCTACCTGCTGGTTACGGTATTCACTCTCCGTGTTCAAATAAGCTGTCTCGCATGTGACCGCACACGGTTCCGCGCTCTAGTTATAACAACCTCATCGGGTTTGGCACCATACTCCTATAAACGAATCTTTTTGTTTCTTTCTATGAATATTCGGAGGATTTCGAAAATATTAACCTTTAATGGTCCAAAGGGGATGTTCAAACATTTAACAGTAGTATCACACTTATGTCATAAAGTAATTAAATATTGGTTCTGACACCTCGGTAACTATTTCACAATCAATTTATTTGCCAGTCCACTCCCCCTTCTGTGTCACATTTAATATTAAAGGCAAGGTGTTTTTAATCGGGCAAAAATAATGCAGAAATAAGAGGTTGAATCAGAAACTGAAAAATTCAATGTACTTACAATTGTAAGCCGCCCTTGGAGTATTTATCTCTGATGTGAGTTTCCTTGTAGTTAACCGGGAAAAAGTACGAATCAGCTGGGGAATTTAATGTCGTACTGGCAAGTTTGCCATGGTAGCTTAGTGGTTAAAGCAGCCGCTCGATGCGGAAGATGCGTGGTTCAAATCCCGGCTATGGCATTGAATTTTTCAGTTTCTGTTTCAACCTCTTAAACATTGCCCACACACGGGTTTAAAAACACTAGCAGTAAGCTTGTTGGCATAAGTAAATAATAATGCAGAAATGTTTCACTGTCCCATTTTTTTCCATCCGAGAGCGATGAATGTGGTGAGGGATTACAAGGCGGGCCAGATCGTAGCCAGGTTTCTAACTTATTCAAATAGCGCATCCCGGCATCCCGGTTCGATACCTACCTGTTTTCACAGATGGGTTTGGTCAGAAAGTTTCGAGGCTGTGGTAAAAACCTCTCCTTAAAGCACATCTCACGCATACGCCGAACACCACCGTCCTCTGCACTTGACCCTTAGAAACGAAGGAGATGGAATGAGAGCGAATAATCCTAAGGAAAACCGTAGTATGTCGAATTCCATCCTTGTAGGTATATGCTTAGCCTTCAAGGAAAACAGTGAAACAAATCTGATTTGTTGCACTCACATGACGTTCTCCACTCTTGTACTAACATTCTTACAGGCTCTTATTCCTATATCTTCACCGTGTTAGTTGAGATAAACATTTGCAGAAATTATCTTATTGCTTATTTCCTTTTAGATACAAGGGGAATATGAGAATACAGTAGACTTTGAGCGATAGTTATAGTTTTAAAGCTTTGAGATTCAGTTCTCTTAATAGGCTAACATATAAAAAAGTTATTAACGATCTTGCATTCGACGAAAGTTTAAGTACTCCAAAATTCACACCGATAACAAGGAATATCTCCGAAATGGTTCGCTCTACAAAGAAATTTATTCGGACATAAATTGTGTAGTTTAGCAAGATCTACATTTTTCTATAGTAAGATTTGGTCTATATTTTACGGTTTATCAGTTATGCAAAAGTCATCCAGAGTAAACAGGACTACATGGGCTAGAGCCAGAAAATTAAAAATATATATTTCATTTTCATAAAAATATCTTAGACATATGACATTTTAATCAAAATCGTTAGGGCCATTTTCGAGAAAATCAAAATTTTCCATGTAAAAGGTAGTTTAGGGTGGAGGAATTTTCTTCAAAATCTTCATTTCGCATCGTTGAAAGACATTAAACTTAAATACTAAATACTAAACACACACATACATGAACCTTTTTCTAAAAATGCTTTGGGTTTTCAGGAGGCCTCAAAACATATATTTCCGGTGAAATCTCGACATTGGATTTTTGTGTGGGATACAATACTTTCTCTACTTACTAAACGTAGTAGAGAAAATAAAAAGGGTGTTCAAACACATTGCAATTTAAAATCGGAATCTTTAGAATAGGGGACAAGATGCCATTTCGCTCGTTTTTAATAGCATTTCAGTTGATTATTTGCGAGTTCTTTCCGAGAACACATTTACTATTTGATGAATGCTGCTCGCCATCTAAAAATGTGAGTCTTTGAATAAAGTTCCAATTGTTTTTAGGCAATTATCTCAGTGGGTTCTACTGCTGGAGCAATTATTGATGTAGTTGAACTCAAGCAGAAGGTTGTATGTTTCGAATAAGGTAACGTTTATCTACTGCATTGTTATGGAACTTTCTAATATTCCGCTCTCGTCAGAATCAAATTTCATAATATGAACCAGAGCTACCATTGCCGACTGTAATCGTAAAATGTGCTTAGTACTAAACTCATATAAATTAAAATGTTCTTTATGAATGTTGAACATAAAACAGTACGCCCCAGCTCGGCCATGCGTCCCGCTGAGCTGTCTTATTTACTTTGGCGAAATTCCCTCCAAAAACCATGAAGTAAACTCCATTCTTTCCACGCACTACTCGCAATAATTAATACACACAGACGGACCGGCGGCGAAATTTAATTCACTTATAGTGCAATAAAGAGTTTAATTCTCTCTCCAAGCGACACCATAACGATGTACCATAAAACGAAAGTCCTTTTAATGTCCTAATGCCAGAGTTCCAGTCAGTCAACGCAATGCGCAATCAACAACGTATAACAAAGAAGTAATAATCCAGGTCTTCTCATCCAGTAGAGCATTAGTTCATTGTAAGTATCTGAGAATGTGTAGGTTTACCGGGACACTTGGAGAAGAAGAAAAGAACATCAGAATGCACAACCGAAGATCTGTTGTTAGTGTACATCAAATGTTTCATGTCTGATCTGATTTTTCTTATTAGAATTCAATACCACTTTTTTATATATATAAAATTAACGTCCTCCAACATTGTGTCATATCGCACGAATGAATGAAATGAAATGGGTGAAATGATGCTCAAATGAGCGCGAGGTCCATGGAGCTTTAAGTTATCCGACATTCGTCTTCTCAGGGTAGGGAAAACCTCGGAAAAAACCTTACCCGGATAACTAAGCGAGAATCGAACTC
Source organism: Tenodera sinensis (assembly GCA_030765045.1). NCBI lineage: Eukaryota > Metazoa > Arthropoda > Insecta > Mantodea > Mantidae > Tenodera > Tenodera sinensis. Next base: position 9,924,262 of record CM060962.1, read on the forward strand.
GCGACCTCTTGAACGTGAGGCAGACACGCTAACCATCACGCTACCGAGGCGGGCACTTCAATACCACTACTCGCCATTTCAACATGCCAAAAATGTTTCATTTTTGTACCTTTTTACTTTCTGTACTGCGTATAGTAAGTACAGGAAGTATATTATTCCACCCAAAAATTAGACGTCCAGATTTCGCCAGAATTATGTTTTGAGAGGCCCCTGAATCCAAAAAAAAAGCATGTTTAGAAAGAGGTCCGTGTGGGTGTGTGTGTGTGTGTGTGTGTGTGTGTGTGTGTGTGAGTGTGTGTGTGTGTGGGTGTGTGTGTGTGGGTGTGTGTGTGTGTGTGTGTGTGTGTGTGTGTGGGTGTGTGTGTGTGTGTGAGTGTGTGTGTGTGTGTGTGTGTGGGTGTGTGTGAGTGTGTGTGTGTGTGTGTGAGTGTGTGTGTGTGTGTGAGTGTGTGTGTGTGGGTGTGTGTGTGTGAGTGTGTGTGTGTGTGAGTGTGTGTGAGAGTGTGTGTGTGTATGTGTGTGTGTGTGTGGGTGTGTGTGTGTGTGAGTGTGTGTGTGTGTGTGTGAGTGTGTGTGTGTGGGTGTGTGTGTGTGTGTGTGTGTGTGTGTGTGTGTGTGTGTGTGTGTCAATATTTGGACAGCGTAACCCAAAAACGAAAAGTCGGTTAAAGTCCAAAGTTAGTATTGAAGTTTAACATTTTCTAAGGATGCGACACGAAGATTTGGAAGAAAATTCCTCCACGCTAAACTACCCTTTATATGGAAAATGTTTCGAAGTTTTTGGCTTTCTCGATTTTGACGAAAGTGTTTAAGATATTGAGAGGTAGAACTGGAACTTAAAAATTCAATGCCACAACTGGGATTTGAACCACAGACCTTCCGCTTACCGGGTGGCTGCTGTACCACTGAGCAGAATTTTTAAGTTCCAGTTCCACCTCTCAAACTTTGCCCACAGACGGCTTGTGTGTTTAAAACACCAACAGTAAGTTTGTTGGCATAAATAAATAATGTTTAAGATATGTTTATGAGAAATCAAATGTATATTTTGAATTTTCTGGCTATAGCCCATGTAGTCCTATTTACTCTGGAAGGCTTTTACATCACTAGTAAACCGTAAGGGATAGACCAAATCTTACTATACAAAAATGTATAGTAAGTGGAACATAATCTGAAGGAAAATATTAATATTGGTAGATTCTAAGCCGCGTGGCACAACAGTCCATCCGAGCTAGTACCTACTGCCCGACCTCTGCGTCACCTACCTCTGCGCACCACAGGCGTCATAAATAGGATGCAGTACTGGAGGTGGGACCTGATCAGCGGACCGATACCTCTTAGACGGTTATGTGTCGTTCTCGACCAGGGACCGCTACTTTTCAATCAATTAGCTTCTCAATTGGCGCCTCAGGGATCTAACGAGGCTGAGTGCACCCCGGACCAGGTCTCCCAGCGGGAGAGAACCCATATGTCGGTACCGGGAATCGAACCTGGGTTCCCCGCTTCGTAAGAAGCAGTGCTAACACCACGCTAAGGAGATCAGCGATAAATTCTTAATCTATGTTAATTCTACTCCAAATAGTTTCATTTAACACCACGTGTTGCAACTTTATGGTACGTCAGTTAAATGAAGTCGTATTTGTTAAGATCATGGAGAAATAAATATTTAATTCACACTACCATACAATTGTGTAATGATTGATATTGCATGAATGTTAAGAGAATGAGAAACGTTTCGCGTGTCCTCAAAAGGCAAAATTGAAATGGATCATGTAAATCAGGCATGGGCAAAATTGAGCCAACGCTGCCACTCCCCTGAAACATGCTCTTGCCTCGTTCCCCTGCCAACCTTCCCCTAACTTGCTGTTCAGGTTCCGACATGCCTCATTCAGTGGTGAGTACAGCTGTTTCATGAAGAGTGGTAGAGAGAATAATTTGTTGCAAGTTACAAAAGCAGGAAAGTTTGCTGTTTAATATGCGAATTTCAATTTGCATACATAAAGTGTTACAATATCAAACGCTGCTTTGATCAGAAGCATAAATAAAACTTTTATGATGTTACAGGTATTTATTTAAAATTTCAAAAGGTACTTTCTGAATACTCGCATTTGTAAACGAATAAAAGGGACGATATGATTCCACTGTTTAGTGTCTTATTAGTTCATTTAATATAAACTATTGTATTTCTTGTTTCAAAGTTCGAACACAATATTAAGTTTAAAACCAAAGAACCTAGATTGATCAAATAGTTTTAAAATATTTTAAGCCTAATAACTATGGAACTTTACAGCTTTATTTATTGTGAAAGAGAAACAATTTAGTGTTTTAATCATAAGGCAGTGTAAGGATATTACGTGCATAAGATGAAGGAAGGTTAGAAACCTGAAGATTATATAATTTGCCTAACCACAGTAGGTGGCTGTAATAATTATTGTATACAAAATATGTGGATAACAGCGCAGAAATTATTATTACCGCGCAGGTGGAACGAACCCACCACTGCACGTGTTGTATCCAAACAACCTTTGTCACTCGGCAAGAGAATGTGGGGTGGTTAAGGCAAGTTCAATCGCTACCTCTCCTCTCGTGCCCATACCTGATGTAAATACATTGATTAAGACATATTTACTTAAATTTAGTCGTGTTTCTGTTCCATTCCGCCTTCATTTTTCTGCATGTATGTGAATGTTTAGATTTCGCATGCCACAGTAACAAGTTTAGTACATACATATTATGTTCTTTTCATGTAAAAGCCACATCTTATGTCTTCTGGAGCACTAACAGTGTTGCTCTTTATTGTCATAAAAAGCCATATGTTTAACAGCTTCTGCAGCTTCAAAAGATACTTCAGGAGAAAAAGTTTTAGAGGCCATAAACCGTCGCGTAGACTTTGAAGTGATAGGTGCTTGAGGGACTTACTGGAGCTCTCTGGATATATTACACCTTCATGCTTATAACTACATTTTATAGACCATAAATGCTGTAACCAAAGTGTGAGTTTCCTTCCAGTAAGGCGAATGTTTTCAAATCCGTATTAATTTGAAAATACGCGTGAAGTAGAAAATCCATTACGATTAACAGACTTGGCTCCCTCGATTTCCTCCCATTTATTTCAATCTCGTACGCTACGGAAGCTGCTCACAATAGATCTAGTTGTATACAAGTCAAGCTAGGAGAAAATGCCACCCAACACTTTGGCGTATGCCAGATAAAAATGGGCATTATTTTGACTGTCCAAGAGCATCAGAAATCACGGTAAAAACCACGTTTTAGCCTTATATCAGGACTTTGTCCAGTTTATAAACTCTCACTTCACTCCATTCCCATTGTCACTTAATAAGTGATAGTTTAGCTTTCACTGAGAGTTCCCTTGGTTCCCAGTGTGACTTCACTTTTCTAATAAAATATGCAGCGCCACATAGCCTCTTCTTCTGGACGGTTCACTGGCTGGGGAGTTGAACACAGGACGTCTCTAATCCCTCGCAGTAACAGGACTCTTTGCACGTCATAAACTCGTTTGGAGAACAGCTCTTTTTCCCGCACTGGAAACGCGCTCACTGACTCTTCACTCACCCACCGACTCACTCACTCAATCACTCACTAACTCACCCAACTTGCAAAAGCAGTCGCTTATATAGTCGTTGGAAATTTCCACAGAATACCAGAATCTTCGAGATGGAGAAACATCCAAAAGATTTTCTCTGGCGATAGCGCTTACTGTGTACGCTGTCGAGCACGCTTCATCCTTCCTCCTTTCCCTTCCTACCTACCTCCATCCTATACTCCATCCTTCCCTTCCTCCTTTCCTCGCTTCTTCCCTTTATCCTCCTTCCTTCCTTCCCTGCATCCCTCCGTCTGTTCCTTCCTTCCTTCCCTACATCCCTCTCGTTCCTCCTTCCTTCTCTTCACCCACCCTCTTTTTCCTCCTTCCTTCCTTCCCTGCATCCCTCTCGTTCCTCCTTCCTTCTCTTCACCCACCCTCTTTTTCCTCCTTCCTTCCTTCCCTACATCCCTCTCGTCCCTCCTTCCTTCTCTTCACCCATCCTCTTTTTCCTCCTTCCTTCCTTCCCTACATCCCTCTCGTCCCTCCTTCCTTCTCTTCACCCACCCTCTTTTTCCTCCTTCCTTCCTTCCCTACATCCCTCTCGTTCCTCCTTCCTTCTCTTCACCCACCCTCTTTTTCCTCCTTCCTTCCTTCCCTGCATCCCTCTCGTCCCTCCTTCCTTCTCTTCACCCACCCTCTTTTTCCTCCTTCCTTCCTTCCCTGCATCCCTCCGTCTGTTCCTTCCTTCCCTACATCCCTCTCGTTCCTCCTTCCTTCCCTTCCTCCCTGTCTTCCCTGGTTTCCTCCATTTCTTCCCTCCTTTCCTCCCTTCCTCCTTCCTTCCGCCCTTGTTACATGCATGCGAGTTTGCTTTCCCTATGTTTACTTTGAATAGCTTTTCCTCTAAATGACACTTTCTGGCATAAATTACCTGATTTCTTGTAAACTATTAAAGGTACTTAAGCTATAGATTAGAGGCTACTTTGGCATAATAGCGTGCTTAGATATTTTTTAGAAAAAATAATTGCAGATACATTTTAGTTGAAGCAAACAACTAACCCTATATCCATTAATAAATTAATGTAGTGGATAAAAGTATATCAGTGAAATCAGTTTATTCATTCAGCCTGACATCTTATATAGTTTCGGAGATAGTGTGAAATGAAGTTACCAGATTTAACATTTGCGTGATATAGCTTTTAGGCTTCCTGTAAGACAATATGCCGTAGAGATAATACATTACTTGAAGACGACAAAAACGAGATTCAAGTTCAGAAAGGACATTGAGCCGAGATGACCTGATGGTTATATAACATCTTTATGAAGGGCAGGTAAAAATATACTCTGATAAATGACAAGTCCAGTTGCTGTGAATGTCACTTTATTTCATCTAAAACTTAATCACAAAACACAGTTCTCTGTTTTAACGTAAACACAATTCACAATTCGTCCTGACCTTAAAACTCACAGCTGACTGACTCTCTTATACAGCCGAGAATTAGGTGGCATAGATTTCTCTTGAAAGGCACGGTTTCTTGAAGTTTCTCGTACTATCTAGAACCGACCTCTGTTCTGCCCGCTCACTGTCGGGCGTTGCCTAGCAACATAAAGTCGTGCGGTAGCTGACCTTGGGCGTCCTTTAAGGTGCGCTGCCACCGTCACCTAGTTTTATGGAAACTGAGATTAAATACGACCCATGAATAACCCAAAATACAGTGTAGTAATTCACTAGTGAGATGCGAGACGTAGCGATGTAAAGAGCGAGTTTTAGGGTATACCGAAGTGAAAAAAGGTGATTTTCTAAAGTATTGAAGTTACAGACTTAAATTTTTGCGCAGGCATTACTAGCAACCAAATAAATGTGTGTACCAAATTTCATTCTAATACCTAATCACATGCTTGATATATTAATTAATTTACATAAATTTGATTGGGTATATAAAATTCTATTTCCTCCAAGTGATGTTGAACAACAGAGTTGAATTTTTAAAATTGTACCTCTTATTACCTTTATAGCAACATAAATTGTAGCCATTTTGATATAGTGAATAGTTTTGCTTAAACAATTAATACCGCAAGGTGTAAAAATTCTATAAAACAGCCTATTATTATATTATTTTTTTAAAAAGGTATGAGCAATATAAAAATTCCAATACTACATTTTATTACCCATATTCTGAACTACATTGGAAAACTGTTTTAGATCTTTGTGGGTGAGGATAGATTTTGAATATGAGAAAGTAACAAAAAAATTTGTTTCCGAGAAAGAGGAGTTTAAACTTGAAATGGAAGGCAGAGGAAGAGGCGCACAACTTTATAAATGTGGTCCGAAATAAGCGTTTCCCCCTCCCTAGGGGATTAAATTTCGGACATATATTCCTTAAGGCATGGTGCATTTTTTGCAATAAAAATAAAAAAATCGATTTTTCTGACCAAACAGACTAAAATATCACTTCAGGGTTCCCTTAAGTTGTTAGCTCCAAAATTCAAAAGATTGAATACTTCAAGGAGTTCAAAATTTAAATACCTGCGTGACTTTCCCTTATGAATCAGGCTCCACTTGTAACCCAGAAGAATCGTTTGATATAAATATTTTGATCTCTTTTTTGCATTTTAACCAAAGACGTATCTCATTTTTGGTCCAATAGTTACCCCTAATCGTCAATTATATTATATATATTACACCAATCGGAGTTAGTCAAGGAGGCAATTTCAGACCTTCATTTCACAACCAATTGAACATAGCTCATGGATTCATGTTAATTTCTTGGAGTTGGGCTCATGCCAGTCATTGAGAATATCGGTCTGGGTGGCTCAATTGAGTAGATGCTGGCCTACTGATCCCAAGGTCGCGGGTTCAAATCCAGCCCAGACATGTGGTTTTTAAGTATGCTTAAAGCCGACAGCTCCATGTCAGTAGATTTACTGGCATGAAAAAAAAAAAAAAAACTGCGGGACCGAATTCCGGCACACCGGCGTCGCTCATGTGATCCTGGCAATTGGCACCGTCGTTGAAAGACAACAAAGTAAAATAATTATTATAAGGGTTAGATAAATGGAGACGAGTGTTTGGTAAATATATGTACCTAGCGCAAGGTATATCAGAGACCGGAACATAGGCACAATGCCTTTTTAAATGTGTCAAATCTATCTTCACCTTAAAAGTGAATATGTACGAATTATACCTTTGTAATTGAAATGCCACAGTTTTATGTTGCCTTTTTCTGCCTTTTTAAATATAAATGCCAATTTTACGAAATAAAAGTCTTTTGTTGCCTTAATTTCATTGTTTATCTATTATTTCTAAATTATTAAACATTTTCTTCAGGTACCTACACTTAATTTCAATAACCGTTAGCCCGTGCCAATGAAAGTTACTTCCTCGAATGCATATTATTGTCTTTAAGTTGTAGACAGCATAGGCGTTCTTCATTCAGTTCATTATTTTCTTTGCAACAATGAGTGCTGCCGCGCAAATAAATGCATAGATAACAGAAAGCGCTTGTATTACCGTTTGTGTTTATTTTAAAAGGCAATAATGAGTGCGGGTCTAACTTTGTTTCTCTTTCAGTTTTCTCTGCGACATTGTTGTAACTAACAGCAAGATGCCGAAATTTAGTGTTCCTTTAGGCAGTAAACAACAGAGTTACGTTAATAAGTTTGGATCTGACTTATTTCGTACCGACGGTAAAGTACTCACATTCAAAATATGCGAGCAGTCAGTGAAGAACGAAAAGAAGCATTTTATATCGCAACATATCGGCACAATCAAACACAAAAATGCACTTTCCAAGGCTACAGGGAAGAAGATTCCTTTGTTTCCAACAGTAATTGCAACATCGAGTCGAAAATCCCAGTTTGCATTCGACTTACATATGTAAAGCTTTCCTCAGCGCCGGAATCACTTTGTGGAAATTACAGAATCCTACATTATCACAGTTTTTGGAGAAGTATGTATACTGACCAATCTGTACCTAGCGAGTCAAGTTTGTGAAAATGTTACTTAACCGAATGTTACGATGACACAATGAAAATCATTAAAGATAAAACAACAACAAAAACCTGATGTGTTGCACGCACATGACTTTCTAAACTAACTAACTATTTTGTTGTTTAACGACGCTGTCAATTGCCAGGATCACAGCAGCGTCGCCGGTGTGCCGGAATTTTGTCCCGCAGGAGTTCTTTAACATGACAGTAAATCTAGTGACATGGAGCTGTCGTTTTTAAGCACACTTAAAGACCATCGACCTGGGCCGGATTTGAACCCGCGACCTTGGGATCAGTAGACCAGCGTCTAACCAACTGAGCCACCCAGACCGACACACATGACTTTCTCTACTCTTGTTCTAACCATTCTTGAAAACTCTTATTCATATACCTTCTTTGTGTTAGTTGAGATAAACATTTATACAAATTATCTTATTGCTTAATTACTTTTAGGTTCAAGGGGAATATGGGAATACAGTTAGCTTTGAGCGATAGTCAAATCCTTTAAAACTTTAAGATCTCGTTCTCTTTGCGCGCTTAACATATAAAAAATGAACAACCATGTCCCATTTCACGAAACTTTTAAACTTTCCGAAACTGACACAAATAACAAGGAATATCTCCGAAATGGTTCGCTCTACAAAAAAATTTATTTCACATAAATTGTGTTTTAGCGAGATCTACAGTTTTTGTATAGTAAGATTTTGTCTATCTCTTATGGCTTACGAGTTATTCAAAAGTCATCCAGGGTAAACAGGATAGGCTATAGCCAGAAAATTCTAAATATACATGTCATTTGTCATAGAAATATTTTAAACATATGGCATTTTAATCAAAATCCTTTGAGCCATTTTCAAGCAAATCAAAATTTTTGAAAAAATTCCCATATAAAGGGTAGCATAGGGAGGAGGAATTTTCTTCAAAATCTTCGTGTCGCATCCTTGAAAGGCATTAACCTTAAATACCAACATGGGTTTTTAACCGACCTTTTGTTTTTCATTTATGCTGTCCACAGACTGACAAATACACAGACAGACATACAGAAACACACACACACACACACACACACACACACACACACACATACACACACACACATTTTCTAAAAATGTTTTTTTTGGGGGGGGGGATTCAGGTGGTTTCAAAACATGTATTTCCGGTGAAATCTCGACATCAAATGTTTGGGTGGAATACAATACTTCCTCTACTTACCAGTAGAGAAAGTAATAAGATCTGTTTTAGTATTTCTAGTGCCTTTTTCCCCTGCCTATTTTAGCTATTTATAATGCCTTTTTGTCCGCTTATTTCTGTAATTTATAATGCCTAAACTTCCGGTCTCTGATGTTTAAGAATTGTACGGTTAATGAATTTTGCAAGCACACTATACAGAAATGAAGTTAGAATAATTAACTTAATTGTGAGGGAACTTGTATCGGCCCAGTTCCTATATCCTCTGCAAGAGCAGCAGTATGGATAGATAACGCGTTATCTACGTGTAATTAACGTACTAAATGTGCAGCACGTAAAGCCATCCAGCAATTTTTAGGTCTTATACAGTTCATATTGTGACAAAATGGCAAAATCAGTCCAGTTACTTTTCTATCGCTTTATTTTGCTTCTAAACTTTTGCACAAAAACCAATTCTCTTCTACCACCGTTAAGTCTACAGACTTCCGTGACATTACAACCCCCAACTGTTTTCTTCTCGTAGTCTTGACTCAGTCCTTTCACTGTCTTTCTTCACATTCTAGGTCCCTCATACACTAACTCCGACGATACAATCATTTGACACTCATAAAAACGTCTTCGCCTCGACGCGACGTATCCTTCACGACGACAGTAGCAAACACACAGATGTCTCACACTCACTGACACACCGACCGACTCATGTCTGTAACTCTCTCTCTTCTGCTGTTTCCTCGCCTCCTTATTTAGTGGGCATGAAGACACACGGCCCTTTCTGGTGCTTCTACAAAGACACCGGCTGCCATAAAGTTCTCGAAGGCTCGGGAAAACCCAGTGTGTTACCGCTTGATTGTTGTTTCTCACGCGCTTGCTGGTGTGAGTTGTGGGGAAGCTTGGCCCCGACTATCCGTGGTTGTGCGCTACGGCCGGCGTCACAAGATTTTAAACCCAAGAAACAGAGCCTATTCATTATACAATTCCAGTTACTGCTAGGATCTTTTTGAACCTTAAAACATTGCATCAGCTAACAGCTTACGTAATTCAAACTGGCAACTGGCACTTTCTTTGTTATTAGAAACAAATTTACTGCAAACAATTAAGTGAATTAATGATTTGAATTCAAATCAATAAACGATAATCATTTTTACGTATAATGGGTTGAAATAATACTATGTTTATATTATTAGCTAATCATTAAACTTAGTGACGTTTTAAACTATATGAACTAAATTACTAATCATTAAATGGTTTGGAAGCGGAGCTCAGTAAATTTTTGTATGCCAGAGCATTAATAGACTTAGAATGAATTAAATAAGTGTGAAAATCAACAAACTCTGGCTTTTTTGTTTCTGTAGAACACGTTTATCTACATTACATATTGGTGTATGTAAATTATTGTAACAAAACGACAAAATGCAGTTCAGTTTATTTTTCTGCTTAACGTTTGCATAAAAAGACAATTCTCTTCTACACACGTTAACACAGTCGACAGTCTTTCGCGATATCACTGACAACTGTTTTCTTCCCCTAACCTTGACCCAGTCCTTTCACGGTCTTCATTTTCTCTTTTGTACACTAACTTTGATGTTACAATCACTCAATGCTCATTAGGACTTCTTCACTCGACACGATATATCTTTCACGACAGTAACACACACAGCTGTCTTCCACTCACTGACACACTGGCTGACTTTTGTCTGTAACTTCTTGTGCTGTTTCTTCGCCTCATATATCCTTATGACGTCACACTGTCCTTTCTGGAACTTCTACAAACAAGCCAGCTGCAGGCTGCCTTCAGAAGGTTCCAGCAAGCCCTTGTTGTTCGTCAAGTATACACAAGGCAGCCTGTGTTTCCTCGCCAGCCTGGTATTTGGTGTGAAGTACATTAGCCCGACCGTCCTTTGTTATGCCCCGCGCCCGGCGTCACATTGTTCTCTCGCATTTTACCCGGGAATTGCTGGAATGGGCAACAGGCGTGGGAATGTCCGGAATGTCCATGGGAATTTCCTCACATCTGGATTGGTTCTCTTCATTTCCTGCAACCGATATTAAACATAGGATTATAAAGGGAATTTTGTCCAATTGATAAGGTATTCGTGTGATTATAAATAAACTTCACGTTTTCTGTCTAGAGTCGTAATTTTTTCGTGCTTCCGTATCTAGCGCAGCAATTCTGTCTCGCTGTTAATGCCGACATTCGTTTGTCATTGTCATATCTTTGTTACTAACTGCGCCAACACAACTGATACTGTTCGTATCAGCAATTCACGCTGCGGTAAAGTGCCAGTTGATTTAAATGGAAATACGGTCCTTTAATAACATAGCATAACCCACTCACTACACACACACAAATTCGAGATGACCTGTAACCAGTAGTATTATAACTTGTTGTGGTTGGCAATATGTTTCAAAACAGGCTAAAAATATAATAAAGGGGACAAAAAATCTGTAACAGGAGCAACAGCGGGGTGGTGGTGAATGTGGTAGAAGGGTTAAAACGTCATTTCACGGTCCACTGTGTACCAGCACTAGCCAGGGTGGGAGGGAAGTTGCCCTTACAATAGAGTTATTGTTGGTAGGTGTTCGTGCTCGCTCGGTCACGCATGCTAACAGACGCTTGCTCGGCATTTGTTCCGATATGCGACCATGCGACCATGCGACCATGCGACCATGCCAGGCCAAGCCCTCTGCGCTAACTCCCGGATACGTTATTAAATATGCAAACTCCCCTGCTAAATAATAGTGGATGTGAAAACTTGCTCAAGTGTATCACCAGTATATGTTTGCGTCGGAACAGAATAAGGAATAATGATAATGCAGTAGCAGCAGATGGAAACGAAAACAGGTTACTGGGTCTCTCCGCTCTCCGTCCGTCGGTCAAACTAAATGCACTACATCAAGAGTTCCAAACCTATAATTACAAAATATGACATACACACTTCCCCATTCGTATACTGCAAAACCTTCATTCTTCCTCTTGTCTTGCATTCCCACACGTCCTAGCTTTTGTTTTCCTTAGTGCAATAGCACTCGGTACTAAAGTTACCATTTCCTTCAAATTTCGAATAACTTAATTGATTTATGCTTGTCCATATCCAAAGTTACTAATTATAAGTCTGACAGCGATCCTTTAATGGACCTCCTTAAGTTCAAACTTTCATTAAAGGACTGGTCTTCATCCAATCGGACACTTCAGTTTTCATTAAAGGACAGGTGTTCCACCAATCAGAGAATTGCCATGCAGCAATGGAAAAGCGCAATATCAATTAATTCTCGAAACGCAACTAGCGCGAGTTTAGAAAACGCTAAACTGTCCGACACTACTGACAGTGTCAGTATTAACATCAATACAGCATCAACTTCCAAGAATATTGCACTATGCACAGTCCTGCAAATTAATTTCACTAATTGTACAAGAAATAACTTATACATGAAATAAAGTTTCGTCTGAAAACCAACATATTTAATTTGCCTTCTATTTCTCAATGTTATGTAGCATTCCAAGGTTATAATTTTCATCATGCATCTGTGACGTGCTGGAAACGAATCGATCGTTTAGCGCCTGTGCAGAACTTCAAATATCAGCTGATGCAATATGTAGGTCATTGTCCCCGGTGAGTGTATAATATTTTACAATATTACACTATAAAATTAGATACACTGGTGAGCATAAATTGTCATATGAAACCATGAGCGTCGGCAGACATTTTTCCAGGGGGGGCCACATGTTTGAAATTTGCAATCAATCAATCAATGATGATGATGATGATGATGGTGATGATGATGATGACGATGATGGTGGTGATGGTGATGGTGATGGTGATGATGATGGTGATGGTGATGATGATAGAGATGGCGATGATGATGATGATGATGACGATGATGATGGTGGTGGTGATGGTGATGGTGATGATGATAGAGATGACGATGATGATTATGACGATGATGATGGTGGTGGTGATGGTGATGGTGATGATGATGATAATAATAATAATAATAATAATAATAATAATAATAATAATAATAATAATAATAATAATAATAATAATAATAATAATAATAATAATAATAATAATAATAATAATAATAATAATAATAATAATAATAATAATAATAATAATAATAATAATAATAATAATAATAATAATAATACTGATAATGATAATAATAATAACAACAACAATAAGAATAACAACAATAACATTATCATCATTATTATTATTGTTGTTGTTGTTGTTGTTACAGTTATGGCTCTGTGCTAATTATATTATCTATGTAGCGTTTTTGCACTTTATTCAAGTAATAAAAGATACACAGTCCGCCGCAAAAGTCTTATTGTTATTCCATTTCCTTCTTCCCACCGTAAACGTTCCTCTAACATGTATTCTCCCTATTGTAATTTAAAAAGGTATATGTAGACAACCCTGGTGCATACGCAAAAGAAACATTCTGTCAAAAAGAATACCCTGCAAAGCTAAACATGTGAACGAAATATGAGCAGCAACATAACCACAATCACCATCACCACCGCCGCCACCACCAACACATGGACAACGGCCGTGGAAGTCTGCATACATATTTAACTGAACTGTTTGTTAACGTATATCGCATAAGATTTGCAAATCAAACACAATCAACCCGCCACTGCAACACAATGCACGTCTGGGAGCTAAACAGGGGCAAAGTCTGCTTAAAGCGGAAGGAGTTAAATCCAACCTCTCCTCTTTCGCAAACGTTGGACATTGTGACATAAAGATACATATGAAACACAGCAACAACACAAGTTCTTGGGGAAGCATGTGTCATGCATCTACTAAGGCAGTAAATCCCAAAATAAGCATAAATATTCCCAAACTAACTTTGGTAAGTCATTTGAATAAACCCTGAAACAGTTCGATGCATCTTATTAAGTTATGTTGTTGCAATGTAAGTGTCCACTTGCATAAATATCAGTTATGGCATACAAGTTTACTTTTAATGTATTCTCTCAAGCTTCCACGGCCATCGTTTAAAATATCTTGGCTATCCGGTTGTTGCCGCGTCAAATTATAAAATGCCGACGTTTCGACCATCTTGTCGTGGTCGTTATCACAGGCAAACTGCGCCGCTATGTAGCAGTTTACTTTTATATGGATCGTGCGTATTTATTATACGTTATATTATTAATGAATAACTCTATGTAATTAATGTTTTTCCACACCAACCGTGTGTGGGACGTAATGGAAAACATTAATTACGTTACTTCACCTTATGGTTGGTTGTATTAGAAGCCCGGGATGTAAGTACTTACAGTATTGTAAGTCGCCATTAAGGTACGTTACCTCAAAGTAAACTGCGATCTCCCTGTGTGGTTTACAGCGAATAATGCGAGTGAGTTGGAGAATTTAATGTCACATCGGCACGTTGGCCATGATCGCTTAGTGGTTAGAGTAGATCCGTGGTTCAGATCCCGGTCATGGCATTCAATTTTTCAGTCTCACTCTACCGTTTCCAATAACTCTATATTTATCATAATAGCTATACAACCAAAACGAATGAATGGCTTCCATAGAATAGTTTAGTACTAATATACATGTATTTTTAAATGTAATAATATCTAATCCATCTTTCTAGATAAAGCATTGCCTTCAGAAAAGCAGAAAACGCGTCGTGCCGCGCGACTAATGTTATTGTGTAAAATAGTAGACTCAAGTTTAATGAGAGGAATAGCTGGTAGTGGGAGAGCATGAACCAGCGACGCTAATGCACAAGTTTTAACCCACCTCCCTGTTTTCTTATTTGGTTTGCCTCCAAGGAGCTCTTAGCACTGTGTCGCCGTGAAGTCCAACCACCAGAAACTCCGTGGTGCATGGCTCACAAATTGGCATCTCTGGTGTAAACATAGCATATCTAGGATTCCGTGGTTAAAGTCACTGCAATGGCGCTGAGAGTAAAAACCTGACTTTTCAAAAAACAAAGAAGCTTTAACAACAATACAGCTTCATTAACTTATTTGAATGTAGTCGGTTGGAGTTGCAATATATGAAATGTAACACGCCCTTACGACGCAGGTTTGAGTAAGTCATTTAGTTACAGAAGGTTTGAGTGGACCAGAATGTTGTCATATTGCGGCACGAGTTACACACAAACATCCAGTTGTTAACTTCAGAATGAATTACTCCGTCCCCAGGGGAAATTTTTCCAGTTTCTATTAAAGGTCGTCGGAACGCGCAAACAGTGACAATGACGACACTTCTGTAAGTCCAGTGTAATGTCAAAGGTAAGTGTGTGTATAACCGAGCTGGATGGCTCAGGAGGTAACGTCTGTGGCCCGTATTCGGGACGTCGCGAGTTCGATCCCCATTGGCGACCTACCTGACCCATAGTTTTTTTCGGAGGTCTCCCCGGGTCGGCAAGTGAACGCTGCGAAGAATTTCCATATCCTCCGATTTTTCTGTCCCTCCATTTCGTTACATTAATCATTTCATTTCACCGTTCATCCAGTTAGGTTTCGTTCAGGGTTGGAAGCGTCGGCGAGAGACGCAGTAGCAGCACGACTGGGGATAAGAATGCGCTCTGGAAATCTCGTCCCCGGATTGGACGGGGAGCCTACTGGTTTCCGGGCTCCCTATGGGATGGTACAAGTCTGGGGGGGGGAGGGGAGCTGGTTCCCGAGTCCCGCACCCTCTTGGGAGTATGAACCCGAAGGGGTGGGAGAGGAACTGCGTCGAAACAGCCTCCACTGGGGTGCTTCTAACTGAGAATATGTAGGAACTCTGCCACTTGCTCTGCCGTGGCAGCGTTCCGGCCACCCTTAGGATCCATTCGGCTCATCCATCCTCCCGGGGGTGCCCCATGAGGAGCGCAGGCACAAAACATCGTCTTTCGGTCGAAGTGCAAAGTCCCCCTTCGCAAGTTCTCAGTCACCAAGTGTGTGCGTGCGTGTGTGTGTATGTACACATGTATGTATACGTACATGTATTTATTTAAATTTAAGTATACATATGAAAATGGTTAAGTGACACGGATCCGAGCTGTTTTCTTTGCTGCACAGGGTAGTAAAGCCCACTGCCACAATATAACACCAATACAATAAACCAAGTAAGCTAAACAGCAATAACGTAAAAAGCATAAACAGGAACAAAAGAAAACATGAAGCAACGCTAAACGTCATTACACTGTATTGCTAACATCTAGTTGCATGTGAAGTCTTGAGAACGACAAGGGGATAAAGACCAATACATTACTTTCGAGCATATCAAGAAAACGTAATTTAACACTCTTATTGCACCATTAAAACTATTTTTTTAGTCAGTGCAATGTTACTCACACATTTTAACATGTTATAGTATAAAGTACATATTTCAGCCTTAAGTGACTTATTAATAATAATGATGATGCATTTATGCAGTTCTCACATTCAGTCAAACTTGTGAGTTTGTTACAACGTAAAGCCACTAATATGTGAACTGAAGCATCACTTGCCTTACATTGGACACACCAGTGGATAAACATATTATTGTTATTGTTATTATTATTATTATTATTATTATTATTATTATTATTATTATTATTATTATTATTATTATTATTATTATTATTATTATTATTATTACTATTATTATTATTATTACAATAATTTTGCCTAAAAAGGAAGAGAAGGTGTAAAGGAAGGCGAACGTACCTAAGAAACATGCAGATGAAATGCAAGGAAGTGGATATAAATAACAGCAGAGCCATGATGGGGCATTTCTATACATGGAATAGCACAAGCAATAAAAGAGAACACCAGGACAAAGGATGCTTTCCTGAAAATGGTCGCATTATGCAGAACACAGTTCCTGGTTGAGTAAAAATGAGACATTTCTATTGCGGCTATACAAAGCACGGCAGAAAGGGGACCTTTAAAGCTAAAATTGCGTTAACGTTACAAATATGGTCCTAGGCTTGCTAATCTGCAGGGGAAGGTTTATCTGCATGAGGTAAGGAGTTCAAACCCATCTAACTGCGGCGGCTCAATGCTAATTTTAGGGCAAAAATAGATACATAACTCTTAAGGGACACTGGGAGTGAAATTTTGGTCAAATTGTCAAAAAGTCGAAAATTGTTTTTTTAACTTAAAATGTTCCTGGAACACCTGTGCATTTGGATCAGCTAACATTTTTCATATCCCCCCCCCACTCCATGTGGCCATTACGGCCCTTTCAAATAGTGCTCTTCCCTTAACGTACACAGGATGTTCCTATATAAAAGCCTGTTTTTCTCAAAACTACATTTCTGCACATTCCAAAAGAAGGTCGCGCCTGAGTTTTGCTTCAAACTCAATGAAAACTTCCAAAAGTATTCATAAATAGCAGCTAAACAAAACTATGCTTCAATATAGATGCTATCATTAACATGAATTCCAAAAACATTTTTTTTGTATGAAAAAAAATCAATAATTTTTAAGACTAAATTTTCTTTGTTATTAAAAAAATATGTACAGCATAATGAGCAAACGTATTTGAAATATCTCTTCATACAATTGTTACCCATGTTTTAGAGTATCAGTTCTGCCAATATAAATGAATTTTGAGAAGTCAATAGATGTGAGCTCTATTTTGAAAATGTGCCTATTAAATTCATAAAATAATTTATTTATCCTAAACGAATTATCCAATTTTAATGAAATTTGGTGTACCTCCTATTCTCATATAAATACAAACACAGTAAAAATTTCAGAAAAATCTATTAAGAAATGTGGAACTTTCAAATTTCACTCCCAGTGTCCCTTGAAAGAGCCTTCGTTATACTTGCGGATTTTCTCTAGCGAGTTCTTGAAGGGTAACTTACTGTTCACAGCATTTCAAGAAATGTTAGCTTTATAAATAAAATGTGTAAGTAATCTCATCTACTCACTTAGAAATTATGGAAACGCTAACTACATGACCAATGCAAGGAATTTTAGCTGCTGCACCTTTTTTTGTTATTAAAACGCCCAAATATGCATATGTTAAATGAACACACCCCTTGGAGTTTTGGTTGCACCTTTTTGCACATTTTTCCAATCCCTGCACCATTTTTCACCTTTTCATAATATCATCTCCTTTTTGCACTTTTTCCAAACATGACCAGTATCAGTCCCACGATAACAATTACTTACACTTCAGTGCAGTGTTGTTAGTTCGCGTCTCGATGCATCACAGTTATGCGAAACTATTGTTTAAAGAAGGGTGACTGTTGAGTGCAGGAAGAAATGTTTCAGCTAAACATATTATTGGACTAGTGCGGTGTGCCATTTGCCAGTAAGTTTTGCAGAATGCCTACATGGTGCATGAATTTGTTAAACAGTTTAGTGGAATTCAAAGTGACGGATCTGTTTTGAGATGCAGTGTTTGTGACATTTCAGTTACAATTGTTGAAAAACACCAACGCAATCGTATTAAGCAGCATATAGGCAGTGCAAAACAGACGAAAGATAAGGAACTGAAGTCCAGTAAAGGTGGAGGGCGTCAACAGTTTATTGGCGAGGCGCTGGCTTCTTCAGGTTCATTAAATAAAAATGAATTGTTCAGTGATACAGCAAAGGCATTTGCGGCATGTGGTATTCCTCTTCCCAAGCTCAACAACCCTATTATGAAAGTATATTTGCAAAAAATATACAAGCAACTAATAGGTGAAAATCTAGGATATAATATATTAGATGAAACCACTGATGGATAAGTTAACATTTTATTAGCACCCCTAAATAGAAAGCAAAGGAAACCCATGTTGTTGAAAACCCACGTTCTGAACAAAACAGACAATGCTAATCTAATGCGTAGTTTCAACTATGCATTTTGTGTGCTGTGGCCTAATGGCATTCAGTCGGCCGCGCCGTAGCCGAGTGGTTAGATCATTCGCTTCTCACCAAAGCGGCCCGGGTTCGATCCCAGACAACCGCATGTAGGATTCGTGGTGGACGAAGCGGCGCTGGGGCGAGTTTCCTCCGGGTTCTCCGGTTTCCCCCGCCATCTCATTCCACCAGTGCTCCATCTTCAGTCCATGTCTCATCAGTGTCACCGCCTGCGGTGCCGTAGTAGTAAAAGCGGGCATTATACACTACAACATACACAGCATTCAATATGATAAGAGTGTGGCTAGTGCTTACAGACCAGGCATCTTACATGTTACAGGCCATTTCTAACCTCAAGCCTATGTTCTCTAATCTGAAACACGTTACCTGCATTGTACCGAGTTTGTGAGGCAATAAAAGAATATTCATATGCAAATGAATTTCTGTCTTGCATCAAGAAATTGTTGAAAAACGCCCCAGCTAGGACACAGAAGTACATAGAAGTTACAGGACTCCTCTCACAATTTCTCCGATTCTCACTAGGTGGGCTACTTGGCTGAAGGCTGCAATTTTAAGGCTATATGCAATTTCTTAAGTGAAACACCAGATGATTCTTCTGCTGTAACAAAAATGCCAGAGAACTTGCCAGTAAACAGTAGTTGCAAGACGAA
Source organism: Tenodera sinensis (assembly GCA_030765045.1). Classification (NCBI taxonomy): domain Eukaryota; kingdom Metazoa; phylum Arthropoda; class Insecta; order Mantodea; family Mantidae; genus Tenodera; species Tenodera sinensis. The sequence continues at coordinate 9,943,442 of CM060962.1, forward strand.
CTTGTTTCTGTGCATGGCTACCCCTTTTTTGATGACGGGGCCATTACAAGAATGGAGGAGTAGTGTCCTGAGAAAGATTCACAATGGGCAATTCTCATTGGCGTATTGACAGTAGAGGTCTGCACGGGCTCGGGCCTAATTTGAAAAATGTTTGTCGGGCTCGGGCTCGGGCCGGGCCCGGACTTGAAAATTGAGAGATAAAATAATGTATTATACATTTTTCCGAGAATAGCACAATTAACACAGCATTCCTCTACTAGGAATTCTATATGATTATTCTGCTGAAAGGTTTCAAATAATAATAATAATAATAATAATAATAATAATAATAATAATAATAATAATAATAATAATAATAATAATAATAATAATAATAATAATAATAATAATAATAATAATAATAATAATAATAATAATAATAATAATAATAATAATAATAATAATAATAATAATAATAATAATAATAATAATAATAATAATAATACAAAATAGTATTATAGATAAACTTGACAAACATTAATGCTAAAACCTCTGGTGAATATGGTGTTTCATTTATGAAAATATGTATTCCATAAATTAAACCTGTTGAAAACCATATTTTCGCTCGGAAAAACAAAAAAAATCTCCGTTTGTATGCACATTCCTAGGTAACTACCTGAATTTTATTTTCTGCGGCTCATTTCCGCCCCTGACTTAAATATGCGATTTTTGTGGGTTTTTTTACGTCCCGTAAGGATTTAGCAGAAATCTCATTTCTATGGACTATTGTCCTTGATGTTTCCTCTTTACGACAGAAACAGATTGTGAAATTGTGTTCCTCTGCACTTTTCCCTTCACATTATGTGATAAGACGCGCTCTAAGAGGCGACCTCACCAGGATGGAAATATAACAATGCTTTCATATTAAGAGAGGACTTTCTTCTCTATAATAATTAAGGACGGAAGTAACCTACAAATCTTTCCACACATTCTGTGTAGTAAGAGTTGTTACACATAGGTAGTTTAAAGTAAATAATAGGAATATAAACTAAAAATCCTAACAGGGTTTATTGTCTCATCAAAGTATGATACAGAAATGGGAGTCACTGCTTTTCCTTTGTTCCAATGCACTTATTGTGTGAAATAAATGGCAGAGCTACACGTTTCTTTGTGGCGTGAGCCATATATGAGATGACAGTTATTGTTGGTCCTTAATGTTAACGCATAAATGACAGAGTCACGCATTTTGTTGAACTTTTTCTATAGTTTGTGATATTCTCAGATCAAACATTTCAATCACACATTAACATACATACATGTCCAAAATTAGACCGACAAACGTTGAGAGCTGATAGATAACATTATTTAAAAAACGTTTTGTTAAAGAAGGTTTTTTGCTGCGATGCTTCGTTTAAGCGCTAGACGAGTTAATGTCATAGATTGCTGCCTCCCACCCAGTTAAGTATTTACGGCAAAATCAACAATGCAAATTAGTATTGCATTTATCTTAGTAAGGCACATAATCTTAATCCAAGAAACAAACACAGAACACATAAACAAAACACAAACATCTCATTGCTTGCAGCTAATGACAGCTTTACTATTCCAAGCAAATGTTGGAACGCACGACCATTGTGATTAACGCAAAGAGTGCATCGGCGTGCCCTGTTCTGCCGTACTCTCGCAAAGACACCAGCCATTTCTCTGGTTTAAAAGTTTGTCGGTCTAAATTTGAATAGTAAAGCTGTGATTATTTGTAAACAATGAGATGTTTGTTTTTTGTTTTTGTGTTCTGTGTTTGTTTCTTGGATTAAGATTTGTCTTACTAATTTGCTTTGTTGATTTTGCCATAAACACTGGGTGGGAGGCAGTAATGCCCTTAACTCGTCTAGCGCTTAGACGAAGCACGCAGCTAAAAGCTTTCCTTAACAAAAAGTATTTAAAATAATGTTATCTATCAACTCCCAAAGTTCCTCGATCTAATTTTGGGACATCCCGTATTTTTGTTTTTCAAATCAGCAACAGATTTTTAATTTGATTATAACTGGCAGCTCTTGCGGAATGATTTTGCTGTTTCTTAGCCATTTGTGACAAATGAAAACGTCAGTTGCTGCTAAATGTACTTAGGAACTTGGCGTAGCGCAAACGTTGCACTATTGCACACAAAACAACCCATATGTTCAACCGAAGAACCGAGCTGCTGAACTCTACGCAACTGTCACTGACAATTGAAAACCATCTACTCTTCAACTCAACTTGAACCCTTCCGGGAGCTGGTCAGCCCATTATATACACTTCGAATGCAAAGGAGTAACAAAATACTCTAGAATAGGTACTCTTTGTACTTTCAACGTTGCGTTGAGGTTGGTCAGGGAATTTAACTGGTTTGTGGATGTAAACAGGTCTGGTACTTTCATTTTAGCTTAATGTTTTGGGAGCTAACGCTTGTGATTGGCCTACACTCACGCAGTAAACACAGAAGGACAAGGTAGGCTATTTGTTTGTGTTCCCAAGAAGCACCGTTACTGCGTTTGTTTATGTACTAACCTAGTGAAAGTGACACCCACACAATCTGCAGCGTTGCCAACTTATTTTTAAGAAAACTAAAATATCTCCGTAGGAAGTGGTCAGAGACAAAAACGTAAGATACAAAATGTGTTCCAAATATCGAGATCTATCACTGGTTTAAATTAATATAATGACTTCCCTTCCACCCGGTATTTAGCCAGGGTTGGCAATGACCACTTGAGATGAAGATTCGATCTTAGGACAGCCTCTATTTCACTGTTGCAAATATGCAGCTACTGGGGTGTAGCTGGACAAGCCGGCTGCTCTCTCTCTCTCTCTCTCTCTCTCTCTCTCTGTCACCTAATGATTTGGATGGGGTGGATAAAGCTGAAATAAACGGTGGTAGGGCATACTTGCATAATGCCCGGGCAGTTTGAGACATTCGATATTTTTCGAACTATTAATTAATAATTTGCCTAAAGGCTATAAGTTGCAGATGGTGAAATTCTGAGAGGTCTTAAACAATGATCACAGTTCCTTAGAATTCCACAGCGACTGACCAACGCCCAGATATACATGCCTAATTAAAGTGTGTAACTACTGAGGAATTAAAAGCAGACGCTAGAAACGAATGGTGGGCTGACAAACTTTCTAATCGGGTGAGTATAAGTATGCGGTATTTTTGCAAGAAAATTGAGGTACAAGAGTAATGCAGCAAGTAACAGATACGATAAGCTACAGGGTGAGGAACGCAGAAAATCTATTTCCTCACTGCGTGAAGATGTAAGAGCACTGCGATGTCCGCGAGTCTTGACGCTTTTCCAAGTCTGTAAAATGTAGCTATTTGCTTTTACGTACCCCCTCGTGATTTAAATTCGGTGCAATATTTAACCACGCTTTAAAGTTTAAATAATTAAGGGACATTGGGAGTGAAATTTGAAAGTTCCACATTTCCTGATAGATTTTTCTGAAATGTTTACTGTGTTTGTATTTATATGAGAATAGGAGGTACACCAAATTTCATTAAAATTGGATAATTCGTTTATGATATATAAATTATTTTATGAATTTAATAGGCATTTTCAAAATGTAGCTCGCGTCTATTGACTTTTCAAAATTAATTTATATTAGCAGAACTGGTACTCTAAAACATGGGCAACAATTGTATGAAGAGATATTTTAAATACGTTTGCTGATTATGCTGTATATATGTTTTTAATAACAAAGAAAATTTAATCTTAAAAATTACTGATTTTTTTCATACAAAAAGAATGTTTTTGGAATTCATGTTAATGATAACATCAATATTGAATCATAGTTTTGTTTAGCTGCTATTTATGAATACTTTTGGACATTTTCATTGAATTTGAAGCAAAACTCAGGCGCGACCTTCTTTTGGAATGTGCAGAAATGTAGTTTTGAGAAAACCAGGCTTTTATATAGGAGCATCCTGTGTACGTTAAGGGAAGAGCACTGGGCCGTAATGACCACATGGAGTGGGGGGGATATGAAAAATGTTAGCTGATCCAAATGCACAGGTGTTCCAGGAACATTTTAAGGTAAACAAACAATTTTCGACTTTTTGACAATTTTGACCAAAATTTCACTCCCAGTGTCCCTTAAGTTTACCACGAATAGATGACAGTGGATTTGGTAATTTTAATAATTTGGTCTAGTAACCGCAGATTGTATCTTGTGTACGGGAAGGGAACTGTGATGAGTGCAACATAAATTGCCATCCAATTCGGCAATAAATTGGGAAATGGTCGAGGTTGCGTAGGCACAAACACTGAGATGGAAACCTTTCCCTGACATACCTGGAGGACAAAGCTCATACGGGGCCAAGACCGCTAATCAGATTACAGCCACGCACCCCAGGTAAACCCCATCACAAATCACGCATATCCTCTTGGCTAGAAAGGCAAATATATATCTCCTTATTTTCATGTTGAAGTTTACAGATTTATTCAAAGTAAAGACTTTCGCATGACATTTCAGACATCTAGGAGATGCTTTTCCCAGAAATGCATTACAATCTAACAGACAAACGAATATAGAATGAATCCTAGAAATTAAACATATGTGTTTAAAACAGTACCTCACCAAGATATTAAGGCAAGTCTACACTGAAAATTCGGTCAGAATGCTTAAAATCTTGGCGTTTTTCTTTTTGGCATTTTTGGTAGCTTAGAGTGTGTATAAATAGAAGACGTCCCATTTTTATTATTTGTACCACTTTAGGTCGTTATATGACCATTTAAAGGGACATGTACAAATGCCATTTATGTTTAAACGCCCTGTAAGACTACAGTGAAGATTTTAACTTCTTTAATAGTCAATCTATCACGGTGAAAATTTAACCACATAATGGGATCATTAGTCTAAACTAACATACAGATTTTCATGTTTGTATACCATATACTTAATTAGTTATTAATTATTTTGTGTGAAAATATTAAATGTTCTATGTTCTATGTGACGAGAGGTTCAAGTTTTTCAACGTGAATTTTTGTTTTTGACTTGTGCCCTGTATAATAAAAAGGCTCAAATTCTTATTTTTGAGAGTATTTTTTTATTATTTATTCTAACCTTTTCCTTATGTTACCTCAAAATGTTGAAAGTAGAACTTTTTTACATTTTCATTGATCATTTTGAAACATGAGCGTTTACAAGAAAACGGGAATGTGAAGTTCTTTATGGACCTAACGTGCAAGTTTCACTAAGCTAAATGAGAAACTTTGACACTGGGACATGTTGTATACTAATTGTGCCATTGCCAAAGGAAACTAGCCATCGAAGCAAGACAAGACATATGAAGACAGTCCTTTCAAAAGAGGTTATCAAGAAAGTTTTACATTAATTTAGCTTCTGATGAGCTGCTGAAAAGATGCACAACAGCGAAAACACAGAACACAGAGGAATTAATGAGTTGTGGATGAAGACCAGTGAGCAGGGAGATACTCGTCCACTTCTGGTCAATTCCTCTCGCCGGATGCTGAAATATGGTAAACCTGCTGCACACCAGAAGAAGTAGCGAAAAGAGTGTCCCATGTATGAAGGAGCACAATTTTAGCTCCCTGCAAAGGTTAGAAATATAACATTTGAACAATCATTACTTTAAAACTAATTTTCTTACAAGCTTTTTCTCTTAAGATTTTTCAGTATACAAAATGCCCCACGCATAAAAGTTTTCCAATTACCTTAGTGAAATTTACAGCATAAGTCCATAATATGTAAATAAAGAAATTCACATTCCACTTTCCTTATAAATGCTCATATTTTATAAATTATGCAGTGTTAAGGGTACATATGACTGAGTTTTGACGATTTCTGGTAAAAAATTGAATCTTTTTATTTTAGCGTTAAAAAATATTACAGTCTTTCCTCTATCATTGTTGTTGTTAGCTAATGCTGGATTTCTGACAATGAAGTCATTAATCCTCTTGCTCTCCAATATTTTTCACTGATGGATGGGGCACTAGAAGTGGCCGGGCATATTTGAAGGTGGTCTCGATCCATTTCCTCTTGCAGATCACATAGAGGACAGAGTGGTGAAGAATATATCCCAATTCTGTTCAAATGTTTTGACAGACAATCATGTCCTGTAATCAACCTGAAGGTTGCAACTGTTGTTTTTCGAGGATACTCAGGAATTACTGTTTGAATGTTTGGTAGTTCCCATCTTTTATTTTTTGATTTTTCATAGTAATATTTTTCAGTAATTTTTTTGTACTCAGGGGTCTCCGTCTAGGGGATATGTGAATAGCGACCACAAGGTACCCAAGCTGAGCAGAACATTACTTCCACTTACTGGTGTTTTGCTCCTCACTGTAACTTTTCTATCTGACCTTACCTTGGTCAACTCTTGTTCTCTTCCGACCCCGATGCTATTAGGGTTCCTGAGGGCTAGGGAGTCTTTATTTTTCCAGCCTCTCCATTTCTCTAATTTCTCTATAAAATCTTAACCCCTAACATGCTGACCTGTCATGGCATGTAATACGTCCTCTGATTGGTGATCAGAGGATATGGTCGGTGAATTTATTTTGATAATTCTCCCGGTCAGGTCGGTGAGACCCGTAAACCAACGACAGGTGTGGTCCTCCAGACATTCTGGGGGTTGTGAGAGAGCGATGTGAGCGCCAAAACATAAAAATATGGTGCTCTCTAAATAGCGGTTACATTTATTGCTAAGACTCTTCCTCTATCATATGCATCCATTATTTTTTCAGTTCCACCATTTTTAAAGCCAACAGAAGCCATCCTTTAACTCCATGTGTGTGGTATTTAACTGTCCGTATATGCCCACTTTTACTGTGATTGTGCACTGTTACTGTGCCATTTCACTCCTATTTTGAAGTAGGTGAACAGGAACTTGCTAATGATTGGCTACTGCCATTTGTAATGTAATTGAAAATATCATCTGAAGAAAGAAACAAGAGGTCTGAGGGGGAGACATAGTCCAGGGCAATTCTGAGGTCAGGCTATTTTCTTTTGCCTTTTTCTCAGCTTGCAATTGTTCAGCATTTTGCTCTATACAAAATGCTCCTTGCGGAGCATTTCTTATCAGAATGGCTTTAAACTTGCACAGTATGTAGTAATATGTACTGTAAATAAAAATTGTATTGGGTTTTGATATCAGATGGATTTTAGTGTGTTTTTTATCTTTCAGAACAGGCTGTTACTCCATATTTTTTTAAAAATTATGAAATATAAATATTTACTTTTTTCTGTAAGCCAAACAAATAACCAGATATGAAAACCCAATACAATTGTAATTTATCCTTGTTTAAAGTGCATCTCTACAAAATTTTAGAATGATTGGATGAAAACTTTGTCACAAGGGACTTTTTAAGTGCGACTATTAATTTATTTAAATAATTTACAATATTTCTTGAACCAAGCAATATACAGAGTTGAAACTGTGCACAGCATAATATGGTTACCATATAAATATTCACACAAAATTTCATCAAAATTTATTAAAAAAATATAGAAGTTGAAAAATTCAGTCATATGTACCCTTAAAATATGAACAACTTATCTACTATTTTAAAAAAAGTTTGGAGTAGTATAAGAAAATAATTGAGAACAAACAGTAAAAGAATATTCCAAAAAACAGGAATGTTGATCTTTTAATGACGCTCTGTATCAGCCAAAACAGAAATTAGTTACAAATCTCAAACCTTTTGATGCTTGGAACATTTTGTATAGGGAATAATTTTTACAATATTTTCATACAGAAAATTAATAACTACTGAAATGTTTAGTGTAGCAAAATGAAAATTTGCATGCAAGTTTACAGTCATTTTCTAATTATGTCGTTAAATTTTGATAGTGAAAGGTTGATTATTAAATAAGTTGGAATTTTCAGTATACCCTTGCTTTTATGCAAGTTGTGAAACATTTGATTAATGTTTGCTATACGTTTTGGGTTTCCTAACCGACCGAGAAGGCGTCGCGCACTTTGACTTGCGGTTTTCCGTGGTTTCCCCATGTCACATAGGTGAATACTAGGGCGTTTCATTTCATACCATGGTTTTCTTTCCATCATTCACCTTCATTCCAGTTCCTTATCATTTTTCAGGGTGCCTTCAGGCACGTGACGTATGGGGTTGGCGGACAGATGGAGCGGTTGCTAGCGCATTGTAACCGCTGTTCTCGGTGCTGGGTAGCATTTGGCGGTCGCTGTCCTCTCAAGTGTGGGGACGCTTATACGATACTGGAATTGTAGGATGGCGGGCCCTGGTGCCAGAATGCACAGATCTCAGCACCTGTTGGGACTTCCGCACGTCTCTGTTGACCATCTTCCTGCCATCCTACGGTTCCCTCTCTTCATTCCTTCCTCCTAAGGGCGTTAGCCTCAATAGATCTGTGTACCTTTTACCCTTTTGGGGTTTCCTAAGACTTATTTTTACTTTCTCTACTACGTATAGTAAAGTAGAGGAAGTATTGTGCTCCACCCAAAAATTCCCTGTCGAGATTTCACCGGATATACTATATGTTTTGAAGCTTCTGAATCCAAAGAAGGTATTTTTAGAAAAAGGTCCGTGTATGTGTGTGTGTGTCTGTGTGTGTGTGTGTATGTCTGTCTCTCTGTCAGTCCGTGGACAGCATAACTCAAAAATCTGATGTGTTGCACTCACATGACTTTCTCTACTCTTGTACTAACCATTCTTACAAACTCTTATTCCAATATCTTCTTCGTGTTAGTTGAGATAAACATTTGTTTTAAGTTTTCCGAAACTCACACACATAACAAGGAATATCTCCAAAATTTTTCACCCAACAAGGAAATTTATTCGGACATAAATTGTGTATTTTAGCAAGATCTACATTTTTGTTTAGTATGATTTGGTCTATCTCTAACGGTTTGCCAGTTATGCAAAAGTCGCCCAGAGTAAATACGACTACAGGGGCTATAGCCAGAAAATTCAAGATATATATTTCATTTGTAATAAAAATATCTCAAACATGACATTTTAATCAAAATGGTTAGAGCCGTTTTTAAGAAAATCAAAATTTTCGAAATGGCTATTTTCTTCGAAATCTTCGTGTCGCATCCTTGAATGACATTAAACTTAAATACCAACTTTGGTTTTTAACCGACTTTTCGTTTTTGAGTTATTCTGTCCACAAACTGACAGACAGACTGACACATACACACGGGCCTTTTTCTAAAAATGCTTTTTTTGGATTCAGGGGGTCTCAAAATATATATTTCCGGTGAAATCTTGACATCGAATTTTTGGGTGGAATACAATATTTCCCCTACTTACCAGTAGAGAAAGTAAAAACATACAGGCACAGAAAACAAAAAACAAACATAAAGGAGGGGTAGTTGAATGTTCCCTGCGGTTATAGGATTAGAATAACGTATATTTACAAACACAAATTAAACTTTGTTTTACACTCTTACTAGGCTTTTCCTGCCACGCCCCATGTAGTTATATAATTAGCAATGAATGGCATCTTCAGTCAGTTTATCCCTACATAGTTATCGAGCAAATGTAATTAATTAATTTGTCACTAAAACAGCTAGAAACTGCTTAGAGCTACGTAAGCATTAACAGTATATGTCATTCAAACAACCATCAACAGAATAACATGGTTTTGGGTATAGGTGTCTTCAGCTGCAATTTTAAAATCATTGGACCTTGTCCTTACGATCATTAGGAAGAACACTAAATATTTATGGTTTCAAAGTACACACCTTTCTGAAAGCGAGACAGTTTTATACTGGGATGATGAATGTTGCTGTTTTGTCTCGTGTTTATCTCACGAATTTCATTGCTATAAATGTGGATCTATTGCATATACAGAATTTTACGATCGAGTATATAATATACATGCAGGGTAAGCTTAGTATCAGTCTTCTAAAGGGATCTTTGAATGAGCGTCTGCTAGGGTGGTGCAAATAATTCTTATTGCATTCTTTTGTACAAGGAATGTTGTCTACTTGAAGGCCCAGAAATTTGATGTTGTCTATTTCTTCTAATAACATGGCGTTTATCCCAATTCCGATCGGAGTATATGATGTTCGAGGAGTTATAAATTGCATGACTTTTGTTGTATGTAGGTTTACAAATAATTATTAGCCTTAAACCAGTAAGACATGAAGTTCTAAACATAATTCATTTAAATGATGCATTCATTTAAGTTTTTATTGGTAACCAGCACACTAGTGTCATCTTTGAACTGTACGGCCGAGCACGTGGTGATCATGTGCAACGAAGCATTTTTACTTTCTAATACGTACAGTAAGTAGAGGGGGTATTTTATTCGATCCAAAAATTCGATGTCGTGATTTTACCGCAAATATATGTTTTGAGGCCCTCTGAACCCAAAAAATATTTTTAGGAAAACGTCCGTATATGTATATCTGCCTGTGAAAAGGATGACTCAAAACCGAAAAGTTTGTTAAAAAGCAAAGTTGGTATTTAAGTTTAGTATTTTTAAGCATGCGATATAAAGATTTTAGAGAAAATTCCTCCAACATAAACTGCCCGAAAGAGGAGGAAGAGGAAAATATAACCTAAGATTGAGTTAATACCAGTATACATATCTATGTCTATGTAAATAATGTTTCGTTTTTGTGTCGGTCTGGGTGGCTGACCTGCTTAGACGCTGGCCTTTCCCCTCTCTCCCACCTCCTTATCCCCTAGCACTCTCGCCCTAGCACTCTCCCACAATCTCACTCTTTCCCACAACAGCTCCCCTCTCTCCCACCTCCTTATCCCCTAGCACTCTCGCCCTAGCACTCTCCCACAATCTCACTGTTTCCCACAACAGCTCCACTCTCTCCTCCCTCCTTATCCCCTAGCACTCTCGCCCTCGCACTCTCCCACAATCTCACTGTTTCCCACAACAGCTCCCCTCTCTCCCACCTCCTTATCCCCTAGCACTCTCGCCCTAGCACTCTCCCACAATCTCACTGTTTCCCACAACAGCTCCCCTCTCTCCTCCCTCCTTATCCCCTAGCACTCTCACCCTCGCACTCTCCCACATTCTCACTATTTCCCACAACAGCTCCCCTCTCTCCCACCTCCTTATCCCCTAGCACTCTCGCCCTCGCACTCTCCCACAATCTCACTGTTTCCCACAACAGCTCCCCTCTCTCCCACCTCCTTATCCCCTAGCACTCTCGCCCTAGCACTCTCCCACAATCTCACTGTTTCCCACAACAGCTCCCCTCTCTCCCACCTCCTTATCCCCTAGCACTCTCGCCCTAGCACTCTCCCACAATCTCACTGTTTCCCACAACAGCTCCCCTCTCTCCCACCTCCTTATCCCCTAGCACTCTCGCCCTAGCACTCTCCCACAATCTCACTGTTTCCCACAACAGCTCCACTCTCTCCTCCCTCCTTATCCCCTAGCACTCTCGCCCTCGCACTCTCCCACAATCTCACTGTTTCCCACAACAGCTCCCCTCTCTCCCACCTCCTTATCCCCTAGCACTCTCGCCCTAGCACTCTCCCACAATCTCACTGTTTCCCACAACAGCTCCCCTCTCTCCTCCCTCCTTGTCCCCTAGCACTCTCGCCCTCGCACTCTCCCACAATCTCACTGTTTCCCACAACAGCTCCACTCTCTCCCACCTCCTTATCCCCTAGCACTCTCGCCCTCGCACTCTCCCACAATCTCAATGTTTCCCACAACAGCTCCCCTCTCTCCCACCTCCTTATCCCCTAGCACTCTCGCCCTAGCACTCTCCCAAAATCTCACTGTTTCCCACAACAGCTCCCCTCTCTCCCACCTCCTTATCCCCTAGCACTCTCGCCCTCGCACTCTCCCACAATCTCACTGTTTCCCACAACAGCTCCCCTCTCTCCCACCTCCTTATCCCCTAGCACTCTCGCCCTCGCACTCTCCCACAATCTCACTGTTTCCCACAACAGCTCCCCTCTCTCCCACCTCCTTATCCCCTAGCACTCTCACCCTCGCACTCTCCCACAATCTCACTGTTTCCCACAACAGCTCCCCTCTCTCCCACCTCCTTATCCCCTAGCACTCTCGCCCTAGCACTCTCACACAATCTCACTGTTTCCCACAACAGCTCCCCTCTCTCCCACCTCCTTATCCCCTAGCACTCCCGCCCTAGCACTCTCCCACAATCTCACTATTTCCCACAATAGCTCCCCTCTCTCCTCCCTGCTTATCCCCTAGCACTCTCGCCCTAGCACTCTCCCACAATCTCACTGTTTCCCACAACAGCTCCACTCTCTACTCCCTCCTTATCCCCTAGCACTCTCGCCCTAGCACTCTACCACAATCTCACTGTTTCCCACAACAGCTCCCCTCTCTCCTCCCTCCTTATCCCCTAGCACTCTCGCCCTAGCACTCTCCCACAATCTCACTGTTTCCCACAACAGCTCCCCTCTCTCCCACCTCCTTATCCCCTAGCACTCTCACCCTAGCACTCTCCCACAATCTCACTGTTTCCCACAACAGCTCCCCTCTCTCCTCCCTCCTTATCCCCTAGCACCCTCGCCCTCGCACTCTCCCACAATCTCACTGTTTCCCACAACAGCTCCCCTCTCTCCCTCCTCCTTATCCCCTAGCACTCTCACCCTCGCACTCTCCCACAATCTCACTGTTTCCTACAAGCTCCCCTCTCTCCTCCCTCCTTATCCCCTAGCACTCTCGCCCTCGCACTCTCCCACAATCTCACTGTTTCCCACAACAGCTCCCCTCTCTCCTCCCTCCTTATCCCCTAGCACTCTCGCCCTCGCACTCTCCCACAATCTCACTGTTTCCCACAACAGCTCCCCTCTCTCCTCCCTCCTTATCCCCTAGCACTCTCACCCTCGCACTCTCCCACAATCTCACTGTTTCCCACAACAGCTCCCCTCTCTCCTCCCTCCTTATCCCCTAGCACTCTCGCCCTCAAACTCTCCCACAATCTCACTATTTCCCACAACAGCTGACCTCTCTCCTCCCTCCTTATCCCCTAGCACTCTCGCCCTCGCACTCTCCCACAATCTCACTGTTTCCTACAAGCTCCCCTCTCTCCTCCCTCCTTATCCCCTAGCACTCTCGCCCTAGCACTCTCCCACAATCTCACTGTTTCCCACAACAGCTCCCCCCTCTCCCACCTCCTTATCCCCTAGCACTCTCGCCCTCGCACTCTCCCACAATCTCACTGTTTCCCACAACAGCTCCCCTCTCTCCCTCCTCCTTATCCCCTAGCACTCTCACCCTCGCACTCTCCCACAATCTCACTGTTTCCCACAAGCTCCCCTATCTCCTCCCTCCTTATCCCCTAGCACTCTCACCCTCGCACTCTCCCACAATCTCACTGTTTCCCACAACAGCTCCCCTCTCTCCTCCCTCCTTATCCCCTAGCACTCTCACCCTCGCACTCTCCCACAATCTCACTATTTCCCACAACAGCTGACCTCTCTCCTCCCTCCTTATCCCCTAGCACTCTCGCCCTCAAACTCTCCCACAATCTCACTATTTCCCACAACAGCTGACCTCTCTCCTCCCTCCTTATCCCCTAGCACTCTCGCCCTAGCACTCTCCCACAATCTCACTGTTTCCCACAACAGCTCCCCTCTCTCCTCCCTCCTTATCCCCTAGCACTCTCGGCCTCGCACTCTCCCACAATCCTACTGTTTCCCACAACAGCTCCCCTCTCTCCTCCCTCCTTATCCCCCTCACGTACCCTCACCGGAACCCTCTCACGCACCCTCACTGGGACCCTCTCACATACCCTCACCGGAACCCTCTCACGTGCCCTCAACGTAACCCTCTCACGTACACTAACCAGAACCCTCTCACGAAACCTCTCACGAACCCACACCGGAACCCTCTCACGAACCCTCACCGGAACCCACTCACGTACCCTCACACGAACCCTCTCACGAACACTAACAGGTACCCTCTCACGAACCCACTCACGTACCCTCACTGGGACCCTCTCACGTAACCTCACCTTAACCCTCTCACTTACAATCTCACTGTTTCCCACAACAGCTCCACTCTCTACTCCCTCCTTATCCCCTAGCACTCTCGCCCTAGCACTCTACCACAATCTCACTGTTTCCCACAACAGCTCCCCTCTCTCCTCCCTCCTTATCCCCTAGCACTCTCGCCCTAGCACTCTCCCACAATCTCACTGTTTCCCACAACAGCTCCCCTCTCTCCCACCTCCTTATCCCCTAGCACTCTCACCCTAGCACTCTCCCACAATCTCACTGTTTCCCACAACAGCTCCCCTCTCTCCTCCCTCCTTATCCCCTAGCACCCTCGCCCTCGCACTCTCCCACAATCTCACTGTTTCCCACAACAGCTCCCCTCTCTCCCTCCTCCTTATCCCCTAGCACTCTCACCCTCGCACTCTCCCACAATCTCACTGTTTCCTACAAGCTCCCCTCTCTCCTCCCTCCTTATCCCCTAGCACTCTCGCCCTCGCACTCTCCCACAATCTCACTGTTTCCCACAACAGCTCCCCTCTCTCCTCCCTCCTTATCCCCTAGCACTCTCGGCCTCGCACTCTCCCACAATCTCACTGTTTCCCACAACAGCTCCCTCTCTCCTCCCTCCTTATCCCCCTCACGTACCCTCACCGGAACCCTCTCACGCACCCTCACTGGAACCCTCTCACGAACCCTCACCGGAACCCTCTCACGTACCCTCACCGGAACCCTCTCACAAACCCTCTCACGAACCCTCTCACGAACCCACACTGGAACCCTCTCACGTACCCTCACCGGAACCCTCTCACGTACCCTCACTGGAACCCTCTCACGAACCCTCTCACGAACCCACACTGGAACCCTCTCACGTACCCTCACCGGAACCCTCTCACGTACCCTCACCGGAACCCTCTCTCGTACCCCCACCGGAACCCTCTCACGAACCCACACTGGAACCCTCACACGTACCCTCACCGGAACCCTCTCACGTACCCTCACCGGAATCCTCTCTCGTACCCTCACCGGAACCCTCTCACGAACCCTCACCGGAACACTCTCACAAACCCTCTCACGAACCCTCTCACGAACCCACACTGGAACCCTCTCACGTACCCTCAACGTAACCCTCTCACGTACACTCACCGGAACCCTCTCACGTACCCTCTCACGAACCCTCACCGGAACCCTCTCACGTACCCTCACCCTAACCCTCTCACGTACACTCACCGGAACCCTCTCACGAACCCTCTCACGAACCCACACTGGAACCCTCTCACGTACCCTCACCGGAACCCTCTCACGTACCCTCACCGGAACCCTCTCACGAACCCACACTGGAACCCTCTCACGTACCCCCACCGGAACCCTCTCACGTACCCTCACCGGAACCCTCTCACGTACCCTCACCGTAACCCTCTCACGTACCCTCACCGGAATCCTCTCTCGTACCCTCACCGGAACCCTCTCACGAACCCTCACCGGAACCCTCTCACGTACCCTCACCGGAACACTCTCACAAACCCTCTCACGAACCCTCTCACGAACCCACACTGGAACCCTCTCACGTACCCTCAACGTAACCCTCTCACGTACACTCACCGGAACCCTCTCACGTACCCTCTCACGAACCCTCACCGGAACCCTCTCACGTACCCTCACCCTAACCCTCTCACGTACACTCACCGGAACCCTCTCACGAACCCTCTCACGAACCCACACTGGAACCCTCTCACGTACCCTCACCGGAACCCTCTCACGTACCCTCACCGGAACCCTCTCACGAACCCACACTGGAACCCTCTCACGTACCCTCACCGGAACCCTCTCACGTACCCTCACCGGAACCCTCTCACGTACACTCACCGGAACCCTCTCACGTACCCTCTCACGAACCCTCACCGGAACCCTCTCACGTACCCTCTCACGAACCCTCACCGGAACCCTCTCACGAACCCTCTCACGAACCCACACTGGAACCCTCTCACGTACCCTCACTGGAACCCTCTCACGTACCCTCACCGGAACCCTCTCTCATACCCTCACCGGAACCCTCTCACGAACCCACACTGGAACCCTCTCACGTACCCACACTGGATCCCTCACACGTACCCTCACCGGAACCCTCTCACGTACCCTCACCGGAACCCTCTCACCTACCCTCACTGGAACCCTCTCACGAAACCTCACCGGAACCCTCTCACGAACCCTCTCACGAACCCACACTGGAACCCTCTCACGTACCCTCACCGGAACCCTCTCACGAACCCTCACCGGAACCCTCTCTCGTACCCTCACCGGAACCCTCTCACGAACCCTCACCGGAACCCTCTCACGTACCCTCACCGGAACCCTCTCACAAACCCTCTCACGAACCCTCTCACGAACCCACACTGGAACCCTCTCATGTACCCTCACCGTAACCCTCTCGCGTACACTCACCGGAACCCTCTCACGTACCCTCTCACGAACCCTCACCGGAACCCTCTCACGTACCCTCACCCTAACCCTCTCACGTACACTCACCGGAACCCTCTCACGAACCCTCTCACGAACCCACACTAGAACCCTCTCACGTACCCTCACCGGAACCCTCTCACGTACCCTCACTGGAACCCTCTCACGTAGCCTCACTGGAACCCTCTCACGAACCCTCACCGGAACCGTCTCACGAACCCTCTCACGAAACCTCTCACGTACCCTCACTGGAACCCT
Organism: Tenodera sinensis; assembly: GCA_030765045.1. Lineage (NCBI taxonomy): Eukaryota > Metazoa > Arthropoda > Insecta > Mantodea > Mantidae > Tenodera > Tenodera sinensis. Next base: position 9,960,058 of record CM060962.1, read on the forward strand.
CTCACGAACCCTCTAACGGAACCCTCTCACGAACCCTCTCACGAACCCACACTGGAACCCTCTCACGTACCCTCACCGTAACCCACTCACGTACACTCACCGGAACCCTCTCACGAAGCCTCTCACGAACCCACACTGGAACCCTCTCACGTACCCTCACCGGAACCATCTCACGAACCCTCACCGGAACCCTCTCACGAACCCTCACCGGAACCCTCTCACGAACCCACACTGGAACCCTCTCACGTACCCTCACCGGAACCCTCTCACGTAGCCTCACTGGAACCCTCTCACGAACCCTCACCGGAACCGTCTCACGAACCCTCTCACGAAACCTCTCACGAACCCACACTGGAACCCTCTCACGTACCCTCACCGGAACCCTCTCACGTACCCTCACCGGAACCCTCTCACGAACCCTCTCACGAACCCTCTCACGAACCCTCTCACGAACCCACACTGGAACCCTCTCACGTACCCTCACCGTAACCCTCTCACGTACACTCACCGGAACCCTCTCACGAACCCTCTCACGAACCCTCTCACGAACCCACACTGGAACCCTCTCACGTACCCTCACTGGAACCCTCTCACGAACCCTCTCACGAACCCACACTGGAACCCTCTCACGTACCCTCACCGTAACCCACTCACGTACACTCACCGGAACCCTCTCACGAACCCTCTCACGAACCCTCTCACGAACCCTCTCACGAACCCTCTCACGAACCCTCTCACGAACCCTCTCACGAACCCACACTGGAACCCTCTCACGTACCCTCACCGTAACCCTCTCACGTACACTCACCGGAACCCTCTCACGTACCCTCTCACGAACCCTCACCGGAACCCTCTCACGTACCCTCACCCTAACCCTCTCACGTACACTCACCGGAACCCTCTCACGAACCCTCTCACGAACCCACACTAGAACCCTCTCACGTACCCTCACCGGAACCCTCTCACGTACCCTCACTGGAACCCTCTCACGAACCCTCTCACGAACCCTCTCACGAACCCACACTGGAACCCTCTCACGTACCCTCACCGTAACCCACTCACGTACACTCACGTACACTCACCGGAACCCTCTCACGAACCCTCTCACGAACCCTCTCACGAACCCACACTGGAACCCTCTCACGTACCCTCACTGGAACCCTCTCACGAACCCTCTCACGAACCCTCTCACGAACCCACACTGGAACCCTCTCACGTACCCTCACCGTAACCCACTCACGTACACTCACCGGAACCCTCTCACGAACCCTCTCAAGTACCCTCACCGTAACCCACTCACGTACACTCACCGGAACCCTCTCACGAACCCTCTCACGAACCCTCTCACATTCCCTCACTGCAACCCTCTCACGAACCCTCACCGGAACCCTCTCACGTACCCTCTCACGAACCCTCACCGGAACCCTCTCACGAACCCTCTCACGAACCCACACTGGAACCCTCTCACGTACATTCACCGGAACCCTCTCACGTACCCTCACCGGAACCCTCTCACGTACCCTCACTGGAACCCTCTCACGAACCCTCACCGGAACCCTCTCACGAACCCACACTGGAACCCTCTCACGTACCCTCACCGGAACCCTCTCACGTACTCTCTCACGAACCCTCACCGGAACCCTCTCACGAACCCTCACCGGAACCCTCTCACGTACACTCACCGGAACCCTCTCACGAACCCTCTCACGAACCCTCTCACGAACCCACACTGGAACCCTCTCACGAACCCTCACCGGAACCCTCTCACGAACCCTCTCACGAACCCACACTGGAACCCTCTCACGTACCTTCAGCGGAACCCTCTCACGTACACTCACCGGAACCCTCTCACGAACCCTCTCACGAACCCTCTCACGAACCCTCTCACGAAACCACACTGGAACCCTCTCACGTACCCTCACTGGAACCCTCTCACGAACCCTCTCACGAACCCACACTGGAACCCTCTCACGTACCCTCACCGGAACCCTCTCACGTACCCTCACCGGAACCCTCTCACGTATCCTCACCGTAACCCTCTCACGTACACTCACCGGAACCCTCTCACGAACACTCTCATGAACCCTCACCGGAACCCTCTCACGTACCCTCACTGGAACCCTCTCACGAACCCTCTCACGAACCCTCCCACGAACCCACACTGGAACCCTCTCACGTACCCTCACCGTAACCCACTCACGTACACTCACCGGAACCCTCTCACGAACCCTCTCACGAACCCTCTCACGAACCCTCTCACGAACCCACACTGGAACCCTCTCACGTACCCTCACTGGAACCCTCTCACGAACCCTCTCACGAACCCTCCCACGAACCCACACTGGAACCCTCTCACGTACCCTCACCGTAACCCACTCACGTACACTCACCGGAACCCTCTCACGAACCCTCTCACGAACCCTCTCACGAACCCACACTGGAACCCTCTCACGTACCCTCACTGGAACCCTCTCACGAACCCTCTCACGAACCCTCTCACGAACCCACACTGGAACCCTCTCACGTACCCTCACCGTAACCCACTCACGTACACTCACCGGAACCCTCTCACGTACCCTCACCGTAACCCACTCACGTACACTCACCGGAACCCCCTCACGAACCCTCTCACGAACCCTCTCACATTCCCTCACTGCAACCCTCTCACGTACCCTCACCGGAACCCTCTCACGTACTCTCTCACGAACCCTCACCGGAACCCTCTCACGAACCCTCACCGGAACCCTCTCACGTACACTCACCGGAACCCTCTCACGAACCCTCTCACGAACCCACACTGGAACCCTCTCACGAACCCTCACCGGAACCCTCTCACGAACCCTCTCACGAACCCACACTGGAACCCTCTCACGTACCCTCAGCGGAACCCTCTCACGTACACTCACCGGAACCCTCTCACGAACCCTCTCACGAACCCTCTCACGAACCCTCTCACGAACCCTCTCACGAACCCTCTCACGAAACCACACTGGAACCCTCTCACGTACCCTCACTGGAACCCTCTCACGAACCCTCTCACGAACCCACACTGGAACCCTCTCACGTACCCTCACCGGAACCCTCTCACGTACCCTCACCGGAACCCTCTCACGTATCCTCACCGTAACCCTCTCACGTACACTCACCGGAACCCTCTCACGAACACTCTCATGAACCCTCACCGGAACCCTCTCACGTACCCTCACTGGAACCCTCTCACGAACCCTCTCACGAACCCTCCCACGAACCCACACTGGAACCCTCTCACGTACCCTCACCGTAACCCACTCACGTACACTCACCGGAACCCTCTCACGAACCCTCTCACGAACCCTCTCACGAACCCACACTGGAACCCTCTCACGTACCCTCACTGGAACCCTCTCACGAACCCTCTCACGAACCCTCCCACGAACCCACACTGGAACCCTCTCACGTACCCTCACCGTAACCCACTCACGTACACTCACCGGAACCCTCTCACGAACCCTCTCACGAACCCTCTCACGAACCCACACTGGAACCCTCTCACGTACCCTCACTGGAACCCTCTCACGAACCCTCTCACGAACCCTCTCATGAACCCACACTGGAACCCTCTCACGTACCCTCACCGTAACCCACTCACGTACACTCACCGGAACCCTCTCACGTACCCTCACCGTAACCCACTCACGTACACTCACCGGAACCCCCTCACGAACCCTCTCACGAACCCTCTCACATTCCCTCACTGCAACCCTCTCACGAACCCTCACCGGAACCCTCTCACGTACCCTCTCACGAACCCTCACCGGAACCCTCTCACGAACCCTCTCACGAACCCACACTGGAACCCTCTCACGTACATTCACCGGAACCCTCTCACGTACCCTCACCGGAACCCTCTCACGTACCCTCACTGGAACCCTCTCACGAACCCTCACCGGAACCCTCTCACGTACTCTCTCACGAACCCTCACCGGAACCCTCTCACGAACCCTCACCGGAACCCTCTCACGTACCCTCACCGGAACCCTCTCACGTACCCTCACCGGAACCCTCTCACGTACCCTCACCGTAACCCTCTCACGTACACTCACCGGAACCCTCTCACGAACCCTCTCTAGAACCCACACTGGAACCCTCTCACGTACCCTTACCGGAACCCTCTCACGTACCCTCACCGGAACCCTCTCACGAACCCTCTCACGAACCCTCTCACGAACCCTCTCACGAACCCACACTGGAACCCTCTCACGTACCCTCACCGTAACCCACTCACGTAAACTCACCGGAACCCTCTCACGAACCCTCTCACGAACCCTCTCACGAACCCACACTGGAACCCTCTCACGTACCCTCACCGGAACCCTCTCACGTACCCTCACCGGAACCCTCTCACGAACCCTCACCGGAACCCTCTCACGAACCCTCTGACGAACCCACACTGGAACCCTCTCACGTACCCTCATCGGAACCCTCTCACGTACCCTCTCACGAACCCTCACCGGAACCCTCTCACGAACCCTCACCGGAACCCTCTCACGTACCCTCACCGTAACCCTCTCACGTACACTCACCGGAACCCTCTCACGAAGCCTCTCACGAACCCACACTGGAACCCTCTCACGTACCCTCACCGGAACCATCTCACGAACCCTCACCGGAACCCTCTCACGAACCCTCACCGGAACCCTCTCACGTACCCTCACCGGAACCCTCTCACGTACCCTCTCACGAACCCTCACCGGAACCCTCTCACGAACCCACACTGGAACCCTCTCACGTACCCTCACCGGAACCCTCTCACGTAGCCTCACTGGAACCCTCTCACGAACCCTCACCGGAACCGTCTCACGAACCCTCTCACGAAACCTCTCACGAACCCACACTGGAACCCTCTCACGTACCCTCACCGGAACCCTCTCACGTACCCTCACCGGAACCCTCTCACGAACCCTCTCACGAACCCTCTCACGAACCCTCTCACGAACCCTCTCACGAACCCTCACTGGAACCCTCTCACGAACCCTCTCACGAACCCACACTGGAACCCTCTCACGTACCCTCACCGGAACCCTCTCACGTACCCTCACCGTAACCCACTCACGTACACTCACCGGAACCCTCTCACGAACCCTCTCACGAACCCTCTCACGAACCCACACTGGAACCCTCTCACGTACCCTCACTGGAACCCTCTCACGAACCCTCTCACGAACCCTCCCACGAACCCACACTGGAACCCTCTCACGTACCCTCACCGTAACCCACTCACGTACACTCACCGGAACCCTCTCACGAACCCTCTCACGAACCCTCTCACGAACCCACACTGGAACCCTCTCACGTACCCTCACTGGAACCCTCTCACGAACCCTCTCACGAACCCTCTCATGAACCCACACTGGAACCCTCTCACGTACCCTCACCGTAACCCACTCACGTACACTCACCGGAACCCTCTCACGTACCCTCACCGTAACCCACTCACGTACACTCACCGGAACCCCCTCACGAACCCTCTCACGAACCCTCTCACATTCCCTCACTGCAACCCTCTCACGAACCCTCACCGGAACCCTCTCACGTACCCTCTCACGAACCCTCACCGGAACCCTCTCACGAACCCTCTCACGAACCCACACTGGAACCCTCTCACGTACATTCACCGGAACCCTCTCACGTACCCTCACCGGAACCCTCTCACGTACCCTCACTGGAACCCTCTCACGAACCCTCACCGGAACCCTCTCACGTACTCTCTCACGAACCCTCACCGGAACCCTCTCACGAACCCTCACCGGAACCCTCTCACGTACCCTCACCGGAACCCTCTCACGTACCCTCACCGGAACCCTCTCACGTACCCTCACCGTAACCCTCTCACGTACACTCACCGGAACCCTCTCACGAACCCTCTCTAGAACCCACACTGGAACCCTCTCACGTACCCTTACCGGAACCCTCTCACGTACCCTCACCGGAACCCTCTCACGAACCCTCTCACGAACCCTCTCACGAACCCTCTCACGAACCCACACTGGAACCCTCTCACGTACCCTCACCGTAACCCACTCACGTAAACTCACCGGAACCCTCTCACGAACCCTCTCACGAACCCTCTCACGAACCCACACTGGAACCCTCTCACGTACCCTCACCGGAACCCTCTCACGTACCCTCACCGGAACCCTCTCACGAACCCTCACCGGAACCCTCTCACGAACCCTCTGACGAACCCACACTGGAACCCTCTCACGTACCCTCATCGGAACCCTCTCACGTACCCTCTCACGAACCCTCACCGGAACCCTCTCACGAACCCTCACCGGAACCCTCTCACGTACCCTCACCGTAACCCTCTCACGTACACTCACCGGAACCCTCTCACGAAGCCTCTCACGAACCCACACTGGAACCCTCTCACGTACCCTCACCGGAACCATCTCACGAACCCTCACCGGAACCCTCTCACGAACCCTCACCGGAACCCTCTCACGTACCCTCACCGGAACCCTCTCACGTACCCTCTCACGAACCCTCACCGGAACCCTCTCACGAACCCACACTGGAACCCTCTCACGTACCCTCACCGGAACCCTCTCACGTAGCCTCACTGGAACCCTCTCACGAACCCTCACCGGAACCGTCTCACGAACCCTCTCACGAAACCTCTCACGAACCCACACTGGAACCCTCTCACGTACCCTCACCGGAACCCTCTCACGTACCCTCACCGGAACCCTCTCACGAACCCTCTCACGAACCCTCTCACGAACCCTCTCACGAACCCTCTCACGAACCCACACTGGAACCCTCTCACGTACCCTCACCGTAACCCACTCACGTAAACTCACCGGAACCCTCTCACGAACCCTCTCACGAACCCTCTCACGAAACCACACTGGAACCCTCTCACGTACCCTCACTGGAACCCTCTCACGAACCCTCTCACGAACCCACACTGGAACCCTCTCACGTACCCTCACCGGAACCCTCTCACGTACCCTCACCGGAACCCTCTCACGAACCCTCACCGGAACCCTCTCACGAACCCTCTCACGAACCCACACTGGAACCCTCTCACGTACCCTCACTGGAACCCTCTCACGTACCCTCACCGGAACCCTCTCACGTACCCTCACCGGAACCCTCTCACGAACCCTCACCGGAACCCTCTCACGAACCCTCTCACGAACCCACACTAGAACCCTCTCACGTACGCTCACCGGAACCCTCTCACGTACCCTCACTGGAACCCTCTCACGAACCCTCTCACGAACCCACACTGGAACCCTCTCACGTACCCTCAACGTAACCCACTCACGTACACTCACCGGAACCCTCTCACGAACCCTCTCACGAACCCTCTCACGAACCCACACTGGAACCCTCTCACGAACCCTCACCGGAACCCTCTCACGAACCCTCTCACGAACCCTCACCGGAACCCTCTCTCGTACCCTCACCGGAACCCTCTCACGAACCCTCACCGGAACCCTCTCACGTACCCTCACCGGAACCCTCTCACGTACCCTCACCGGAACCCTCTCACGTACCCTCACCGTAACCCTCTCACGTACACTCACCGGAACCCTCTCACGAACCCTCTCTAGAACCCACACTGGAACCCTCTCACGTACCCTCACCGGAACCCTCTCACGTACCCTCACTGGAACCCTCTCACGAACCCTCACCGGAACCCTCTCAAGAACCCTCTCACGAACCCACACTGGAACCCTCTCACGTACCCTCACCGGAACCCTCTCACGTACCCTCACCGGAACCCTCTCACGAACCCTCACCGGAACCCTCTCACGAACCCTCTGACGAACCCACAAGGGAACCCTCTCACGTACCCTCATCGGAACCCTCTCACGTACCCTCTCACGAACCCTCACCGGAACCCTCTCACGAACCCTCACCGGAACCCTCTCACGTACCCTCACCGTAACCCTCTCACGTACACTCACCGGAACCCTCTCACGAAGCCTCTCACGAACCCACACTGGAACCCTTTCACGTACCCTCACCGGAACCATCTCACGAACCCTCACCGGAACCCTCTCACGAACCCTCACCGGAACCCTCTCACGTACCCTCACCGGAACCCTCTCACGTACCCTCTCACGAACCCTCACCGGAACCCTCTCACGAACCCACACTGGAACCCTCTCACGTACCCTCACCGGAACCCTCTCACGTAGCCTCACTGGAACCCTCTCACGAACCCTCACCGGAACCGTCTCACGAACCCTCTCACGAAACCTCTCACGAACCCACACTGGAACCCTCTCACGTACCCTCACCGGAACCCTCTCACGTACCCTCACCGGAACCCTCTCACGAACCCTCTCACGAACCCTCTCACGAACCCTCTCACGAACCCACACTGGAACCCTCTCACGTACCCTCACCGTAACCCACTCACGTACACTCACCGGAACCCTCTCACGAACCCTCTCACGAACCCTCTCACGAAACCACACTGGAACCCTCTCACGTACCCTCACTGGAACCCTCTCACGAACCCTCTCACGAACCCACACTGAAACCCTCTCACGTACCCTCACCGGAACCCTCTCACGTACCCTCACCGGAACCCTCTCACGTATCCTCACCGTAACCCTCTCACGTACACTCACCGGAACCCTCTCACGAACCCTCTCATGAACCCTCACCGGAACCCTCTCACGTACCCTCACTGGAACCCTCTCACGAACCCTCTCACGAACCCTCCCACGAACCCACACTGGAACCCTCTCACGTACCCTCACCGTAACCCACTCACGTACACTCACCGGAACCCTCTCACGAACCCTCTCACGAACCCTCTCACGAACCCACACTGGAACCCTCTCACGTACCCTCACTGGAACCCTCTCACGAACCCTCTCACGAACCCTCTCACGAACCCACACTGGAACCCTCTCACGTACCCTCACCGTAACCCACTCACGTACACTCACCGGAACCCTCTCACGTACCCTCACCGTAACCCACTCACGTACACTCACCGGAACCCCCTCACGAACCCTCTCACGAACCCTCTCACATTCCCTCACTGCAACCCTCTCACGAACCCTCACCGGAACCCTCTCACGTACCCTCTCACGAACCCTCACCGGAACCCTCTCACGAACCCTCTCACGAACCCACACTGGAACCCTCTCACGTACATTCACCGGAACCCTCTCACGTACCCTCACCGGAACCCTCTCACGTACCCTCACTGGAACCCTCTCACGAACCCTCACCGGAACCCTCTCACGTACTCTCTCACGAACCCTCACCGGAACCCTCTCACGAACCCTCACCGGAACCCTCTCACGTACCCTCACCGGAACCCTCTCACGTACCCTCACCGGAACCCTCTCACGTACCCTCACCGTAACCCTCTCACGTACACTCACCGGAACCCTCTCACGAACCCTCTCTAGAACCCACACTGGAACACTATCACGTACCCTCACCGGAACCCTCTCACGTACCCTCACTGGAACCCTCTCACGAACCCTCACCGGAACCCTCTCAAGAACCCTCTCACGAACCCACACTGGAACCCTCTCACGTACCCTCACCGGAACCCTCTCACGTACCCTCACCGGAACCCTCTCACGAACCCTCACCGGAACCCTCTCACGTACCCTCACCGGAACCCTCTCACGTACCCTCTCACGAACCCTCACCGGAACCCTCTCACGAACCCTCACCGGAACCCTCTCACGTACCCTCACCGTAACCCTCTCACGTACACTCACCGGAACCCTCTCACGAAGCCTCTCACGAACCCACACTGGAACCCTCTCACGTACCCTCACCGGAACCATCTCACGAACCCTCACCGGAACCCTCTCACGAACCCTCACCGGAACCCTCTCACGTACCCTCACCGGAACCCTCTCACGTACCCTCTCACGAACCCTCACCGGAACCCTCTCACGAACCCACACTGGAACCCTCTCACGTACCCTCACCGGAACCCTCTCACGTAGCCTCACTGGAACCCTCTCACGAACCCTCACCGGAACCGTCTCACGAACATTCTCACGAAACCTCTCACGAACCCACACTGGAACCCTCTCACGTACCCTCACCGGAACCCTCTCACGTACCCTCACTGGAACCCTCTCACGAACCCTCTCACGAACCCTCCCACGAACCCACACTGGAACCCTCTCACGTACCCTCACCGTAACCCACTCACGTACACTCACCGGAACCCTCTCACGAACCCTCTCACGAACCCTCTCACGAACCCACACTGGAACCCTCTCACGTACCCTCACTGGAACCCTCTCACGAACCCTCTCACGAACCCACACTGGAACCCTCTCACGTACCCTCACCGTAACCCACTCACGTACACTCACCGGAACCCTCTCACGTACCCTCACCGTAACCCACTCACGTACACTCACCGGAACCCCCTCACGAACCCTCTCACGAACCCTCTCACATTCCCTCACTGCAACCCTCTCACGAACCCTCACCGGAACCCTCTCACGTACCCTCTCACGAACCCTCACCGGAACCCTCTCACGAACCCTCTCACGAACCCACACTGGAACCCTCTCACGTACATTCACCGGAACCCTCTCACGTACCCTCACCGGAACCCTCTCACGTACCCTCACTGGAACCCTCTCACGAACCCTCACCGGAACCCTCTCACGTACTCTCTCACGAACCCTCACCGGAACCCTCTCACGAACCCTCACTGGAACCCTCTCATGAACCCTCACCGGAACCCTCTCACGTACCCATACCGTAACCCTCTCACGTACACTCACCGGAACCCTCACACGAACCCTCTCACGAACCCACACTGGAACCCTCTCACAAACCCTCTCACGAACCCTCTCACGTACCCTCACCGGAACCCTCTCACGTATCCTCACCGAAACCCTCTCACGTACCCTCACCGGAACCCTCTCTCATACCCTCACCGGAACCCTCTCACGAACCCACACTGGAACCCTCTCACGTACATTCACCGGAACCCTCTCACGTACCCTCACCGGAACCCTCTCTCGTACCCCCACCGGAACCCTCTCACGTACACTCACCGGAACCCTCTCACGAACCCTCTCTAGAACCCACACTGGAACCCTCTCACGTACCCTCACCGGAACCCTCTCACGTACCCTCACTGGAACCCTCTCACGAACCCTCACCGGAACCCTCTCAAGAACCCTCTCGCGAACCCACACTGGAACCCTCTCACGTACCCTCACCGGAACCCTCTCACGTACCCTCACCGGAACCCTCTCACGAGCCCTCACCGGAACCCTCTCACGAACCCTCTCACGAACCCACACTGGAACCCTCTCACGTACCCTCACTGGAACCCTCTCACGTACCCTCACCGGAACCCTCTCACGTACCCTCACCGGAACCCTCTCACGAACCCTCACCGGAACCCTCTCACGAACCCTCTCACGAACCCACACTAGAACCCTCTCACGTACCCTCACCGGAACCCTCTCACGTACCCTCACTGGAACCCTCTCACGAACCCTCTCACGAACCCTCTCACGAACCCACACTGGAACCCTCTCACGTACCCTCACCGAAACCCACTCACGTACACTCACCGGAACCCTCTCACGAACCCTATCACGAACCCTCTCACGAACCCACACTGGAACCCTCTCACGTACCCTCACTGGAACCCTCTCACGAACCCTCTCATGAACCCTCTCACGAACCCTCACCGGAACCCTCTCTCGTACCCTCACCGGAACCCTCTCACGAACCCTCACCGGAACCCTCTCACGTACCCTCACCGGAACCCTCTCACAAACCCTCTCACGAACCCACACTGGAACCCTCTCATGTACCCTCACCGTAACCCTCTCACGTACACTCACCGGAACCCTCTCACGTACCCTCTCACGAACCCTCACCGGAACCCTCTCACGTACCCTCACCCTAACCCTCTCACGTACACTCACCGGAACCCTCTCACGAACCCTCTCACGAACCCACACTAGAACCCTCTCACGTACCCTCACCCTAACCCTCTCACGTACCCTCACTGGAACCCTCTCACGAACCCTCTCACGAACCCTCTCACGAACCCACACTGGAACCCTCTCACGTACCCTCACCGTAACCCACTCACGTACACTCACCGGAACCCTCTCACGAACCCTCTCACGAACCCTCTCACGAACCCACACTGGAACCCTCTCACGTACCCTCACTGGAACCCTCTCACGAACCCTCTCACGAACCCTCTCACGAACCCACACCGGAACCCTCTCACGTACCCTCACCGGAACCCTCTCACAAACCCTCTCACGAACCCACACTGGAACCCTGTCACGTACCCTCACCGTAACCCTCTCACGTACCCTCACCGGAACCCTCTCTCGTACCCCCACCGGAACCCTCTCACGAACCCACACTGGAACCCTCTCACGTACCCTCACCGGAACCCTCTCACGTACCCTCACCGGAACCCTCTCACGTATCCTCACCGTAACCCTCTCACGTACATTCACCGGAACCCTCTCACGAACCCTCTCATGAACCCTCACCGGAACCCTCTCACGTACCCATACCGTAACCCTCTCACATACACTCACCGGAACCCTCACACGAACCCTCTCACGAACCCACACTGGAACCCTCTCACGTACCCTCACCGGAACCCTCTCACGTACCCTCACCGGAACCCTCTCACGTACCCTCACCGTAACCCTCCAACGTACACTCACCGGAACCCTCTCACAAACCCTCTCACGAACCCTCTCACGAACCCACACTGGAACCCTCTCACGTACCCTCACCGGAACCCTCTCACGTACCCTCACCGGAACCCTCTCACATACCCTCACTGGAACCCTCTCACGAACCCTCACCGGAACCCTCTCACGTACCCTCTCACGAACCCTCACCGGAACCCTCTCACGAACCCTCTCACGATCCCACACTGGAACCCTCTCACGTACCCTCACCGGAACCCTCTCACGTACCCTCACCGTAACCTACTCACGTACACTCACCGGAACCCTCTCACGAACCCTCTCACGAACCCACACTGGAACCCTCTCACGTGCATTCACCGGAACCCTCTCACGTACCCTCACCGGAACCCTCTCACGTACCCTCACCGTAACCCTCTCACGTACACTCACCGGAACCCTCTCACGAACCCTCTCTAGAACCCACACTGGAACCCTCTCACGTACCCTCACCGGAACCCTCTCACGTACCCTCACTGGAACCCTCTCACGAACCCTCACCGGAACCCTCTCAAGAACCCTCTCTCGAACCCACACTGGAACCCTCTCACGTACCCTCACCGGAACCCTCTCACGTACCCTCACCGGAACCCTCTCACGAACCCTCACCGGAACCCTCTCACGAACCCTCTCACGAACCCACACTGGAACCCTCTCACGTACCCTCATCGGAACCCTCTCACATACCCTCTCACGAACCCTCACCGGAACCCTCTCACGAACCCTCACCGGAACCCTCTCACGTACCCTCACCGTAACCCTCTCACGTACACTCACCGGAACCCTCTCACGAAGCCTCTCACGATCCCACACTGGAACCCTCTCACCGTAACCCACTCACGTACACTCACCGGAACCCTCTCACGAACCCTCTCACGAACCCTCTCACGAACCCTCTCACGAACCCTCTCACGAACCCACACTGGAACCCTCTCACGTACCCTCACTGGAACCCTCTCACGAACCCTCTCACGAACCCACACTGGAACCCTCTCACGTACCCTCACCGGAACCCTCTCACGTACCCTCACCGGAACCCTCTCTCGTACCCCCACCGGAACCCTCTCACGAACCCACACTGGAGCCCTCTCACGTACCCTCAGCGGAACCCTCTCACGTACCCTCACCGGAACCCTCTCACGTATCCTCACCGTAACCCTCTCACGTACACTCACCGGAACCCTCTCACGAACTCTCTCATGAACCCTCACCGGAACCCTCTCACGTACCCATACCGTAACCCTCTCACGTACACTCACCGGAACCCTCACACGAACCCTCTCACGAACCCACACTGGAACCCTCTCACGTACCCTCACCGGAACCCCCTCACGTACCCTCACCGTAACCCTCTCACGTACACTCACCGGAACCCTCTCACGAACCCTCTCACGAACCCACACTGGAACCCTCTCACGTACCCTCACCGGAACCCTCTCACGTACCCTCACCGGAACCCTCTCTCGTACCCTCACCGGAACCCTCTCTCGTACCCTCACCGGAACCCTCTCACGAACCCTCACCGGAACCCTCTCACGTACCCTCACCGGAACCCTCTCACAAACCCTCTCACGAACCCACACTGGAACCCTGTCACGTACCCTCACCGTAACCCTCTCACGTACACTCACCGGAACCCTCTCACGTACCCTCTCACGAACCCTCACCGGAACCCTCTCACGAACCCACTCAAGAACCCTCTCACCTACCCTCTCACGGCCCCTCTCACGGACACTCTCACGAACCCTCTCACGAAATATCAACGGAACCCTCTCACGTACACTCACCAGAACCCTCTCACGAAACCTCTCACGAACCCTCTCACGAACCCACACTGGAACCCTCTCACGTACCCTCACCGGAACCTTCTCACGTACCCTCACCGGAACCCTCTCACGTACCCTCACAGGAACCCTCTCCCGAACCCTCACCGGAACCCTCTCACGTACCCTTTCACGAACCCTCACCGGAACCCTCTCACGTACCCATACCGTAACCCTCTCACGCACACTCACCGGAACCCTCTCACGAACCCTCTCACGAACCCTCAGAGGAACCCTCTCACGTACCCTCACCGTAACCCTCTCACGTACACTCACCGGAACCCTCTCGCGAACCCTCTCACGAACCCACACTGGAACCCTCTCACGAACCCTCTCAAGAACTCTCTCACCTACCCTCTCTCGGCCCCTCTCACGGACACTCTCACGAACCCTCTCACGAACCCTCACCGGAACCCTCTCACGTACCCACACCGGAACCCTCTCACGAACCCTCTCAAGAACCCTCTCACCTACCCTCTCACGGCCCCTCTCACGGACACTCTCACGAACCCTCTCACGAACCATCAACGGAACCCTCTCACGTACGCTCACCAGAACCCTCTCACGAAACCTCTCACGAACCCTCTCACGAACCCTCTCACGAACCCACACTGGAACCCTCTCACGTACCCTCACCGGAACCCTCTCACGTACCCTCACCGTAAGCCTCTCACGTACTCACCGGAACCCCCTCATGAACCCTCTCACGAACCCTCTCAAGAAAACTCTCACGAACCCTCTCACGCACCGTCTCACGAACCCTCTCAAGAACCCTCTCACCAACCCTCTCACGAACCCTCTCACGAACCCACACTGGAACCCTCTCACGTACCCTCACCGGAACCCTCTCACATACCCTCACCGTAACCCTCTAACGTACACTCACCGTAAGCCTCTAACGTACACTCACCGGATTCCCCTCATGAACCCTCTCACGAACCCTCTCAAGAAAACTCTCACGAACACTCTCAAGGACACTCTCACGAACCCTCTCACGAACCCTCACCGGAACCCTCTCACGTACCCTCTCACGAACCCACACCGGAACCCTCTCACGAACCCTCACCGGAACCCTCTCACGTACCCTCACCGTAAGCCTCTCACGTACACTCACCGGAACCCTCTCACGAACCCTCTCTAGAACCCTTTCACCTACCCTCTCACGGCCCCTCTCACGGACGCTCTCACGAACCCTCTCACGAACCCTCACCGGAACCCTCTCACGTATCCTCACCAGAACCCTCTCACGAAACCTCTCACGAACCCTCTCACGAACCCTCTCACGAACACACCACTAACCCTCTCACGAACCCTCTCATGAACACTCTCTCGAACCCTCTCACGTACACCCAATCTACCCTCTCACGAACCCTCTCACGAACCCTCGCACGAATGCTCTCACGAACGCACCACCATCGCTCTCACCAACCCTCTCATCTACCCCTTTACGGATCCCCGCACGGACCTATTCACAGACCCCTTCACGAGCCGTCTCACGATCCCCGTCACGGACCCTCTTACGAGCTCCCTCACGAACCCCTCACGAGCCCCCTCACGAACCCCTCACGAACCCCATCAAGAACCCCTCACGAGCCCCCTCACGAACCCTCCGACGAACCGCCTCTCCATCCGCCCCACAACCCTGGGCCCTTATGTCCTTCAGAACTGTAACTGGACGTAACACTTCCCATACCACTCAACTGACAATGATTTGAGAAAACAGATTCTACAAGTAGAGAAGTAATTTTAAGTTTATAACTTAATCACATGTTGGAATAGCTCATACACACATTTTCTGGCCCTATATTGAGATTCGTCGCACATTAGTAAGTTAAGTTGCTTCAAGTTAGTGCACTACGGCAAATGTTTATCCTCTAATTCTATTAATATTATCAGGTGGTCCGTTTGAATATGGATAAAATGACAGCACTATATGTACAAAGATCCCCAAAGAAAATCTCACCGTAGCTCCAATCTGTCACGTTATTTATCGTTGTACGAAGGTGTGTCCATTTCATTGGTTGATCTAAGCAACGTACCCGTGCACCGAGGTCTAAACCAGCCACTGAAATGGCCACGGCTTCGCACAACGATAAATAATGTGGCATAGACCGAAGGAGAACAGAGATTTTCTTTGCCGCTGTCTATTGAAGCTGTCCTTGCAACGTACAAAACGGATATATCATTTATTGAATATGTGTAAGACGAGGTTCGGTTTAAAACATGAGAGTAGAACTGTTTCATACCAGGCCATTAGCACACAGTCTCGGCTAACGGTATCCTTTCCGGTCTTCTGTGAATGACTTCTGAACAAAGGGTGCATTTTCCAGGTAAGCAAATATAACGCTAGGAAATCGGATGTGCTGCACTCACATGACTTTCTCTACTCTTGTACAAATTCTTATTCCTATATCTTCTTCGTCTTAGTTGAGATAAACATTTGTACAAATTATCTTATTGCTTATTTCCTTGTGTGTGCAAGAGGAATATTGGACTACAGTAGGCTTTGAGCGATAGTCAAATATTTTAAGGCTTTGAGATCCCGTTCTCTTTGCACACTTAACATATAAAACATGAACAATGATGTTCCATTGCACGAAAGTTCTAAGTTTTCTGAAACCGATTCGCAAAACAAGGACTATCTCCGAAATGGTTCACTCTGCAAAGAAATGTATTGGTACATAAATTGTGTATTTTAGCAAGATCTACATTTCTTGTACAATAAGAATTTGTTTATCTCTTAGGTTTACGAGTTATTCAAAACTCGTCCCCCGTAAACCCCACTACTCACTCATTCAAAACTCATCTAGACTAAATAGGATTACATGGGCTATAGCCAGAAAATTTAAGATATACATTTCATTTGTCATAAAAATATCTCAAACATATGGCATTTTAAACAAAATCGTTAGAGCCATTTTCAAGAAAATCAAAATTTTCAAAAAATTTTCCATATTAAGTGTGGTTTAGGGTGGGGCTATTTTCTTCAAAATCTTCGTGTCTCATCCTTAAAAGACATTGAACTTAAACAGCAACTTTGGTTTTTAACCGACTTTTCGTTTTTTTATTTATGCTGTCCACAGACTGACAGACTGACACATACACACGGACCTTTTTCTATAAATGCTTTTTTGGACTCAGGGGGTCTCAAAACATATATTTCCGGTGAAATCTCGACATCGAATTTTTGGGTGAAATACAATACTTCCCCTACTTACCAGTAGAGAAGGTAAAAACGAAAAGTCGGTTAAAAACCAAATTTGGCATTTAAGATTAATGTCTCTCAAAGATGGGACACGAAGATTTGAAGAAAATTACTCTACCTAAACCATCACTTACATTGAAAAGTTCTCGAAAGTCTTGATTTTCTTGAAAATGGCTCTAACGATTTTGATTAAAATGCCTTATGTGTGAGATATTTTATGACTAATGAAATGTATACCTTGAATTTTCTGGCTATTGCCCATGAAGTCCTATTTGCTCTGGATAACTTTTGCTTAACTGGTAAACCGTAAGAGATAGACCAAATCTTACTATACAAAAAATGTAGATCTCGCTAAAATACACAATTTATGCCCCAATATATTTTTTTAAAGTGAACCATTTCGGAGATATTCCTTGGTGTGTGAGTTTTGGAAAACTTAAAACTTTCGTGAAATGGATCATCGTTGTTCATTTTTTATATGTTAAGTGTGCAAAGAGAACAGAATCTCAAAGCTTTAAAAGATTTGACTATCGCACAAAGCCTACTGTATTCCAATATTCCTCTTGCACACACAAGGAAATAAGCAATAAGATAATTTGTATAAATGTTTATCTCAACTAAGATGAAGAAGATATAGGAATAAGAATTTGTACAAGAGTAGAGAAAGTCATGTGAGTGCAACACATCAGATCTTTATGTTGTGAATTTTACCACGTTTCTTTTAGTTTTTTGCTTAGAAGAATAGGGAAACATTCTCCATTTACACATTTTGGATTGGTGTACTACATGGCTTTATTACATGCGATATACCTCCACGGATGTTCTCCTTCACCATGTGTGAAGTACCCTTTTAACCTAACACTTTACCTGCACTACAGAATGTGTATATCATCTAATTGTGCTCTTGTATGTTCGCCTTGTGACTGAGCACAGTGTGCAATGACGCATGAAATGAAAATGTATTTATTTCCCAAAACCCCTTAGCAGAAGGGGTCCTGATAATTGCGGTATCCTTAACGCGCCACAGGTTTACTCCCTAATATGCGCGGTTTTATCACCCCATTTGCATTTCATTTCTCCAGCTTCTAGATATCTTTTAGAGATGCCTGAGTTCCTGAATCAGGGAGTTCTTCCTTGGTCTATCAAATAATTAGAATCATCTGGGGTATTACGGTCGTTAAAAGATTAAAGTACAACTTCAGCTCTTTAGTAAGCAAATTACGGTTTCCCCGTGCTGTTACGGTGGCGTTTCTTCCTGCACAGACAAACTCAAGTTCGATCCTAGGTACAGGTTCGTTCCTGAGCATTTAGGAGCTACTTGAATGGAAATTACCAACTCGTAGTCATACAACCCTTATATACGCGTCCCTGGACTTTTGGTGTGTTGATCACAGTTCACCTCTTGATGCCTCCCGCGAGTAAACAAGGTAGCAATGGAGTGGGCCGGAAAAAAGGCTGATTCTACTGCATTAGTGCTGTGAGAATACGGACAGAGGGACACTTGTTGTTTTTAAGTGTACATTAAGAGCCAATTTTAGTGAGTGTATCGTCGGAAGCAATTGTTAGTAAGACAGAGAGAGGTGGGAGTATCAGTGAGGTGTGTGTCAAGGTTATATACGACAGAACACAGCAGTTGTAAGTTGCAAGGTCATGATGAACTGTAAACTGTGTTAGCTGTAAAATAGAACTGTGTTTTTGTAAGTCAGTTTTAGAAGGGAAATAAAGTGACGGAAAAAGTAACCGTACCTATCATTTGTCATAATTCATTCCTGTGGCCTTGATGACCGGTATACGGAGGCAGAGGATGCAGCGGCTGTGAAGAAGTCCACTCTGGATTAGGTAAATGACTTTATTAAAAGTGAGATAAAGTAAGAAGTGAAAGTTTTAGGTTTAAATGATGTCTATGAACTGGAAAAAAAAAGATAAGTAAGACTATATAAATTGGATTGTAAGCAACGACAATTATTATTGTATAAGTTTAATAGACATGATATGTGATTGAAATATAAAAATGAACGTATGGTGTGTAAGATTAACTCCCACAAAAGTAGCTTGAATTAGACAAGAAAATAAATGTAATTTAGAGGTAATATTGATATAAAAACATTTAAAGTGAAGTTAATGATTATAAAGTATGTAGGCAGCGGATAAAGCAACGGGTGGAATGAATGGTGGGGGAAACCGGAGAACCGGAAAAGAACCACCCAGACGCCGCTTCGTCCACCACTAATACAATATGCGGGTCCCTGGGAACGAACCCAGGCCACCTAGGCAGTAGGCTTACGGTATTATTGTTCCGCCAAGACGCCACCTATTTATTCACATATCAATCAAAATTACAAATCACTTGGTTTAGTTTTTCTTAGAATGAGTAGTGAACCTTCTGAGGTTTAATGGGTTATAAATAGATATATCTCAGTAGTTGCTGAGAAAGGAGATGGCTATGGTATACGTTATTCAATGATGCTGATGAAACAATCAAGATGTGATCATTGGACTTTCTACCGAAACAAAATTTCCAATTAATTTCAAACAACTAATTGGAGGTAAATATAAAGGCAATAATGTTAACAACTGTTTGTATTTTGCAACGTAGATGAAGGTGAAGAGAATCAAGGCACATACGTCATCATTGTTTTCGAAATCAGAAAATTAGGATGAATTAGGATACCACTATCATGCATTTAGGGGCCATCGTCACAAACTATTTCTACAATTCTTTAGTATACGTATAAACTTTTTTAATTCTCAGTCAGGTAAAATATGCTCTAGAACATTCTAATTGTGCTCTTGAATCGTTTTTAAATGACTTTTGTCCATTTATGATCATTACACAACACTTCTTCAAAACTATGACGGAATTAGGCAACCTTAGCCTACAGCCCTAGAAGTTAGAAGCCTGTGCCTAGGGTCAGATGCCTGTAAGGGAGCACGGGAACCTATGGACCTTGAAGCGGGTGTTGGAAAAACTGGTGGAATGAATGGCGGGGGAACCGGATAACCCAGAGAAAACTCGCCCAGACAAAGCTTCGTCCACCACGAATACCACATGCGGGTCCCTGGGATCGAACCCGGGCCGCCTTGGTGATAGGCGAACAGTCTAAGCGCTCGGCCACGACGCCGCCATATTTACTTGTGACTGAATAATTACTATGGAACTTCATTGAACTAAACTTAACATGCAAATTTAAAACGTGCAATTATCAAAAACACAATCATTAGGTACATGTAAATTTTTTTGGAATTTCTTTTTAGTTGCAATAATAGATGTACATTATCTCCTAGGCTTCGTTATTCCGGCATTTGTTTATTATTACAGAATGATGCTGCTCATTAATTTAAAGATATGTTTTGAGGGCTGATATCGGTAGTTTGGTTAAAGAAGTTATGAGGTATATTTCATTGCGAATTTTAACATTGAAACCGACAACTGAATTTGTGCTGGTAACACAGATCAGAAGGCACAAATTATCAACAGTAGGCGTAGATAATCAGATTATCGGGCATATGCTCACAACTCCTGAGTCTTGGCTCTAGGAAGAGTAAAGGGGAAATAAGGCAGCATGTTTAGGGGAAATAAAACATAACGTCACATTTCCAGCTTCAACTTTATTGGTCCCGTCAAGCAATCAAGCTACTCTTATAATCGCTCTGTAGCTCTTGACATTAGATTGGACCAGGAAAAGAGGAAACTTGTGGCACACACAACAATTCAACAGTGTAAATCCAGGCTTAAAATTAGAAACTCGGTAGAACGAGGAAAGGGATTTATTGCTACTTATTTGGTCGGAATACTCAATCTGACTGCACGGAAAGAGAAGAGCACCAGTCACGACATCGCAGTTCCTATAGCACGCAATTGCCCGCCCTAACTGTAGGTCCGTTAGGGCACCCTGTACCAACAGGAGCACCGTAAGTCAACACTCACGTAAACCTACCAATAAACACAATACACTGTCTTTATGTAGTCTTCAGTAGACCCGTTAGGGCACCGTAAGTCAACACTCACGTAAACCTACCAATAAACACAATACACTGTCGTTATGTAGTCCTCAGTAGGCCCGTTAGGGCACCCTGTTCCAACAGGAGCACCGTAAGTCAACATTCATGCAAAGCTACCAATAAACACAATACACTGTCTTTATGTAGTCTTCAGTAGACCCGTTAGGGCACCCTGTTCCAACAGGAGCACCGTAAGTCAACATTCACGTAAACCTACCAATAAACACAATACACTGTCTTTATGTAGTCTTCAGTAGGCCCGTTAGGGCACCCTGTTCCAACAGGAGCATAGCAAGTCAACATTCATGCATAGCTACCAATAAACACAATACACTGTCTTTATGTAGTCTTCAGTAGGCCCGTTAGGGCACCCTGTTCCAACAGGAGCACCGTAAGTCAACATTCATGCAAAGCTACCAATAAACACAATACACTGTCTTTATGTAGTCTTCAGCAGACCCGTTAGGGCACCCTGTTCCAACAGGAGCACCGTAAGTCAACATTCACGTAAACCTACCAATAAACACAATACACTGTCTTTATGTGGTCTTCAGTAGACCCGTTAGGGCACCCTGTTCCAACAGGAGCACTGTAAGTCAACACTCACGTAAACCTACCAATAAACACAATACACTGTCTTTATGTAGTCTTCAGTAGACCCGTTAGGGCACCCTGTTCCAACAGGAGCACCGTAAGTCAACACTCACGTAAACCTACCAATAAACACAATACACTGTCTTTATGTGGTCTTCAGTAGACCCGTTAGGGCACCCTGTTCCAACAGGAGCATCGTAAGTCAACACTCACGTAAACCTACCAATAAACACAATACACTGTCTTTATGTAGCCTTCAGTAGACCCGTTAGGGCACCCTGTTCCAACAGGAGCACCGTAAGTCAACATTCACGTAAACCTACCAATGAAAACAATACACTGTCTTTATGTAGTCTTCAGTAGACCCGTTAGAGCACCCTGTTCCAACAGGAGAATAGCAAGTCAACATTCATGCAAACCTACCAATAAACACAATACACTGTCTTTATGTAGTCTTCAGTAGGCCCATTAGAGCACCCTGTTCCAACAGGAGCACCGTAAGTCAACACTCACGTAAACCTACCAATGAAAACAATACACTGTCTTTATGTAGTCTTCAGTAGACCCGTTAGGGCACCCTGTTCCAACAGGAGCATAGCAAGTCAACATTCATGCAAAGCTACCAATAAACACAATACACTGTCTTTATGTAGTCTTCAGTAGACCCGTTAGAGCACCCTGTTCCAACAGGAGCATAGCAAGTCAACATTCATGCATAGCTACCAATAAACACAATACACTGTCTTTATGTAGTCTTCAGTAGGCCCGTTAGGGCACCCTGTTCCAACAGGAGCACCGTAAGTCAACATTCACGTAAACCTACCAATAAACACAATACACTGTCTTTATGTAGTCTTCAGTAGCCCCGTTAGAGCACCCTGTTCCAACAGGAGCACCGTAAGTCAACATTCATGCAAACCTACCAATAAACACAATACACTGTCTTTATGTAGTCTTCAGTAGACCCGTTAGGGCACCCCGTTCCAACAGGAGAACCGTAAGTCAACACTCACGTAAACCTACCAATGGAAACAATACACTGTCTGTATGTAGTCTTCATTTAAATTCAGCTGAGATTATTAGTTTATTTGGAAAATACATTGCCCGTTCCGTTCGTTACACACACTCTTGATTCTTCGGGTCATAATGGCCCAATGAAGAAACTTCTAAGAGTTCGCGCTGAGGAAGTATTTTATTTGTTAATAAGTTGCATTTACTTCTTGCTAAACGTAGATAAATTACTGTTATGTAATGTAACTTCGGTATTGATCGAAACACAGGCAGAGAAGCTTCAATTTATACATCTACCAGGTGAGTCAGCCGCCCCTTATTCCTTTTGGAGGGTAGGCCACCCATCAAACGGCATGTATGCTTTAGTCGAGGAAGTATTGTATTCCACCCGAAAATTCGATGTCGAGATTTCATCGGCAATATGTCTTCAGGCTCCCTCAATAAAATATATATAAGCATTTTTAGGAAAAAGTCCGTGTGTGTGTGTTGTCAGTCTGTGAGCAGCACAGAAAATGAAAAGTCGGTTAAAAACCAATGATAGTATTTAAGTTTAATGTCTTTTAAGGATGCGGCACGAACATTTTCTCGAAAACGGCTCCGAAGATTTTGATTATAATGCCTTATGTTTGAGATATTTTTATGGCAAACGAAATGCATATTTTGAATTTCCTTGCTATAGCCTATGTAGTCCTGTTTAGTCAGAATGACTTTTGCATAACCGGTAAACCGTAAGTGATACATTTTTTTTTTTTTTAGTGTGAACCATTTCGGAGATAGGTCTTGTTATATGTGTGAGTTTAGGAAAACTAAACTTTCATCAAATGGAAGATAGCGATTCATTTTTTTATATCTTAAGTGTGCAAAGAGAACGGAATTTCAAAGCTTTAAAAGAGTTTACTATCGTTCAAAGCCTACTGTATTCCCATATTCCCCTTGTAAAATTAAGTAATCCCTAGTGCAACAGCCCATGAAGGGACAAGGCTTGCCGCCCAGCCGCTGCGTCCCCCACCTCTGCCCACTACAGCTGTCATTGGTGGGGTGTAGTACTGGAGGGTGGTGCGGCATTCTCGACGTGGGGGCCGCTACTGCTCCATCAAGTAGCTCCTCACGAAGCTGAGTGCACCCCGTGTATTTCCCTTCTACCTGCAAGAAAATAACCAATAAGATAATTTGTACAAATGTTTGTCTCAACTAACACGAAGAAGATATAGGAATAAGAGTTTGTAAGAATGGTTAGTAAAGAGTAGAGAAAGTCATGTGAGTGCAACACATTAGATTTTTTAAATGAAGATGATGTACTACTTAGATGAAGCAGCATCTTTGAAAGAGAACATTAAAATTGCGTGGTCTTGGAGTATTAAAAGAACAGTAGTAATATGAAATGTTTGCATTGCTAGATATTCTTGTGTTATCGAATTTAGTTGAACATTCAGTGTCAGGAAAATGTCAAACGTCTACGGAGGACTTGAAAAATAAAAATGCTTATTTTACCACGTTAGAGGAAAAGTGATTCCATCAATACCTCTTTTCCTAAATATTTTAGAATGGCTTACCAAGGCTTGCTTTTTGTATTTGTTAGTGCCTTACAGGTATATAAGCACGGAGTTAGATCTCAAATTAAATACACAGGGGTTGGAGGGAAAAAGTTTGGAGCACGAAATTCCCGTGGTTTAAACGCAAAAGTTTATTCTTGCCATTAGTTTAAGAAATGATTTCGTAAGCAGAACTACATTCCTGCGAGGCTCTGCGCACGGTTCCTTTCCGAAAAGGCAAAGATTGGGAAATATTGAAAAAGAGATTCTAAGAGGGAGACTTTGGAGAAAAAAAATAAATAAAAAAAGAGTGAGATGAAGAAGGAGCTGGAGACGGCATGAGCGTGAGGGGGAGAAAATATGAGAATTGAAGAAGGAAGTGGGTTTAGTAAAAGAGGGGTCAAGGAGGGGAGTAGAAATAAAAGCAAAGAAAGAATAGAAAGGTAAAGGGGGAGAGACTGAACGGAGGTGTTGGAGAAGGAGGAAACAAGAATCGAATTAAAATTTCATTGCGAGGAAAGCGATTTGGTCTAGCGCCCGATTCGACAGGTAAGCTCGGTTCCTCTCGCAAATGGAGCACTAACTTGCAGACTTAATAACCTCTTGAAAAACAATCGGGTGACATTCCCAGTAAATGTTCTTTGACGTGATGCTGCTCTTTTGAGTAGCAATTTAATACTTCTTATAGTTTGCTAAAACGCAAATATTTGGTAGGAGATTATGAATTTATTCAATTTACAGCATTCGTTGTGTCCAGACAGGTTTAGCTATTAATGCTATCACGTGTAGTCTGTAACAACGGGTTCGTTTTCACAATACAAAGCGATTCATGTTACAGAATAGACCATTAGTTTACTATGAGGCGATATAATATATGTACTTCTCTTCCTAACAGCTGGGCCAAGACCACGTGCGCAACGCTGCATCTTCTGCCTCTATTTAGACACGAGGTACTCTGGAGGATGAATGATTTACGAGGCCGAAATCCACTATTTTCAATCAAGTAGCCCCTCTATTGATCCTTAAGGAACTCACAAAGCTGGGTGAATCCCATTCTGTACTCCCAGCATTAAGAAACTCGCTGTTTCGTGGACTGGTGAACACGGGATTGTCATATTTGTACAGCAGGCAAGGCTAATAGCGGTACGTAAAACTCTGCCGTCACTTATCGTATAAACATAACTAAAGGGAGGACATTGAAAGAAACGCCATGTGATCTTACTTGTCCTGTGTCTGCTCAAAGGAACCCACAACCTTCACTTACTTGTTTTGAGAAAACAATTTTAACCGAGTTTTAAATATCTATAGAAATTAGAGTTATAATGCGTGGATGCCAATATCAGCAGCGCTTTAACTCATTTCCAAACTATGAAATAAACAAAGAAGTTACCATAAAATGCAAAGGGAAAAACAGGTCTTCATAGGCCATACGCATAAGAGTAAAATTAACAAAGTAATTTATTTTTAGGGCATTTGGATTATGATGTGTTGGCAGCAGCGTATTATTATGCTTCTGTTTGTTGATTATACTACTTTCTGCTTATAGCACTTGTGGTTTGTGTGTAGAAGATAACTAGGTTTAAATCTCTTGTGGGTGACCAAACTGATGGAAGATATACAGGGTGGAGGGAAAGTCATTACATTCCTTCTAATATGTGCTTCATAGAAGCATTACAAACAAAAAAAGTCTAATGGCATTTTGTTCTTTGACCAGCTGATTTCGAAAAAATAAATGGTTTTTGATCCAACTTGGACGCGTAATTCCACAAGAAAGAACGTAGATAGCAGTTTGTAACTTGTAAGATGCGTAGAGTATCTTATTTCTGACATGACCTTCGGTAGTAATTATGGGACATCACACAGGGTTTCGAAATAATTAATCACTTAAAAGACGTGAAGCAATACTCCAAGCAGCTTTTTTACACGTGCAGTAAGTCGACAACGTCGCGTTGAGGTTCGTCAGGTTATTGAGCTGGTTTGTGGATATAAACAGGTCTGGCACTTTCGCTTTAATGTTTCGGGAACTAACGCTTGTGATTGGCCTACACTCGCGCAGTAAACACAGAAGGACAAGGCAGGGTACTTGTTTGTGTTCTCAAGAAGCACTGTTACTGTGTTTGTTTATGTACTGAGCTAGAGAAAGTGACACCCACACAATCTGCAGTGTTATTTTCGAGAAAACTAAAATATCTCCGTAGGAAATGGTCAGAGACAAAAACGTAAAATACAAAATGTGTTCCAAATATCGAGATCTATCACTGGTTTAAATTAATATAATGAACTTCCCTTCCACCGGGTATTTTCGCACTTTTCCATGGTTGTTAGAAAAGTTGAGCTGTAGTATTTACCTTCGCGAGTGACTGTACTATTCACTTCTTTATTTCCTATCCTTGGAGGTTAGGGCTTAAGACACTGGGCTGATAAATAATGAAAGCAGTAAACATCTTAAATAAACAAATTTAATTTCCTTTGTGCATGTTTAACAGACAAACAGCAAATATTTTTAGAAATGTTTTAGTGCTTCCAAATTTCTGTGTCGTTTCGAGCAAGCATTACTCTCGATGATGTTCCATAAAAGGAGATTTGAAGCAAACAGTGCAGAAATTGGACACAAATGTCGTATGTGCTACTGTAAATGATTTGCCGCGCTGTTTGAAAGCCTATGTGGCCTCCAAAGAAGAACATCTTGAGTAACATTTGTTCATTGTATTTGCTGTATTATAGTTAATAAATTGATTGAGAATGTTTTGGATAGTGTCATTCTTTGTTGTGCTATCCACGTATAGAGTAGTGGCAGAACTTACGGCCACGACTTGGAAGATATGCAAAAATTGCCCTTCTTAATACCAGATACAAGCCCTGCTAGCAAAATAACAAACACATAGATGAGAAAATAACTAGGGCTCGGATTTTTAGGCAAATACTTATTTTGTCTGTGTCCTAGTGTGAACTTGAAACTAAGTTTAACGTTCTGGATATAAATATACATAAATATTATAAAGAAACATTTTTAAAATAATTTTCACATAAATCACATAAAAGCAGCAGCAAATTATTTTTAACAAATCACCATCTACATTAATGCTCAATTACGCAAGCTGGATGTCGCAATTTGTTATCAATTATTAGAAGAACTGATATGTCAGCTATAGTATCCCTTCAGTTGGAAGAAAATATAAACATCCTCATTACTCTAGCAACATGAGCCTTTGAGATAAGAACAGGGAATTCCTTCACTGCACCTGTTATCGCTTCACAATCCGGCTAATATATGCACTGGAACTGTGTTGTCAAATTGAGTCATACAGATTATACCACATTCTACTTGTGTTGAGAAATTACATATCGACAGTGTTGAGTTCACAGTGGATTAAATATGTCGGAGTGAAAAGTAGTGCAATTGCCACAACATGCTGCGAAAATTAGAAGACACTGTGTTAGGAAATGACTTCGCATACTTTTACGCAAATCTTGATTTCCTCTGTGATTACATAAACAAAGTATCAGTGGGAATGTCTTTGGGAGAAGCAGTTCAAGTAGTACAGGATGTGGAAAATACTTAAACCTTTCAGTTCCGGTGTCCATGATCATGGACATAGACATTTTTTTTCCTATTTGTATTAGTTTTAAGGGACACTGGGAGTGAAATTTGAAAGTTCCACATTTCTTGATAGATTTCTCTGAAATTTTTACTGTGTTTGTATTTATATGAGAATAGGAGGTACACCAAATTTCATTAAAATTGGATAATTCGTTTAGGATATATACATTATTCTATGAATTTAATAGGCACATTTTCAAAATAGAGCTCGCATCTAATGACTTTTCAAAATTCATTTATATTGGCAGAACTGATACTCTAAAACATGGGTAACAATTGTATGAAGAGATATTTCAAATACGTTTGCTCATAATGCTGTACATATTTTTTTAATAACAAAGAAAATTTAATCTTAAAAATTATTGATTTTTTTCGCACAAAAAAAAATGGTTTTGGAATTCATGTTAAAGATAACATCAATATTGAAGCATAGTTTTGTTTAGCTGCTATTTATGAATACTTTTGGAAATTGTTATTGAATTTGAAGCAAAACTCAGGCGCGACCTTCTTTTGGAATGTGCAGAAATGTAGTTTTGAGAAAAACAGGCTTTTATATAGGAGCATGCTGTGTACGTTAAGGGAAGAGCGCTATTTGAAAGGGCTGTAATGACCACATGGAGTGGGGGATATGAAAAATGTTAGCTGATCCAAATGCACAGGTGTTCCAGGAACATTTTAAGGTAAAAAAATAATTTTCGCCTTTTTGACAATTTTGACCAAAATTTCACTCCCAATGTCCCTTAACTGTTTTTTTCTGCTATATTCTCGTTATACTGTCTGTCACCAATTAAAGATACGTATTTGAGACGTTTTGAATTGTAAAAAATTATTTTTTTACAATTTAAATTAGACTCCGTCATCATCCACGCGTGCCATCACACCGATTATTTTACGTGGGCCCTCCCCGTCCTTTACCACAGGCACATTTGACTGCGGTCGCCGAGACTCGAACTCACGACCTCGGGTTTTGAGTGCATAGCTAGTGCACTACGTGTTGCCTTCACGATCATGGCTATTCAAGCCAGCAGGCTGAAGGTGTCCCAGACCGCCTAATCTAAACCGGTTTCGAATTAGAGGAAGAACGACATAAGTAGCAAAATCACTCGGTACTGAAAGGGTTAAGGTTCTTTTTGATCCTGCAGTATAAGCCCTAAAAAGAAAACACAAAGAAGTGTTCGAAAATAATAGTGGATTTAACAGTCTATAATATTTCAAATGTATTGGATGGGCAACTTGAAGAAATTACTGATGCCAGTGTGAGTAACATGACATGTTATAATGATGCTAGACTGACTTCTTGTGGCGTGGAGTGATCGTTTTCGAAATTCAAGACAATTTTTCGTGACGATCGCCAAATCTTTCGGGATGGAAAACATGAGGAATCATGCGGTCTATACTGTAATTCTACAGCACTTAATGATCCCTTCCAAGAATAATGTCTGGTGAGTATCACGTAGGTACATTTATATTAGCTAGTTCAGCCATTCAGATCTTACACATAGTTTTTACTTTTAGGACATATTTTCGACATTTTAATGCATAAAAATAAATATGTTCCAAGTTTTTAGCACCTAAAATCCGAGCCATAATAATAACGTTATCAGTAAAGAACATTTGACACGCGCATGTCCTATGAAAGCGAGTAATAAGGTTAGTCATGCGTGGTATATGAAAACGACAAGAAGTCACCCTCTTTTCATAAGCTGAGAAAAGCTGAATAGATCTCAATCTCACATTATATCCACAGGACCACCTGTGCCAGATGACGCGCAACGCAGCACGTGGCCCAGGTGCAGTGGAGCAAGAAGAGAGAAAAACCTGAACAAGGGCACAATAAAACATCCACGAGGGCTATCTGAGATGCTGGAAATAAATCATGTGTAAAAGAGCTTCTTCGTAACAAAAGTCGCCAAGTGTCGGTAATGCCATTATGGATTTAACCACTTCTGTTCAAAAAAGAACTTTTCACAACTTCTTCGGTTACGTAACCATTAAGCTCCTGCCCATTCTGGGGTAGATAGGAGCATGCTCAGAATTATCAAATGCAATCACTTTAGGAGCATGTTTCAATTACATTTTGAAAAAATCTTCAAAAATCCTTTTTTTTTTTTTTTTTCATGTTTCTCATTTAGAAGAAAATTTTTAACTATGTACATACATAATCTATTTGAAGACCTTGGGTGCAAAGTCACACAAATCCACCTCGGACCAAAAATGAGTTATGATTGGAACTCGTTGAATTTTGAAATAGTTGCCAACTGTCAAATTGGCGTCAGGAGTGGGACTTGTCAAATGGTCAAATTATCACAATATTATGCATTAGTTGCGATGCAAAATCATATAAATTTGTATTAAGGCATTTATATTATCTGGCATATGTGATAGCATGTACAGAAGAGTTTAAGTTCTACACCTGTGATGTTTTGCCACTGACGCAGGGCATAATTTTTAAACCTGATCAGTAGAAGAAAACAACAACATTTCGACCTGTGATCCTTTGCTACCGAGGCAGTCCATCATGTTTAACTATGGTTAGCAGCAGAAGAGGACAAGGGCATGCAAAATTAGCTGCTAGGAGTGAATACAGTGTTGTGTTTGCATCAGCTGATTAGTCCTGCAAGTACAAGAATAGACACAGCTTCCAACCATGATTCTATCCTTTAATGAACAGCAGTAGGATTGAAGATGGGCAAAAATACAAATTTGTAAGGGAAAGTCAATCCAACATAAAACATCCGCAGATGGCGTACAAAGAGATTGAGAACTTACGCTTCTATTCGTGGATGCTACTTACCTGAAATGGTTCTCAGCATGCCATGCTATGGATGTTTACTCCCGAAATAAGGCTTCGTCCTCAGCTGGGTTTGAAACTGTCACTTTGGAAACCAGGAAAATCTGTCCTCCCGTTCAACGTACAAGGATCCTGGGAATGTTAAAAATTCCAAAAGGTTGATTTAAGTCACAGTGACAGAAATAGAATAAACTGTGGTGTAAGTTTTCCCAAAATGAGAAGATACTCATATACTACTCGTACATTAACTTCAGCCAAAGGTGCGTAGTCCAGATGATTAACAGCAAACATCAAAAGGAGAAGACTGTTAGCAATGGTTATCTCCAAGGCTCCTGCTATGGCACAGGATTTTAGCATCTCCCATACGACTCCTGCTTGATCTTCAATGTACAGAAACTGAATATGTTGTTGCTTTTGTCGACGATTTGCTACTACATAATTACAAAAGTTAAAATCGGAATGGAAGCAAAAAACATGCAAATTTATAACTGAAAGAGACTCCAACATGGGCAAAGAATAACTACATCACACTTAATAAGCACAAAACAAAACCCTTAGTAATGGCCACGAAATGAAAGACTAACAAACAAGAGATGAAATTCTAGCTTACTAAAAATAGAGCAAGTGGAAAGAATTAAGTGCTTAGGAGTGATCACCGACCAATGACCACATTTTCCCGTAGTTATACACCCCTGGAGTACAGGAAATTGCCCTATCTAAAATACGAGAGACAAGGCCAAAGAAACCATATTCAGTGGAAATAAAACTGATGAAAGTTTTATATCCGGAGCCACAATGCATGTCGACTGCAATTCAAAGTAGATATAAAATGCTCAAATAATAAGGCCAAGCAGCACCGAAAAAAATTGCATTTGACTAGAATAAAATTTATGAAGAAATACACCACTACACACAGAGAATAAAGTAACTTTATTAACACCATAATATTGCGACATTGGGTCGTTCAACAATATCCGGACGAGGGGAGGTCTGTTGGCCTTGGATACGGCGAGCGGTTATGTGTGTGCGTGACCGTAACAATGGCGGCAAAACATAAAGGAGGTACGAGGCTACAGGGTAACTAGCGACGGTGTGTATGTGATCGGACAGCGATAACACAGGAAACTTCTGGCTACTTCTTTGCTGAGTCATTACACACGTGCAGTGGAAAGAACTCGAAGGAGGTTACGTCACGCCGGCTCCAGTATAAATAGGACAGGCAGTGAGCAGTTCAGTTAGTTTGGTGACAGTTTTTGTGTGAGCGTTGGAGTTAACTCGTCGTATACAGTTCGATTTAGTTACGAGAGTCACTCGGCCAGCCTGTCAGTGAGTATGCATGTTTCGCCGAGTGATTGTGTCCTAACAGTAAAGATATAAGAGACAGTGAAACTGGAGAAACACATTGAAAGACTGGGAAAGATTATCGGAAAAACAATTGTGAATTTTAATAGTAGAGAAGGAGTTGTGCATTTGTAGTAAGATTTAGAGGAAAATAAAGTGTCAGAAAAAGTAAACGGATTTCGAATTTTGTAAGTTTGTTACAATATGGAAAACTACTATTGTTTAATAGAAGAATAACAGAGTAAATAGTTATAGCTAGAATTTGAAACTGCACAGTATAATCTGCATGAGTCAAAAAATCGTGTAGGAGCCAAGGGCAACGAACCCTCAAATCAAATTTTATAAAAAAGATAAAAAAAGCTACAACAAAGAACGTAGCAGAGATATACAATAAGATTTCATTAAGTGCCCTGTGGAAATCACTAACAGACGAAACTTTGGAAAAATGGGAAAGTGAATGGCAAAGTGCAAGAAACGCTGAAGATACGGAAAAGAAGTATTCCTTAACTTAGCCAAGGGAACAAAAACAAAAACTGCCCATAACAGCGAACTAGTATGGCCAACGGGACATGGAGGATTGAAGTGATACCATCACTGACCCCTAAATCGCTCTGCAATGGACAATCCCAAATATCTTATCACCGATGCAGTAAGGTGATCAAGGCAACAGAAAACTGCGGGCAGACAGTACAACAGGCTAGCCAGTACAACAGATCTAATATCAACATTTATAAAACAATACTACACATTTGGAAATGTTATTGACATTTCAAAATAAACACCAAATATTAAGAACGAGTGAAACTCCTATGTAGTAATTCTGAAACTAAGCAAAGGAATAACGTTAGCATACGTAGCTACACATATTTCTAAATATGTACATAATTATAGTTCGTGGAACTATAGTTTCAAATAATTAAGCAAAGCTTAAATTAATAGGAATAGATATTAGATCTAGTTGTAAACCGAGTGGGATAGCCCAGGCGGTAACGTCTGTGGCCCGCATTCGGGAGGTCGCTGGTTCGATCCCCGTGGCTGCGCACTCTGACATGGGTTTTTCCATGGTTTCCCCATATCACTCAGGCGAATGCTGGGGTGCATTATTTCATACAACAGTATCCTTTCCATAATTTCCTTACAATCCTTCAGGTGTACTTTCAGACGTGCAGTGTTGGCAGTGCCGGGCAGATGGCGCGGATGATTGCGCATGGTAACCGCTGTTCTCGGCGCCAAGTGACTTTTGGCCGGCCTTATACTCCATCGGGGGGGGGGGGGCGGAGGAGGAGGGGGCACTCAGTGCGATACCGGAACCGCGGTGCGATGGCTGCTCGACGGGGCCTTGCGCTGGGATGAAGAAACCTCAGCACTTGTTAGAGACTACCGCGCGCCTCTGTGGCTTGTCTAGCTGAGACCCTGTGTGGCACCTTCGGTTCCCTCATTTCATTCGTGCCTCCTAGGGGGTGCTAGCCAGAATAGATCTGTGCAGGTCGAAGTGAGCGAATCTGTGTCTGTACCCATTACCCTTTCAGTTGTAAAGAAAACTTGGTGGCCAATGTACAATAACAAACATGACGTGATACAGTACTGTCCACTGTGTTGCAACGTATTGTATGGCAAGGAATAATAAAACGCACAAACACCTTTTCTCTTTTTATAATAATAGCATGAGCATCGGCATTGCATCATTATAAGTTGCATTGATAAAAAGGATTGCATCGAGGTAACTTACAATAAAACAAACTGCGTTATATATCTACTTATGTTTTAAATCGTCCTGTAATGCATTGGCATTGTGGGAACAGTTTTTACCTCGACGTATCTAACACTCCTAAAATACATCACTAGTGCTTGCTGTAACAGCTGTTGAAAACAAGTGACAATAACAATCGCTACAACCAAAGCACACACACACACACATAGACATACAGTGGAAAATGTTACACTCAGTGGCGTGAACTGTAATACAACTTATTTTTATTTTATCATTACCATTATTATTATAATTATCATTATCATTATCATCATCATCATCATCATCATTATTATTATTATTATTATTATTATTATTATTATTATTATTATTATTATTATTATTATTATTATTATTATTATTATTATTATTATTATTATTATTATTATTATTATTATTATTATTATTATTATTATTATTATTATTATTATTATTATTATTATTATTATTATTATTATTATTATTATTATTATTATTATTATTATTATTATTATTATTATTATTATTATTATTATTATTATTATTATTATTATTATTATTATTATTATTATTATTATTATTATTATTATTATTATTATTATTAATTATTATTATTATTAATTATTATTATTATTATTATTATTATTATTATTATTATTATTATTATTATTATTATTATTATTATTATTATTATTATTATTATTATTATTATTATTATTATTATTATTATTATTATTATTATCATTATCATTATTATCAATAACATTATTATCATTATTATCATTATTATTATCATCATTATCATCATCATTACCATCATACGGTTTACGAGTTATTCAAAAGTCATGCAGAGTAAACGGGACTACATAGGCTATAGCCATAAAATTCAAAATATACATTCCATTTATTATAAAAAATATCTTAAGTATGTCACTTTAATCAAAATCGTTAGCCATTTTCAAAAAAATCAAAATTTTCGAAAAATGATCCTAGAGTAGAGCAATGTTCTTCAAAATCTTCGTGCCTCATCCTTGAAAGACATTAAACTTAAATACCAACTTTGGTTGTTACCGACTTTTCGATTTTGAGTTATGCTGTTCAAATACCGACACACAAACACACACACACACACACACACACACACACACACACACACACACACACACACATGCCTTTTTTAATCAGGGGGCCACAAAACATATATTTCCGGTGAAATCTCGACATCGAATTTTTAGGTGGAAACTTCCTCTACTTACTAGCAGAGAAAGTAGAAATTAAAACCTAAGCAAGCAATATGTATTCGATATAGAATGGTGTGTTTCCTTTAGTTTCAAAAGTTTCCCATCACTTCTTTCGCATCATATTCTTCTTAATACGGACATTAATATTTAACTACTTATTACCATTCACAGAGAGCACAGGTATGATTAACAATAACTGTGTAAACGCGTTTCAGAAGTATATCACAATTGAAAACAGTAATTGTAGTAAAATCACCAATATGTCTATTGGTTTGTGTACGTCGTGTCCTATGTAACAACAAAGTTTGTTCACTTTTTGAGTATTACTTTCTCTACTGGTAAGTAGAGGAAGTATTGTATTCCACCCAAAAATTCGATGTCGAGATTTCACCGGAAATACACGTTTTGAGGCCCCCTGAATCCAAAAAAAGCATTTTTAGAAAAAGGTCCGTGTGTGTGTCTGTGTGTCAGTCTGTCAGTCTGTCAGTCTGTGGACAGCATAACTCAAAAACGAAAAGTTGGTTAAAAACCAAAGCTCGTATTTAAGTTTAATGTATTTCAAGGATGTGACACGAAGATTTTGAACAAAATAGCCCCATCCTAAACTATCCTTTACCTGGAAAATTTTCCGAAAATTTTGATTTTCTTGAAAATGGCTCTAACGATTTTGATTAAAATGTCATGTGTTTGAGATATTTTTATGACAAATGAAATGTATATCTTGAATTTTCTGGCTATAGCCCCTGTGGTCGTATTTACTCTGGACGACTTTTGCATAACTGGTAAACCGTTAGAGATAGACCAAATCACACTACACAAAAAATGTAGATCTTGTTAAAATACACAATTTATCTCAAAATAAATTCTCTTGTAGGGTGAACTATTTCGGAGATATTCCTTATTATGTGTGTGAGTTTCGGAAAACTTAGAACTTTCGTGAAATGGGTCATCGTTGTTCATTTTTTTATATATTAAGTGTGCAAAGACAACAGAATCTCAAAGCTTTAAAACATTTGACTATCGCTCAAAGCCTACTGTATTCCAATATTCTCCTTGCACCTACAAGGAAATTAGCAATAAGATAAGTTGTACAAATGTTTATCTTAACTAACACGAAGAAGATATACGAATAAGAGTTTGTAAGAATGGTTAGTAAAAGAGTAGAGAAAGTCATGTGAGTGCAACACATCAGATTTTTTTTTCTTGTTTTTAATAGCGGCTAATATCTTCTGTTGTGACAGTCGACTTCTCCAATGCGTTTTCCAAAGGAGCAGACCTCGGCAATCGTTCGGAAATTGCCAGCACATATTTGAAATATTCACTTTGTTCAGATTTCTGCTAATAGAAAATGAACATATTTAAGTGAAATTGGATCTTGGTATAAGAATGATAGCGCGTTACAAACACTGCAGGAATAACAGTCATCTGTGTCGTTCTCATTGCAGACACGTCCTCAATGGGAGAATAAAGTGGCAGTATACGCTATAAATACTGGCGCGTAGTGCTAAAAACAATTCCAAAATACTGCCATTACATTCGCTGTTAACTATTCCGGTCTATATAATGTGGTACTCGGGGTCAAACATGGCTTCAGCGATGGCAACATTTACACGGAAATTAAGCAATAACCGTAGAGCTTTGGAGAAATGTAGGGTAGACAGTTCTATACTGCAGCAAGCATGCGGCGGCATTACCGTGCCTTTTCTTACTTATTCTGGAAGTTTCTTCAAGAAAATGGAAATATCGTTTTAATTAATTACTTGAGTACTTATCAGTTTGGACCTTTGTCTATAATTGTGAGGAATAAATATGGTGACAGTATGGATGACCATCTTTAGCCCTCCAGTGGTCGCTAAGGGCCTGGGAGATCCCTACGTTTATTTAAACGTTCTAGTTTTCGAACGAACGCACCTGTTAAATTGCCAGACTGGGACATCTAATATTACACCTTACTCGACTGTTTGCTGGAGCGTAAACTTAAGTTTCGTACCGTTTACCCCGTTCCACTGAATATAACAGGCAGTAAATAAGCATTACGATAGAAAAGAAAATTCTGCCATCGTATTTACAACTTTCTCGAACGGAGGACACTAAAACAGGCATCCACTGATGGTAACTAAACTCTCAAGTCATGTGCCATCGCAGCGACAGGCGTATTCATATGCCTAGGCCATAATATTAAAATATTCATTGCTTGGTGGATAAAGAAAGTAGAAGAATTATATAAATATAATGGAAGTAAAACTTCTTATTGGAGGGCTTTGAAATTCTGATCCGCAACCTTTTCGTGTGTCGAAAAGTGGTGGGGGTAAACAATGTGTGGGGTAGAGTGGGAGCAGTGTCTCGCTTGCCTTCGGGTATCGGGGAAGAGTGAGACATACGCTCTTCTCGCTTTCTTTCATTCTTGTTGTCCGTGGTTGCGTGTACTACGTTCAGGCGGCGTGGCGATCACTGAGTACAGCTGTTGGTTGTCAACAGAGCATCCGTTGAAACACGTGTGTATAACCAACGCATTTCGAGTATTGTTTAGTGTTCTCGTTGTTTATAATCTATTTTCTTCATTGATATATACAATTTTGTTGTGAATGTGCCTAAGTCAGGCGCAGAAAGGATAAGAGCGTTGCGGGTGAAGTGACAGTTCAGAATGTGGAAACAGAAAAAGTATATCTAAAATTGAACGAGATAGTAGAGAAAGGAGTAGACGTGCACGAAGCAAATGTGCTTGTTTGGACGGTGTAAATAATAAAGTCAATGAACCAGCAACTAGCACCTTGGTTCAGCCCCTTCCTCTTGCACCAATCAGTGATAATTTACAGTATTCTGATTTTAACAAAGACAAGACTGCACATAATATTTTCAATGGAGGTTTTGTAAATAATCCATTCAGTTAGAAGTGTTGGTTGTTGAATCAAGGCTTCACGGGTGATCAGCCGTGTTAGATTTATAAAGGTCGAGCTTTCGGCCATAGTAGACTCCATGGCCATCTTCAGGATGAAAAAGTCTCCCCCTGTTGCTTGTTGTTGTTGTTGTTGTTGTTGTGTGTGTGTGTGGGGGGGGGGGGCGTGTGTAACAGATTGTGGTTTAAAAATAATTAAAATGTTTCCCTGTAATACGAATCTTTCAGTTCTATCTTGTGTCTTTACGATACACCCTTTTTATATTATATTATATCATATCATATATCATATCATATCATATCATATCATATCATATCATATCATATCATATCATATCATATCATATCATATCATATCATATCATATCATATCATATTATATTATATTATATTATATTATATTATATTATATTATATTATATTATATTATATTATATTATATTATATTATATTATATTATATTATATTATATTATATTATATTATATTATATTATATTATATTATATTATATTATATTATATTATATTATATTATATTATATTATATTATATTATATTATATTATATTATATTATATTATATTATATTATATTATATTATATTATATTATATTATATTATATTATATTATATTATATTATATTATATTATATTATATTATATTATATTATATTATATTATATTATATTATATTATATTATATTATATTATATTATATTATATTATATTATATTATATTATATTATATTATATTATATTATATTATATTATATTATATTATATTATATTATATTATATTATATTATATTATATTATATTATATTATATTATATTATATTATATTATATTATATTATATTATATTATATTATATTATATTACATACTTATTTTTCCTAAGTATATCTCATTCTGCCTAAACCTTGGAAACGCTTCAAAATGTTTTAATTCTCATTTTAAAAAGAAAATGTTTGTGCAAATAAATTTCATCCTTTGTTTTGAATGTTATGTGTTTAAATTGTTGTGTCTTGAAGGATTCTTATATATTTAATTTTTTCTACAACAGTTTTTTGCCAGTGACACTCATTTGCAGTTATATAAGATTGAAAAATTATTCAAAAGTGTCACTTGAAACTGTATAAGATAAAAACAACCCCCGCTTGATGACCTTGACTTTTAGTATGTGACCTAAGAGAAGGTGTTGCAGCTTATTGAAAAATTAACGCGGGAATTTAGTCTAAATCTGTCTCAAACTAGAACGATCCAGTTTTAAACAATGGGAGGAGAGACAGCGAGAACAGAGACCCTGTAACGGAACGCTCGTAGGCCGCTAATTCGTTCATGGTTATTTATAGAGACGGTTTCTGTACGATAAAAAAGAAAAGAAAACGTGCTTCACCAATGAGTGGCTCACAAGCGTTCCCTTATAGTGTTTCTGTCTCCCTTCCCATATGTTTACAACAGGATCGCCCTAGTGTGAGACACATTACAGAATTATTTAGGCATATGCACAGTAGATGATGGAAAAGAATACAAAATGTGAGCAAAGAATTTAGTATTAGGAACATATTAGTACAGAAGCATAATTGAGGAATGCTAGTATTACTTGTAATGCCTTTATGTTATCACATAATCTCTTATTGCTAATGTAATGAATTTTGAAGCCAAGCATTTTCTGGACTTGTTTATAATAAAAACCAAAATCACCGCATAAAGCGTTAAAGACACATTTAAGGGTGGGAGTAGCAAATTTTGTTTTAATGTAGATAGTGCTTAACAAGCATGAAAAATCTTCAATTCGCTAAATATAATTCATACAGAAGTATTTACACACAAATAACTTCTTATTCAGCAAAACTACAACATTCTAACTTTGCCCTCTTAAAAATCACACAACTGAAGATATGACCTACACAACTCAGTAAATAAATTAGTACAATACTTATAAAAATGAAAAAAAGTATTAAACGAAACCAATTTTATATTTGGACACTATTTTCCTAACAGTTAATAGCAAAGCCGATTAACAATGGAGTGACAAAACATTTTTACAGAAATTAGGTCATTAAATTTTGTAAAATAACAAATAATTTAAAAAGCAGCATTGAGTTCGCCAATTGCAACTATGGGTTAATATAAGAGAATGTTCAAACATGGAAGTTCTGCATATCTTCGTACTTCTGTTTATGATTACAAAATAGTAAAACCGGTATGAAATCCTTATCCCCTCCTCCCTACATCTGCTCAGAATATGTTTAGAAAAAAGTAAAATGTTAGATCATTATTCCTCATGATAACTAGGAATAATAATTGGGTAGATATAGGTTTAAGAGTACTCAACTGCTAGGTCATCACCACCCTAATAATAGTACAACAACCAAATAATAATAATAATAATAATAATAATAATAATAATAATAATAATAATAATAATAATAATAATAATAATAATAATAATAATAATAATAATAATAATAATAATAATAATAATAATAATAATAATAATAATAATAATAATAATAATAATAATAATAATAATAATAATAATAATAATAATAATAATAATAATAATAATAATAATAATAATAATAATAATAATAATAATAATAATAATAATAATAATAATAATAATAATAATAATAATAATAATAATAATAATAATAATAATAATAATAATAATAATAATAATAATAATAATAATAATAATAATAATAATAATAATAATAATAATAATAATAATAATAATAATAAATAACAATAGTAATATTAATGACTGGATGAGGTTTGTTTAATAGCGTTTAGGCAGAAAGCCAGTGCAAATGAGGGTGTGGAGGGGGTGCACTGCGTTGTGCATTGGAAAAGCAACTTTGGAGGGAAGATAATGGATTCCCCAAGACAATGGAAAGAGAAGTTAAACTGCTTCAGAAATAAAATATCTGAGACGCTATGCCTTGAAGGAGAAGAAACAATATGTTAATTCTATGGAGCATTTCTCAGCGGGACATACGGAAGGGTTGAAAACTAATCCCTGAAATTAAAAGTTCTTACCGCGTTTAATGCTGCATTGACTTTCCCTTCTTGAACTATTATCTCGTGGAAATACAGAAAACTTCCATCCTTGGGGATGCAGATTATTCCTTGGTCTATTGTAAAGATAATACGTGCTATTTATAGCTCTTTTAACATTCCGAAGCCTCATAAAGCAGCTACATTTAATGGAGGATATTAGTATACGTGTTGGGCACAAGATTGAACACGCTGAACGACATAGACCAGAACGCGTTGCGGCTCTTATGAAAACAGTACACAGATATGTTGTCCTGGCTACTGTTAAACAGCCACGCTTTTCATATTTGTAATATTTTTATATTTTCATCACACAAACATTTTCAGATTCTAAAATATTGATTTCAAAGCCTGACTCTTTTTCTGCGTGTTACTAAAAAGAGCACACTAAAAGCTTTTCTACTCAAAAGTTTAAAAATAGACTGAAAAAGTATAATCACCAGAAATCTACAAACAGCAGTAAAAAGTAAAAGTTATTCAACATTTGTCTACCCTTTGTCTTTCAGTGCTTTTAAATGTGTAATAACACAATACTATAATAAATATGGAGCACAAAACTGTATAAATACACTCATAATCAGCGGGGCTTAAACACTTGAAACCAAGTGAATAAAATAAGGTACAAGGTTCATAACTGCCAAACTGCAATTGGTAAGGAAATGACATTCCATTGAGATAACAAAGTTAAATATTCCAACATGCCTGCAAAAACTTGACCTTCTAGTTTTAGTAGCGGCATTTCTAGTAAAGGAGTATTCGTTTGAACATCTTAATAAGCCTCTGCTAAAACTGCTATGGACGAAAGGTAGATTTCCTCTTTCTAGTCTTTGAGATCGTTGTGTGAGATATCATCAGAGGGACACGGTTGTTTCAAGATCACAGCATTCATTGCACCTAATTAAAACTGTTGCTTTATTTTTACCTTCTCTACCAGTGAGTAGTGGAAGTATTGTACTCCACCCAAAGTTCGATGTCAAGACTTCATCGGAAATATATGTTTTGAGGCCACCAGAATCAAAAAAAGTATTTTTACGAAAAGGTCCGTGTGTGTTTGTGTGTGTGTGTGTGTGTGTGTGTGTGTGTGTGTGTGTGTGTGTGTGTGTGTGTGTGTGTGTGTGTGTGTGTCAGTCTGTGGACACCATAACTCAGAAATGAAAAGGTCAGTTAAAAACCAAGCTTATGTCTTTCAAGGATGCGACACGAAGATTTTGAAGAAAATTCCTTCACCCTAAACTATCCTTTACATGGAAAATTTTTAAAAAAATTGATTTTCTTGAAAATGGCTCTAACGATTTTGATTAAAATGCCATATGTTCAAGATATTTTTATGACAAATGAAATTTA
The DNA here is from genome assembly GCA_030765045.1 of Tenodera sinensis. Classification (NCBI taxonomy): domain Eukaryota; kingdom Metazoa; phylum Arthropoda; class Insecta; order Mantodea; family Mantidae; genus Tenodera; species Tenodera sinensis. Next base: position 10,002,968 of record CM060962.1, read on the forward strand.
TATCTTGAATTTTCTGGTTATAGCCAATGTAGTCCTGTTTACTCTGGATGACTTTTTAATCACTCGTAAACCGTAAGAGATAGACAAAATCTTGCTCTACAAAAAATATAGATCTCGCTAAAACACACAATTTATGTCAAAGTAATTTTTGTTTTTTTAATGAAGGATTTTGGAGATATTGTTTGTTGTTTGTGTCATTTCGGTAAACTTAAAACTTTCATGAAAGGGAGCATCATTGTTCATTTTTTATAGTAAAATCTTTTAAATCTTTCAAATTCCGTTCTCTTTGCACGGCTAACATAAAAAATGAATAACGATGTTCCATTTGACGAAAGTTCGTTTTCCAGAACTCGCACAAATAACAAGAAACTTCTCTGAAATACTTCACTCTACAAAACAAATCTGGACATAACTCGTATGCTTTAGCAAGATCTTCATTTTTTGTATAGTAAGATTTGGTCTATCTCTTACGGTTTACCAGTTATGCAAAAGTCATCCAGAGTAAACAGGACTACATAGGCTGTAGCCAGAAAATTCAAATTACATATTCCGTTTGCCATTAAATATCTCAAACATATGGCAGTTTGGTCAAAATCGCTAGAGCCATTTTCAGAAAAATCAAAACTTTCGAAAAATTTTGCATATAAAGGTAGTTTAGGTAGAGAAATTTTCTTCAAAATCATCGTGTCGCATCCTTGAAAGATGTTAAGCTTAAATACCAACCTTGGCTTTTGAGATATGCTATCCACAGACAGAGAGAGAGAGAGAGAGAGAGAGAGAGAGAGAGAGAGAGAGAGACAAACACGGACCTTTTTGTAAAAATACTTTTTTGGAACCAGGGGGCCCCAAAACATATTTCCGGTGAAAACTTGAGTTCGAAGTTTAGGGAGGTACTTACTACAGGTAGCAGAGAAAGTAAAAATAGCTCACTTAAATCAAACTGAGGCATGAGTTTAAGCCACACATTTTGCTGGCCAGCTGATAACCCGCATATTTGTGCTAGGCCCTCGCATGCGTGCGAAGAAGTAAGAACGAACAGCCACATAAGGAATAAAACACAAAGAAGGGGGTTTGCTTCGAAATGAACAAAGTTTTACCATTGGCACAGATTACTTTTCGAATTGGCCTGGGCACGTGTAAGTTAAGCAGGCAGGCGCCGTGGTGTGCGTTCGAGCTTAGCGGAATGGAGACGCAGGGACGGAAGGTGCTTGTGACGACATACTGTGAGATAGATAAGAACGGGAGATCACCTTATCCCCGCCGTTTCCTCCTCAGCAGGGTAAGGGTTCCTGTGACTGTCGTCACTGTGGGCACGATGTCAGGTAGCACTTGCAGCGGTGGGAGAGCACTCCGGGCGGCGTACACTTGGCCCATATACCCGGTGGCCCAAGTCATCCGGCATTGCCGTAGTTACTGTCAGCTCACCAACTCATGGTCAAAGAGGAATGAGTGGAGGGGAGAGACATCCAATTCATTATAACCTCAATTTTGTAAACATCCGCGCAAACCTTGCTCTGCTGGTCACGTTGCCAACTTACCTCCAATATTATTCGCGCTATGTTTACTTGCTGCTGATTTCTCTAAATTTCAGTTCTAAAATCGTTCTAGTCACTAGTTTTGTGTCGGAAGCAATGGTAAAAGTAACGTAGAAGCAGAGCGCTGTGAAATCTGCTATGATATTGTGTTGCAGAACAAAGCGGTTCATAGTGACAGTTCTATGTGTAAAATAGATCTTTGTAGGATGATAGAATCAAACAAACCTAAAGAGGCTCTTAAAGGTATTACTGCCTTTCTTCTATTACTTTCATTACCTGCACTTGCAGGAACAATTACTATACTATTAACTGACAGAAATGTTAATACTTCATTCTTTGATCCTGTAGAAGGAAATGAGAAGTTGTTAGACTGTATTCTTCCTCAATTGTTGTAACATTATTATTGGTTATTTTGGTTTTATTGTGCCCCACTGTCGTTTACTTACCCCCATTCATGCGTGATCTCAATCCATAGGATTGAATACTTAAAGAAATGTAATAGGTGACTTATTCTTACAGGAATTACGAACACTCGAGGATAGTTTTAATTCACCATATGCAACACTTTTTAGTTCTTTCCTTCCATGTCTTTCCAGGAACTGGGAAAAGTGCATACCGGGTGGAAGGTACTGCCTCGGCCACACATTAACCAGGGATTCTACATTACAACTGTAACAAATATGTGCAATACAAATTATTATTGTCTATAAAGACCGTTTCGTCGAAAAAAATACTGTGTCAACATCTAGAGCCATCTAGCCTCTTGACGAAGACATATAAATGGTTTACCATTTCACTAACTGTCGTGCAAGCATTTCTACCTTAATTTGAAGGAATTTAGTCACAATTTAACGTTAAAATGTCATGCAAGATTTCATGCCTAAGACACCACATTAACATTAAATTTGGCTAAATTCGTTCAAATTGAAATAAAACGACATTACAACATTGTTTATACAATGTTTGTGCGACGGTTAGTGGAATGAGATCCAATTATATCCGTTGGTCAGGAAGCTAAATGACTACAAATATTCCAAATACATGACACATTTTTTCCCTGCGAAACTGTTCTTTAATGACAATAACACTTGCGAATTATTTACCGAAGGCTTGAGAAAACTCCTACATCAGAAATGTATATAAAGAAAACGTAGAGCATGTACACGTATAATCTCAAAATCTCACTAGAAGCAAATGCTATCAGCAGCTGAGCCATGGGGATGCTCTTGTTGTTACCGTGTTTATGAACACAGTATTAAAATAGTGTTGTAGCACCCAAGTAGCACATAAACACGTAAACACAACGTGGGCCATTCAAAGCACACTAGCTCTGCTGATGTATAACAACTACATAGCTATTAAAATAAAAAAGGTCCACATTATTTGAGACTTGCGATCAAGATGCGTATCGGCTCTGGAAGATTCATTGCTTTCTGTATGAGGACATTGAATTATGGCATAACTCAGAGTACAAGTTAGAAAGAAGGAAGAAAGAAAGCGGCAGAGAAAGAGGGGAAGAAATAAAGCAAAAACTTGCGAGGGAAGATACGGGCTGTAAATCTTTAGAGGCGATATTTCCCAAGTGTCCCACTTCTTGCATATGTATTTCAATCCACACTTTCCTAACATGTAAAAGAAATGCTGCAAAACGCACTGGTTATTGAAACGATTTGGTGATCGCCAGACTAGCGATAAATGATTCTCTTTGGGAAAAAAGTACCATCTGTGCTACACATTTTTATTCTAAACATTTATACGTTGGAATCCCTCCAAATTGATACATTTAAGACCTAGACTTCCATGAAGCCACAATATTTGAACTCTTTGTGTAGCTTATGCGTTTTAGAAACACTGAAGTTGCTACATTAGAAAGCTTTATAAAGGTAACTCGCCACTAACACAAATTTCAAAGAAAGCTAAATAATACTCATTATACTCCTGAGCAGCGGTCAGCAAGTATCGGACTTGTGACGTAGGAGCGGGCAAACGCTGACGGAGCACTCTATGAGGAGAAGACACGAGCAGTGCAAATACAGCAGCGCTAAGCATGACGACTCGTATTGTTTTATCTGTTACTAAAGGTAATCCAATTCTAGATGATTCAAAGTCCAATATCATATGTTAGTTTTATGATGAGTTAGAATTTGTATTACTTTTGTTAATAATAAACACATTAACTGGGGGTTGACGCAACTTCCAAAGAGTTCTGGACAATAGCTACTATATTATATCTAACGAGCCTGAGAAACTTTACTGCATATTGTCTTATTTGACGAAAGTTTAAGTTTTCCAAAGCTCAGCTCCCACAAGTAACAAGGAACATCTCCGAAACGGTTCACTCTTTAAAAAAAAATAATTGAAAAAGTGTAAGTTTTAGGACCGGTCGCTCGCTAGCTGGCAAGAGGGAAGGTCGTACACGTGTGCAGCTAGCGTTTATACCTCAGTGTACATATTGCGTCGTATAACTTCTTTCTTTGTGTTTCTACTTTTGATAGTAACAGAAGTCTAGTTATACATTAACGCCTAATACTCTATACGACCGACATATATAATGGAAAACCGACCAACGACTTTAGTTGTAAGCTTTGTTGAACGAGATATAATTTGACCGACTGCGTTTGAAATTCATGAATGGATTTTCGATACACTGAAATTAGATGAAGGTGATGTCACGCGTTTACAGGTAAATGAAATTTCTAGACAAAGTTTTATTCAATGTGCCACGCCGGAACTTGTCACAAGAATGCTGACACAGTCAAATGGGGAAGCTAGTTTTGTGCTGTCAAATGGGCAACGCACTAAAGTAATAAATGATGTAGCTGGATTTGGGAAACGTGTGGTGAAAGTATACAATTTGCCCCTAAACTTCACCAGTAGGTTGGTAGCCTTGGAGCCTTACGGTGTTACAGGTGAAGGGAGATGTTTGAAATGAGATTTTTCGTTATAAAGCTACTAATGGGGTTCGTACTGTGAGTATATTCCTAAAGAAGCACATTCCTTCGTTTTTGAACATTGATGTTTACTCCGCATTAGTGAGTTACCCCGACCAACCCATCACTTGTGCAATTTGTCATGAAGCTGGTCATTTACGTAATCAGTATCCCCGCAGATTCGTTTCTCGAGTACCAACTACTGATTCGGAACCTGCCACATGGGCCAAGCTGGTTACAGGGAATTTGCCAAAACCACGAATACCGTTGAGCTCAGAGGAACGGCCAGTTACCGACTCTTACAATGGAGAAAGAGGGAGGTGAACAGACAAATGTGACGACAGATTCTCCACCAATCCCACAACCGGAAGACAAATGTAGTCCGGAAGTATCTGATGTAACCTTGGAACACTCTGCGCTAGTGTATACTGTGGGCTCTCCAACCAGCGCGAAGCCTCCTCTGAATACCACGGAGATAGTCAATAATAATTGTGTGGTGGAGGATATAGCGAAAGAAGAAACTGTGAAGGCCCAAGTGGAAGTAACAGATACCGTTACAGCAGCAACTGGCATACCACCGACTCCAACGGCTTCAGACGAGGAAATGGAATTTGAGGATTTGGTGAGAGTGCCTGGATTGGAGTCCAGGCGTACGGTGCATGCTGGAAGGGTGAGTCGGCGAGATCCCCGATTGGAAAAACGAAAAAAAAAAACTGTAGCAGTGCATAAGGAGGGGTCACCTACAAGAAAGACTAAAAAGACTCATAAACCTGTGCAACAGTGATTGAATGATTGACTACTTTGTGAGTAAATGCTTCCTTCAGTGTTCCTCCTTATGGTGGTGATTCTTCAGACGTATGCGACGGTGAACGTAAATTGTTTACGTAGTAGGAGTAAGCAAGCCCTGTTACGAGATTTTAGTTTTGATCACGACCTTGACATTTTTTGTTTTTGCAGAACAAAAAGTTTTTTGGGCCGAGGTATAATTTTGTTTCCAATGTTGGTGAGGACCAACGAGGCACAGCCATAGTTTATCGCTCGTCCCTGGGGGTACAGTTGACAGAAAAGCATGCCAGTGGCCAAATTACTTCCTTATTGATGGATAATAATATTCTACTAGTGAACGTCTATTTACCTTCAGGTTCCAACCGACGTAAGGAAAGAGAAATCTTTCTTGCCACAGAGTTGTCGTTCTTTTTGCGCCACCGATACGACAAACTGATTTTCGGAGGGGATTTTAATTGTGTGCTTAGTGCTAAAGACCAAACTAGACAATATCTACCGTCCCCCATGTTAGATAGTATTTGCAAGTCCTTGGAGCTGCAGGACGCCTGGGAAAATCTATATGATACCTTCGTTGAATATACTTTTCACCGACATACCACAGCTTCCAGAATCAACATAATTTATGTTAGTGCAACCCTGAAGCAGCAGATCTGAAGCGTGAGGGTGCGGCCTGTACCATTTAGTGACCACCATTCTCTGATTATGACACTGGTAAATACTGCCCGGACACCGTTAATGGGCAGAAGTTATTGGAAACTAAACAACGAGCTACTCGAGGAACAGCCGATTCGAGAAAAGTTTCAGCGATTGTGGACTAGGTGGAAGAGTACTGCGAAAAGTGGGTCTACCAATTTGCTGCAACAGTGGCTATATACGTTCAAACCTGCCATTCGTAACTTTTATAAAGGAGAAGGTATTGAGCGGGCAAAAATGCGCCGTCAATGGCTGAGTTATTTCTACGACTTGCTCAATGAATTATATCAGCAACAGTGTGATGGCCGAAATGTGACGCAGCATATTGAAGCAGCCTGGAAAAAGCTTTGTTGCTTACATGAGGAACTTTGCCGGGGAGCACAGATCCGAGCCGGAGACCATTCGGTGCAAGATGAGGAGAGAACTTCGCTGTATCATTTAGCATCTGAAAAGCACTCAGGGATACGGAAATATCTTTCCAAGTTAAGGTCATCGACAGGGCAGTCACTGCTGACCTCCCGGGAAATCCTAACGGAGGTTCAAAATGCCCTTACACACAGATTTGCAGCAGCGGATATCAACGCAGCAGCGCAGGAATATATCTACACTCTACTTGAACCACTAGTAACGCCAGAGATCAACGCGGCTTTGAATGAAGACATAACGGAAGAAGAATTGTGCACCGCATTAGCGTCGGCCAGTGTGGGCTCTGCTCCTGGACCCGATGGGATTGGGTATCAGTTTTACCGCGCGAATTGGAATATAGTGAAAGATACCTTGCTTGGTGTCATGTTGGAGTTACAGAGAGGTTCGGGAGCCTTATCCGGCTTTAATAAGGGCATTATTGTGCTCATCGCCAAACACTCGGCAGCCTTAGATGTGAATAATTATCGCCCTATCACGCTTTTAAATACCGATTACAAATTATATACTAAGATTATCGCCAACAGAATGAAGAGATGCATGCCTGACATTATCGGAACAGGACAGAGCTGTGGTATTCCAGATAGGAAGATTGCGCATATCCTAATGACGTTGAGAGACATTATCATTGAATGTGAACGTAAGCCTGAGGAACCGACAGCAATCTTGGCTTTGGATTTTACCACAGCGTTTGACAGAATCCATCATAGCTATCTATGGGGTGTGCTACGACGCTTTGGGTTCGCTCCTTCAATTTTAAATGTCCTACAACGACTATATATAAATGCACATTCCAGAATCCAAGTAAACGGATTTTTCACGCAGTCAGTACTCCTAGAACAGTCGATTCGTCAGGGATGCCCACTGTCGATGATCCTGTATACGTTGTGTGTGGAACCCTTGATAAGAGGATTGGTCTCCTTGCTCTTACAGGAGAAGAACCCCCTGAACTTTGAGAGACTGTTTGCAAATGCGGATGACATTACCCTAGTCCTCACGGATGCTGGTGACTTCGCAGCAATTGAACTTACTTTATGGCAAAACCAGAGTGCATCAGGGGCTTTGATCAACTACAGTAAATTGCATCTCCTGGCCCTGAATAACTGGACAATGGAGGAAGCTCGGTTTACACATCAGTCAGTCATTAAGGTCCTGGGTCTGCATTTCACTTCCAGCCTGGAGGAACTTCCAGCCCTAAACTGGGAAAGAATTGTTAACCACTGTATATATATATACATTGACCTCGCAGTTGACCAGGAATTTGAATTTTGTTCAGAAAATCTGGCATGTGAATACCTTTGTGCTGGCGAAGTTATGGTACGCGGCGCAGGTCCTTCCGATGCCCCACCAGTTCTCACAGCGGTTAGAGCGGGCGATAGGATATTACATTTGGAGGAATCTGTACTACAAGGTTGCTCGACCTCAATTGCGCAGGGATATAAACAGTGGCGGGTGGAATTTGGTGGATGTGCAAGTTAAGTGTCGTGCCCTGTTATTGCGTAATCTCCTGACAGCCATCAATGGCCAAGATAGCCAGCAGGATATACAGTGTTGCAAAAAATTGATTGGCACAGACATCGTAGCTCCTGCAGCCTTTCGGCAGCTGCGAAAATCTTACGAGAGAGTATTGCATTTGACTGAAAAGGCAACAACGATATTAACATCCAAAACCATATACAAGGAATTATTACAGGATTTCTTGACAGTGCCGGCGATTGTCCTCAAATATCCAAATACTCCATGGAAGGCTATATGGAAACTCTTCAGCTGTCGTTATGTACTCTTAGACTGGAAGGTATCCTTATATCGGTTTATTAACGAAATTATACCCACGGAATACAAGAAATATAAACACAATATCGTGCCTCCGCCGTGGTGTAAGCATTGTAGACAACTAGATACGCAACGCCATAGAATTACCTGCTGCGTGACATCTGGACATGGACCAAGAAACAGACGGGACACTTAGTGGAGTCAAGTCCGAAGAAGCGGTAACTTCAGTTTTATTATAATGGAACTTCCAGAAGGGAGCTACAGAGCACGCCCAGATATGGTTCACCTTTGCCTTCTGCCATTACTGTCTCAGTTACGAGTGATCAACTTTACCAGACTTTAATCATGGCCAAGGACAGAAAGATACCGTATGAAAAGACACCCTAAGATATGGAGGCTCCTGAAAAAGGAAAGAAAGGACTGGTAGAGGACCGTAGGACTGTCTACCATTTTCCTATGCCTGCCATGAAAGTAGTGGAAGATTTAATGATGCAGCAGGACACATTACGCACAAGAATGGTAAACTTACTGCATTCTTGCAAGGCAATGGCAGTCGTTATAAAAACTCTTGCGTTCCCTGCAGTCGGATCACTTCTGTTTACATCGTAAATCCAATGTGATGGACACGACTTTTTCCACGAACTATTTTTTATAAAAGCTGCTTTTTACCTTCTGTATTTACGATATCGAGATTTTCCGGAAACACGTGTTTTGAGAGTCTCTGAATCGAAAAAGAGCATTTTTGGAGAAATCTGTCTAATGCTGGGCTGCAAGAAGGCACTTAGAGATTTCTTTAGCACTAAAGTGTTCATTTGCCTCTGAAATGAGTTGCAAGACCAATCTACAACACTATTCAATCCAGTATCACTAAAGATCGAATCTCGGACCTGTAAACAATTAGCCAATGACCGCCATTATTGTTTTCATCGTATAGTTTTCTCTTAATGTTTTTTCATATAATGACATCCTCAGATAAAAGTAAGTAAAAACTATTGCTTTATGCTTTATTGTCGATTGATGTGTGTATACAATTGAAGTTTTATGCCGGGAAGTGTTGTATTTCTATTCTGTTCTTCGTTATAATATCTTCGTCTGACAAAGAGGTTATATTGGATTTGAGCACATTTGGTTTAAGACTGCATATGTGCTGAAAACCCTCTTTCGTCACAAAATATTTTTTATCAGTGTTTTTAGTACTGGTGCATGTTTCCAACTTCAACAAGCTTCCGTACCCAATGCGATAAAATAAAGAGCTTCGTGTATCCGCCATCTCTTTGTTTATGCAACACGCCAATCATGTTTACGTCACTTCACCGTCAGAGCTGCTAGCATCTTTTAGTGAATCCGGGGTAGGTGCAAACTTATAAAAATAAAAAAGCAAGATATTTGGGTTTTTTTTAATAGTAAGCTTTGATCTATCTCTTACGGTTTACCAGCTATGCAAAAGTCATTCAGAGTAAACAAGGCTACATAGGCTATAGTCAGAACATTCAATATGTACATTTCATTTGCCATAAAAATATTTCAAACATATGACATTTCAATCAAAATCGTTATAGCCATTTTCAAGAAAATCAAAATTTTCGAAAAATTTTCCGTGTAAAGGGTAGTTTAGATTTTCTTCAAAATCTTTGTGTCGTATACCTGAAAGACGTTAAAGTGAAATACCAACTTTGGTTTTTAACTGGCTTTTTGTTTTTGAGTTATGCTGTCCACAGGCCGACTGACACACACACACACGCGCGCGCGCGCGCGCACGCACAGACACGTTCGGACCTTTTTTCTAAAAATGCTCTTTTTGAATCCAGGGGGCCTCAAAACATACATTTCCGGTGAAATCTCGACATGGAATTTTTGGGTGGAATACAATATTTGCTCTACTTTACTATACGTAGTACAGGAAGTAAAAAGTATTTGTCTTAGTATACAAATCTCTTATACTTAAATGTTTTGTCGGGATGCAAGAGCAAGAGTGGATAATTGATTACACGCTGACTAGTCCCCGGTCGCTCGCTGCAACCGTGGCTTATATACCCACCCTACGTTAATTACCTTTGAAACGTTAGACTGATTCACACCAATGACAGCATGCCGCTAAAAATGGAAGAGAAAAGACAGCAAGCCTACACAAAGGTTAAACTGATTACTGCATGCTGTAATCTGAAACTTGAAAGTATACACTCCATTCTTTTGAGCTAGGGGTTAAAACAAGACTCTCACAAGGGCAATTTTCTGTGTGTAATCTACAAAGAACTACAAAGTGTGGCAGTGTTTTACAAAGATAATACCTCGGCGGGTATTACGTTTCTCCGCACATGTGCTTCAGTATCCAACTTTGCTTTGTACACAGGTTGTTGTGTACTTGTATACTCAAAATAGATACTGTGTCTCAGAGATTTATCCCGTATATCATAGTTTGTTTCAGATACATTCAGCTCCTCAGCGGCGACTGTACTGCGATGGCCCAGGTGGCAGTGTGAGCTTCACCCGAAGGTACTACCCACTAGAAAAACCTCCACCGGACAGAGTTCAGTGCATCAGTACCGCTATTGCACCTGCGGATTCTGGATGTGGATATATCGGCCAGCCACAGGGGCCTAAGCCAGGTGAAAGTACGTGCCAGGACGCACATGACCAAGGCCCGGATTGCGCCCTTGGAAATTCAAGTGAGGATATACAAAGTATGTTGAGTCTCCGGTTGGAGACGACTGGTGTGTTAGTGTACTCTTGTAATAAATGGATACAGGCATTAGTTGTATTTACAGAATAAATATATAACATTTGATTCATTCAGACGTCCTGTGGTCTGACGTCATTCCATGCAGTTGTTGCATTGATGCCGTCCTGGAATAATGGACAAAGTCAGTAGTTATAAATTTGACAATACATAAATTACATTGGTTCTCCCAAACCTAGTGAGATCTGTTGTTACTTAATAAAATGAATTAATGTGTGAATGTATGTTTGAGCTCGACTGTTGGCCACGCCATGTGTAGGTTTTTTTTGGCAAAGATTTATGTTTATACTATTTACGGAGTAAATTGCTGGTAGTAATTGCCATGTCATCTTCAATCTAGTGTTTTGTGAGTTCGTGTACGTAGACATTGCTATTGGACAGTAGTGCGTGTCCGCCTAATCTGCTTACCCAATGAAAGCGTGGCTGCGCTCAGACGAAACCTCGAGAGGGAGAACGACTTGGCTGCAATGAGCAAGAACCCCTGTTCTTCTCAGGCCTACTTATATACAGGGGTGACGTCACAGCACCTCTCTCGACTTCTACACACACGCGCGCGCACCGGAAATGACTCAGCTAGAATTCTCAAGAACGTTCTCGACAACCCCCTTGTGTCTGCCGCGTCGATTGTCAACACGCAGAGCGAAACAGGCCAGCCCCGTCGATGCCCCGCTGTGCGCCGAGCCCGAAGTCACACTTCAGGCAGCATACGGTGAGTTTAATTTTGGAGGAAATCGTCAACCCTTATTACCAATTACATTTTATGTTATTTCACTTATTTGAAAACAATCCACGAAATATTTTCTTGTTTTAATTCCAGAAAGCTAAGAATCTCCTTTTAAAGGGCTACAGGATTCGAAAGTCACAGTATTACGTTGTCTATCAAAATATATACAGGTGTTAGGGGTAATAATAATAATAATAATAATAATAATAATAATAATAATAATAATAATAATAATAATAATAATAATAATAATAATAATAATAATAATAATAATAATAATAATAATAATAATAATAATAATAATAATAATAATAATAATAATAATAATAATAATAATAATAATAATAATAATAATAATAATAATAATAATAATAATAATAATAATAATAATAATAAATAATAATAAATAATAATTAATAATAATAATAATAATAATAATAATAATAATAATAATAATAATAATAATAATAATAATAATAATAATAATAATAATAATAATAATAATAATAATAATAATAATAATAATAATAATAATAATAATAATAATAATAATAATAATAATAATAATAATAATAATAATAATAATAATAATAATAATAATAATAATAATAACACTTTATTAAAGACCAATTAAAGAACATCTCTGATAAAACAGTACCTAATACAACTTTGAAACAACAGGCAATTTTCAGTGCATTACTTTGAAACCAATACAGATCTTTTTATCTCCCTTTAGCTGTTTTTCTTCTTACTTACGACAGTTTGGGCACAAATATGTAGTATGTGTTTTACAGATATGTTTATTACATTTTCCACACATGTTTGTTTTATTATCATTGCTTGATGGACAGAACTTGCAACAAGCACGTTTCACAATTTTTGTTGTTGCTGATTTTGATACACTAATCATGTCTTCGACCGCCTCCGTAGCGCAGTTGGTAGCGCACTTGCCTCTGGCGCGGAGGACCCGGGTTCGGTCCCCGGTACCAGCATGGGGATTTTATCCCCACTGGGAGGTCTGGCACGGGGTGCACTCAGCCTCGTTAGGTCCCGGGGGGACCAACTGAGGAGCTACTTGATAGAGAAGTAGCGGCCCCAGGTCTAGAAGACCGCATAACCGGCCGGGAGGGCTCGGGGAGCTGACCACGCCCCACCCTCCAATACTGCATCTCACCAATGACGCCTGTAGTGGGCAGAGGTGGGGGACGCAGCGGCTGGGCGGTAGGCCTTGGCCCCTTGTGGGCTGTTGCGCCGGGGTTTAGTTTAACCATGTCTTCAGGATTTTGGATGCGCCTGACGATTCTCAAAGAATCTTCTGTTCTTGGGAAACTTGTTCTTGATTGAATGTGCTGTCTTACCAGTGATTTTCCAAGTTCTTCCAAAAATATTCTTCTTCTGGTCAATTTCCTTGCATTCCAATTAGGGTCAACTGAAGTCCACAGTATATATTGTAACTTTTTGGTTGTGGGTGTAAAGTAAAGAAGACAGATGTAGTCGAGATAAACACTTTTATTTCCGTAAACAGTAACTTTGTACACTCGTTGCAACAGCAAGAAAGTCTTTTCCGATTCTCCAACAGCACGGCTTCGAACTCGTAACACAAAGAACTAACTCGTCTCCGTCGGCACGACTACTCAACCTTCACATACGTCTGACTGTTCTCCGTCGGCACTACTCAACGCTTCACGTACGTCTCTCACTTACGTCTGACTCACTCTTCTCACACTTTACCGCTATTTATATCTCCCAGGCACTATTCTGGAAGCTTCCGGAACGTTCACTTATTTAGCGGTGAAACACAAAGCAGACAGTTCTAGATGCCTCTATCACTTTCTCTCTTTCGGCAAGCGCCCAACAATGCGGCCATTCTCCGTCTCTTTCCTTCGGCTCCTTTGCGGTAGTGCCGACAATAATGCGATGGGTGACACTGCGGTTGTCGGCAATTAGATACGGCGGGCGCGGTGACACTGCTCCCTCCTCAGAGCTGGTCGTCCCGACCAGCACTATCACTGCGGCATCTCCCTTGCGCCCCGGTGGACTAACCCATCGAACCTCTTCTCCAGGAGGCACGATCCTAGGTATCGCTGTTGGATAGTGTCCCTTGGTCCGGGTAGGACGACGTATGCCATCCTGCTTCGAAATTCTGCAACAGTACCGCCGGTCTTGGCGGGCCCTCGTCCAGTTGCCCTTCTTCCTGGTGTGTTGACGGGCCATCCTGCGCACTTGGAAACGGCTCATTGGGTACCGTGTCCGCCGACCTCTCTGGCGCACCTTCGCAGCCACCTTGCTTCCGATGGGTCCGGCAACAAACCCCACCACATCCGCGCGAGTCGCGTCCACCGCTGCACTCGTGTTCACTCGTGCTCGGCACGGCCTCTCCTGTATCCTGCCGTCCACGATGATGTCCACCCTTCTTCCGTTCACGGCACTACGCGTCAGGTGATTGGATGGCCCCGACGGTCCCCCCATGTCACATGCCAAGTCGGTTCTCGCGTGATGCTCGTTTGCTTGTGCGCTTCCCTGCTGATCGTCCTCCACGTCGTATCCTGGTTGGTTACGTACCCGACACACTCCTCCAGAGGATCCCCGACGACGTCCCTGAACTGCCCCTTTGTCTTCCCCGAGACGTACACTTTCGTTATCTGAAACGGGCGCAACTGTCGCCTCGGCCACTAGGTGCTTCCTCCCCGGGTCCGCGCTATTCCGTCTGCCCCTGGCATCCAATACTTTGAAGCTCTCGTCAACTCTTACTACCAGGGCGCCAAGACGTTCCCCGTCGTCCTCCACGACGTCCACATGCTGGCAGAGGTCTTCCACCTTTTCGCCGAGTTCTTCCACGTCTTCCGTCACGCCAATCAGTTCGCCGAGTTGTTCCACGTCTTCCGTCATGCCAATCAGTTCGCCGAGTTGTTCCACGTCTTCCGTCACGCCAATCAGTTCGCCGAGTTGTTCCACGTCTTCCCTCACGCCAATCAGTTCGCCGAGTTGTTCCACGTCTTCCGTCACGCCAATCAGTTTGCCGAGTTGTTCCACGTCTTCCGTCACGCCAACCAGTTCGCCGAGTTGTTTCACGTCTTCCCTCACATCATCTGAAACGGGCGCAACTGTCGCCTCGGCCACTAGGTGCTCCCTCCCCGGCTCCGCGCTATTCCGTCTGCCCCTGGCATCCAGTACTTTGACGCTCTCGTCAACTCTTACTACCAGGGCGCCAAGACGTTCCCCGTCGTCCTCCACGACGTCCACGTGCTGGCAGAGGTCTACCACCTTTTCGCCGAGTTCTTCCACGTCTTCCGTCACGCCAATCAGTTCGCCATCAATTTTCGCCGATAGCTCCGTCTTCATCTCTTTCAGCTCGGCAGCGAGGTTGTTTCTCCTCTTCATTTCGGCAACGAGGTTGACGTTTGCCGTCTTCATCTCTGTCAGCTCGGCAGCGAGGTTGTGTCTCGTCTTTATTTCTTCTTTCAGCTCGGCAAAGAGGTTGTCGTTTGCCGTCTTCACTTTGGCAACGAGGTTGTCGTATGACGTTTCCATTTTGGCGAATAATTCTTTCATCATTGCCATCATCCTGGTTTCCGAATCTCCCTCCATCTTGGTTCTAACGTTGCAACTTCTGACGATGTAATGAAACTAGAAGCAATTCGACGGATCCCACTTCTGACACCAGTGTGACTTTTGGTGTGTTGTTGTGAAGTAAAGAAGACAGATGTAGTCGAGATAAACACTTTTATTTCCGTAAACAGTAACTTTGTACACTCGTTGCAACAGCAAGAAAGTCTTTTCCGATTCTCCAACAGCACGGCTTCGAACTCGTAACACAAAGAACTAACTCGTCTCCGTCGGCACGACTACTCAACCTTCACATACGTCTGACTGTTCTCCGTCGGCACTACTCAACGCTTCACGTACGTCTCTCACTTACGTCTGACTCACTCTTCTCACACTTTACCGCTATTTATATCTCCCAGGCACTATTCTGGAAGCTTCCGGAACGTTCACTTATTTAGCGGTGAAACACAAAGCAGACAGTTCTAGAAGCCTCTATCACTTTCTCTCTTTCGGCAAGCGCCCAACAATGCGGCCATTCTCCGTCTCTTTCCTTCGGCTCCTTTGCGGTAGTGCCGACAATAATGCGATGGGTGACACTGCGGTTGTCGGCAATTAGATACGGCGGGCGCGGTGACAATATGCATTATAAGCAGAAACATCAAGCATATTGTAAAATACTATCATGGGCCACCTATTGGTTTTGCGTTTGCATGTATATGTACCTGTTAGTTGATCAAGCGTGTCTACCGCTCCATTTGTTGAATTATAGTCCAAAATAATTGTTGGTTTCTTATCAGCCCTGTCACTGATTTGCATATCGTGGTGGAGAGTACTCATAAGTACATTTTTATTTCTCTTGGGAACATAATTGACCACAGTAGTGTCATTTGTGAAGTAAAATGAAGAGCTATGCCTTGTTGGTCATGTTTTGTGGAAGCTCAGGCTTATTCTTCCGTATGGTTCCCAACATTGTCAATTTCCGTTTCAAAAGTAGTTTCCCCAAATTGTATGATGTAAAAAAATTGTCACATGTGATATTCTGCCCTCAAAGCTCAGCAGTGAGATCAGCTACCACTCTCATTCCCTGGTGTTTTTCTAGTGCAGCTACGCTCTCCTTTCCGGTATACATTTGGGCTTTCAATACATATGAAGATTTGCTGTCACACAGGTCCATATTTTGATCCCATATTTTGCTGGTTTACTTGGGATATACTGCTTGAATGGACAGCGGCCTCTAAATGCTACTAGCTGCTCATCTACAGTCACATTTTCTCCTGGAGTATACAGTTTAGGAAGCACTTCTACCCATTTTTACCAAATACCTACTACGAATTGCTGCAAGTTTATCAGTACGTCGTCTTTCTTCCCTTGTACATTTCTTATCAAATCGCAGAACATGCGATATCTTACAAAATGTTTCATGGGACATAGTTGCTCGAAATATGTTTCGTCCAGTATCCTTATCCCACAAGCTTTTTGTGGATTCCCCATGAGATCGATATACACCCGCGAGTAATAACAGTCTTAAGTATGCTTGAAAAATAGAATAATCAATATTTGTCCACTGTTGACCATAAACCCTCTGCCCCTCCATGTTTGTCATCTCAATTATTTCATTTTGAAGTGCTGAAAAAAGTACTGTTTCAAATGATCTTTTTATATCACTTATTCTGGTGACTGCATACCTTGTAATTCCTGGTGTACTCTTGATTATCTTCGAAGCTGAGAGGCGGCCAAGTTGTGCTGGTGGATTCAAATGCCATTCTATATTCTCATTTTTAGAAAGAAAATTCTTTCCATTTGTTTGTACAGTCTGTGGACTCTCGTAGCTGCAATCAGAACACTCACTTTCGTATTCAGTACTGACATGATCTTCGAATTCCGAAACTCATGATTCTTCATCTGATGAGGTATTTACTAATTCCTCCAATCCAGCATTAGGTAATGGTCTAACTACCATGGTGTCACAATTCAAACTGAGCAAAAACAACATAGCATACAATTGTTGAGAACTGTTCTTTCCCAGAAAAAACAACAATCAAGCCCATTGTTGTAAGCCCTCATTATTGATAGCATGGGATATATTATTGTTCTCATACATTATTACATGTTCAGCACTTCAATACCAATGTAAGTATTGACATAAGGGTAGTCATATTTATGTCGGGTCATAATGACCCGAACGTTACATACGTAACTCTTACATTTCATGAACAAAGTGTTTGGGGTATATTAAAATGCTTTTAAACACATGTTGTTCTTGCATTTCCAGACAAAGTCACCAAGTTTTGTAAATATATATTGGAAATTAGTAAGTTAGAAACTAAATTCAGATTCATTTCGGGTCATATTGACCCGAACAGAACAGCAGGGGTAATTGTGTAATTATAAACAGCCACCTTTTGCTAAATAGGAAAATCTATTATAAAGAACACGACTTTGGAGCCGGAACAGCCTAGATGGCCTAAGACGTGAAGAAGAAGAAGAAGAAGAAGAAGAAGAAGAAGAAGAAGAAGAAGAAGAAGAAGAAGAAGAAGAAGAAGAAGAAGAAGAAGAAGAAGAAGAAGAAGAAGAAGAAGAAGAAGAAGAAGAAGAAGAAGAAGAAGAAGAAGAAGAAGAAGCAGCTCTTCTCACGCGCTAATATTGCGGGGTTGCCAAGCGTATGCCCACGACTTTATTCCAATAGACACGCTGGAATCCAGTCCTTTCGTATCATTTTGTGGCTAAACGAATCATTTTAGCAACATATGCTGAAGACATAAATAACGCATCTTTTGTAGCTCTACCTCGCTGTTCTAATTGCAGAAGTAGACGATAACAGAGTGGGGACATATTTGCAATCACACTTATGACTAGTTTTAATTTTTATTCATGAAACTATAGCGGAATTATTATTATTATTATTATTATTATTATTATTATTATTATTATTATTATTATTATTATTATTATTATTATTATTATTATTATTATTATTATTATTATTATTATTATTATTATTATTATTATTATTATTATTATTATTATTATTATTATTATTATTATTATTATTATTATTATTATTATTATTATTATTATTATTATTATTATTATTATTATTATTATTATTATTATTATTATTATTATTATTATTATTATTATTATTATTATTATTATTATTATTATTATTATTATTATTATTATTATTATTATTATTATTATTATTATTATTATTATTATTATTGTTATTGTTATTATTGTTATTGTCGTCGCTGTCGCTGTCGCTGTCGCTGTTATTGCCATTGTCATTGTCATTGTCATTGTCATTGTCATTGTCATTGCCGTTGCCGTTGCCGTTGCCGTTGCCGTTGCCGTTGCCGTTGCCGTTGCCGTTGCCGTTGCCGTTGCCGTTGCCGTTGCCGTTGCCGTTGCCGTTGTCGTTGTCGTTGTCGTTGTCGTTGTCGTTGTCGTTGCCGTTGCCGTTGCCGTTGCCGTTGCCGTTGCCGTTGCCGTTGCCGTTGCCGTTGCCGTTGCCGTTGCCGTTGCCGTTGCCGTTGCCGTTGCCGTTGCCGTTGCCGTTGCCGTTGCCGTTGCCGTTGCCGTTGCCGTTGCCGTTGCCGTTGCCGTTGCCGTTGCCGTTGCCGTTGTCGTTGTCGTTGTCGTTGTCGTTGTCGTTGTCGTTGTCGTTGTCGTTGTCGTTGTCGTTGTCGTTGTCGTTGTCGTTGTCGTTGTCGTTGTCGTTGTCGTTGTCGTTGTCGTCGCCGTCGCCGTCGCCGTCGCCGTCGCCGTCGCCGTCGCCGTCGCCGTCGCCGTCGCCGTCGCCATCGCCATCGCCATCGCCATCGCCATCGCCATCGCCATCGCCATCGCCATCGCCATCGCCATCGCCATCGCCATCGCCATCGCCAATGCCATCGTCATCGTCATCGTCATCGTCATCGTCATCGTCATCGTCATCGTCATCGTCATCGTCATCGTCATCGTCATCGTCATCGTCATCGTCATCGTCATCGTCATCGTCATCGTCATCGCCATCGCCATCGCCATCGCCATCGCCATCGCCATCGCCATCGCCATCGCCATCGCCATCGCCATCGCCATCGCCATCGCCATCGCCATCGTCATCGTCATCGTCATCGTCATCGTCATCGTCATCGTCATCGTCATCGTCATCGTCATCGTCATCATTATTATTATTATTATTATTATTATTATTATTATTATTATTATTATTATTATTATTATTATTATTATTATTATTATTATTACTATTACTATTATTATTATTAGTTCTGCTACTATTACCTACTGTTATTACTATTATTATTATCATCAGTATCATTACCATACCACTATCACCATCACCATTAACATTTCCATTACCATTACCACCATTACCATCACCATGATTATTATGATCATCATCATTACAATGATTTATTATTTAGTTCACTGTTGTTGAGTTTCATACTGAACTGCCTAATGACGTAAGAGTTCATTTTACTAGTTTTCCGAGAGCTCGCTGACATTGCTCCTTCAACATAGGAAACCCGCCGTGCTCTCTCCTGTCTGAATCCTTGTTTATACCTATTTGGTGTACAGTAGACGTTAATGGCCCATCTATTATCAGAGTTTATGTGAAGTCGTAATGAGTATGGAAGTTCATGTTCATTTAGGTGCACGGAGCAGTGCTATTTTTTCTTACTGAGCGAGTTGGCGCTGCGGTAACGTATGCGACCTGTATTCGGAACGTGCAGGGTTCAATCTCCGACGAGTGCCCACTCTAAACCATTGTTGGGGTGCTTCCTCATTTGGCACAGCCTTTCTGTCTACCATTTCCTCATTTTCTTCACTGCTATGTGTTAGAGGATTGTAGGACCAGGCGACGGTGTTTTGCAGGTTGCGGCTAGGCGGTGTACGTGGGCTCTGTACGTCCTGGTCAATGTGGAACCCACAGAGGAGACCGCTGAGAACTAGGAATTAAATGAAATTATTTTGTTGTTTAACGACGCTGTCAATTACCAGGACCACATCGCCGTCGCCGGTGTGCCAGAGCTTGTTTACATGTCAGTAAATCTACTGACACGGTGCTGTCGTTTTTAAGCACACTTAAAAACCATCGGTCTGGGCCGGATTTAAAGCCGCTACATCGTCTAACCCACTGAGTCACCCAGACCGACCCTACTGAAGGTTAGAGGGGCGTCAAACGCGCTCGAACTGGAAACATTAGGGACCATGGACTTCGCGAAGGGGAGAGCAAGGGTGCTGCGGCCCCCCTTGCAGATTAATGAATTCAATTTTCTGTTAATTACTGTTACACTATTGTTTTCATTCTGATTCAAATAAGAATTTCTTGGATTTTCTTGGATGCTTGAACTCGAGGGAGTTCGGGCAGTTTACGTATATTTGTCGGATGAAGTATAAGAGTGTCATTAATCATGGTAGTTTTTAAGTGACGAGGTCAGCGATTCCAATATGCACCTCCCCCCCCCCCCTGCCGACGCCCATGTTAGCAACTCCGTCTTGCGCCCGTCGTCATCCAGATCTGGTCGCTCTCCTGGTCTCTCCCCTCATCACTCCCATGCAAGGTTACGGTATGAAATCAGTGGGCCCTCGTGTGGTGCTGGAGCCAGGCCCCTGCATAGTGTGGATCTTTACCTTCACTGCCTTATCTCTTACTTTGGCTCTGGGTAGTAACTTTTCCTTTAAATGTGCCCCATTGGGGAATCTTAGTGTCTAAGATGCGCTATTATAAACGCAGTTTTAATTAAACTGCAGGCCCCGTGTTATAGTTAAACCGCAGTGCAATGGTGTTTGGTATGCCTGAAGGTACAGAAAAGAAGACGATCGCTAATGTTTTTCTTGCACAGCAACCAAATGCTCTTGGCAGATCTGCAGCTTAGTAAAAACGACCAATTCTCTGAAATAATGGCAATTTACAATGAAAAATACCTGATGTGAGATAACGAGATAATTCGGATCAGAAATGTTTTCACCATTTCTTAATTACGAGTATTCTCGGGATAATAGGTGAAGTGGTTAAGAACGTTCTGGGTGTCCAAGCTCTTTGAGTGTTCTGAGTAACTTCATCACTTAGCAATTCCTCAATGTCGCGGCGTGGCCCAATGGTTAGACCATTCGCCTCTCACCAAAGCAACTTGGGTTCCATCCCAGGCGGTCGCATTTGGGATTTATGGTGGACGAAGCGGCGCTGGGGCGGGTTTCCCCCGGGTTCTCCGGTTTCCCCCGCCATCTCATTCCACCAGTGCTCCATCTTCACTCTATGTATCGTCACCTGCGGTGCCACATGTGGTAAAAGTGTGCGTCATTTTACAACATAACATTAATCTTTGGCTAAGCAGTGAGGTTAAAGTTCCAGCATGAAGATTAACGTGTACAACACGAAGTATAGGGACTTTAAGCCCCTTCTTCAATACCGGACCTAAGGTAAAAGATACAATTTTTTCTTATCACAAAGAACAAAGTGGTTTTAATGCCGAACGATATCAAAATAATAGCAGTCGACTGGATACATTTGAATTAAGCCCAAGCGAGCAAATGTGGGTAAATCTGAAGTAGTTTTTTATTAGGTATGTTGTTCCATTTAGCATAATGATTTCGTAGAAGCCAGAACAAATGATGACAAATAACTAGGTTTATGCGTAGTCTATAATTTTCCGTCCCTCTAAAATGTACGAGCCCTCAAATCCACACCAGATGGCACTTGTTACAATATATCTGTTGAAAATGGTTGATTATTCTTCCTCTTGAAGCCCAATGAACCACTCCCGACTAGCAGAAAAACAATTCGCTCGTGGCTGTGCGTGTATTTGGAAAGTGGCACTTTTGTACTTGTTTATATTCATTAGAGCCTTCATAACTCCGCAGCCCTGCAACTCTCGGTTTAGTAGTACAAATTACTGCCGCACTGGGTCGCTACCAGTGCCATTCTTCCTCATTTCCGCTGACACATTCAGGTTCACCGTTCTTCGGCGTGTATGCCGGTAAATAGCAGTTAACTCAAACCTGTATATAACGGCAGTAGCGCCTTTCCCATGCCAATGACATTCATCGAGTTTGAAACACTGGCAGTTAAAAAGAATAACAGAGAGCTTCGACGTATGTGAAAGTGGCGGAAAGGGAAGCGGAAGAAAGGAGAATTTGGTGGAATCAGCGGTCAGTTCTCGTTGTTTGTGTCATGTATATTACCGGTAGTTGTTTTTATTGCCACTTGATGTGGCTTTTGTTTCCCTAAGTACGGATGAAAATGGGTGGGATCATGGAACCGTTTTGTGGGCATCGGCGAAGAGAAGGGGGTTATGGCCCTCTTGGATCCCACTCCAGGCAAAGAATTATAGATTCGTACAGGGCGGTGGAGTGGGAGACAGCGCTTGCGCAGAGCATATTTCACCTGCTGTGCTCCGGCTAAATTGCCTCCTGCCAGCCACCTCCTTGCTAAGCTGCGGACGGGAATTCGCTAATCCTCGGTGACATTTCACACAGACCTTCGTTATATGAGCAAAAGTGTCAGCCCGCTACAATATCACACGTGGAATAGACGTCTGGAATTATCCACGTCATTGGCTTTTTCACTTTATGTACAAGACATGGGCGTGTTTCGACTGTTGCAAATGAAAACAAAACACATAATCCTTCAATATTGTCTTTCTGGATTTATTTTTATTTACAAATTATGTAACGATCTCGAGGTACATTACTTCGAAAATGTTTCAAATCCATTTTTCACTTCTGTGAGCTTTACTAAAAGTGTATGTCACTCTGCCAATATCGGCAAACAAACTGAAATGAATGGCTGATCTGTTGTTCCATTTGGACTTCTCTGGTTAGAACATCGTCCTTTTTTCGAGGCCCTAATGACCAAGTTGTCGACGGGCCCTTAAACCCGACACTTACTCACTCACTCACTCACTCGTCCTTGTTTCTTGTTTTTCTGAAGTGGTAAATATCACCTAATTTCATTAAAATGCCCTCGGGTCGCTTATGCTTTCATCAAATCAATAGCTATTAAGCAAATTCAAAGTATCTTTCCAAAGTAGAAGTTTAGACATCTCCGTTTTCTTTAATACGGGAATGCATAACCTCAAATAGGTACTGTCTATTCACCAGCTCAAGGTCTAAGGGGAATGAGGGGCAAGGAAGTGACATTCCACGCAGTGTAACCTCAGTTTTCTAAACATCCGCGCAAACGTTGCTCTGCTGGTCACGTTGCCAACTTACCTCCAAAGTTATTCGTGCTATGTTTACTCGCTGCCAAGTTCTCTTAATTTCAGTTGTAAAATTGTACTTGCCACTAGATTTATGTCGGAAGTAATGGTAAAAGTAATGTAGAAGCAGATAATCCTCCACCTAGGAGTGTTGTGAAATCTGCTATGATATTGTGTTGCAGAACAAAGTGACAGTTCTATGTGTAAAGCAGATCTATATAGGATGATTGAAGCAAACAAACCTAAAGAGGCTCTTAAAGGTATTACTGCCCCTCAGCTATTACTTTCATTACCTATAGCTGCAGGAGCATTTACTATACCCATCACTGACCGAAATGTTAATACTTCATTCTTTGATCCTGCAGGAGTGAATGGGAAGTTGTTAGACTGAATCCTCCCTCAATTGTTATAACGTTATTTGGTTATTTAGGTTTTATTGGGCCCCACTGTCGTTTACTTTCCCACATACATCAGTGACCTCAATACCAGAGCCAAGGTAAAATGAATACTTAAAGAAATGTAATAGGTGAATTATTCTTACACGAATTGCATGACATAGCGCTCGAGAATATACCACTTAAGATGGAAACAGACTGCCAGTGTTTTTTTAAAAATATAGAAAAGTCCGAACATGATCAGTGAGAAAAAGACGGAGTAGTTGAAATCATCGTTTACATTTTGTAAACTAAATGTACTGCATGGACTGAAAATAACATTTAAATTATGCAATTTTGAGCGAGTTCTTTACTTTAATCTAGCGTGAATTCACATTCCGAGGTTGGCAACATTATCGTAAACGTGATTAGAAGCAGAACCGCTGCTCCCGATATCGCTGTTTATCTGGAATTGTTTACTGACGTACTGGCTGACTGCATTCTTGCCAGGGACCATGAGCCGGTGGACAAATTGTACTTTTAATGTTAATTGAGTAATATAATGAATTACTGAGCGGGAGGGTCAATGGTTTCCGGTCACCCACGGGATGGTAAAAGCTCCAGGGGGGAAGGGAGTTAAGCCAGCCTCCGCTGGAGTCCTTCTAACTGGGAAAATGTAGGAACTCTGCCACCTGCTCTGTCCTGGGGACGTTCCGGCCGCCCTCAGGATGCATTCGCCTCATCCATTATCCCAGGGGACGGCCCGTTAGGGGCATAGGCACAAAAGATCGCAGATTGTCTATCTTAATGAGCTCTACATTTTGCATGTAACAAAGTTCACCGCTGCGTTCCCCACCAAGGCCCTCCACATGCGTCATGAGCGGGACGCAGTACTGGAGGTGGGACGTGGTTCCTCCTGGCTGGTTATGCGGTCTTCTCGACCACGACAGCAATGTGTTAGTAAAGGTAAATTAACCAATTTTAGTTTCAATTAGAGGAAAAGTACGTTGCTTTATTTATTCATTCATTCATTCATTCACTCATTCATTCACTCATTCATTCACTCATTCATTCACTCATTCATTTATTCATTCATTCATTCATTCATTCATTCATTCATTCATTCATTCATTCATTCATTCATTCATTCATTCATTCATTCATTCATTCATTCATTCATTCATTCATTCATTCATTCATTCATTCATTCATTCATTCATTTATTTATTTATTTATTTATTTATTTATTTATTTATTTATTTAATTGCTTGTTTATTATTTAGTTGTCCTTGTTTCTGTGCAGCAACAAGCATTGGTATCAGTGTAAGAATACAGTTCTGCTTACTTTTTTCTTATGAAGTGCCGCCGTATGTATTTAATGAAGGCCATTTAAGCTTTAATTTCCACCCCTGAAAATCTTCTCACACATACACATACATTTCGCTAACGTGGGCGCTCATCGAATTTTCCCATTGTATTATAACCCCTTCAAAGCCGTGTCCTGCACAAACCCATAGGGTACTGTATGAAATACAGAATGCATTCACTCTACCTCTTTCTCTTTAAGCTAATAGATCGAGAGGGTAAACATACATTTCGTTTCTAAGCCATTTTGTAGGCGTTATACTCTGGCCTATAGCAACTAATGAAATAGCAAAGGCTTCGGTCAATCATAGACGCGAGGTGTAGTGAGATTTTCTTTGGCATTCTTTGTACAAGATGGAAAGAGAGAACGGAAATCAACAATCAAATACTGAAAAGTACACTGGAGCTTGAAACACGTGTACTTTTCATGACAACATTGTAACCCTAGAATGCATATGCAGGACTTTCGAGTCCCTATTACCTAATAATTCATGGACCATGCCATTGTTTTTAAAGTGTGGTTACTGAGCTTCTATTTAGTCTTCAAATAAACCCCTGGGAGTCTTCTGCAATGCATCAGCAATATATCTCATTTGCTTTTCATATTATATATATTACTTTCTCAACTAACTAAACTAAACCCCGGCGCGACAGCCCACGAGGGGCCAAGGCCTACCGCCCAGCCGCTGCGTCCCCCACCTTTGCCCACTATAGGCGTCATTGGTGAGGTGCAGTACTGGAGGATGGGGCGTGGTCAGCGCCCAGAGCCCTCCCGGCCAGTTATGCGGTCTTCTAGACCTGGGGCCGCTACTTCTTCAAGTAGCTCCTCAATTGGTCCGGGACCTAACAAGGCTGAGTGCACCCCGTGCCAGACCTCCCAGAGGGGATAAAATCCCCATGCTGGTACCGGGGATCGAACCCGGGTCCTCCGCGCCAAAGGCAAGCACGCTACCAACTGCGCTACGCTACGGTCACTTTCTCAACTACGTATAGGAAATTAGAGGAAGATCGTACTGCACCCAAAATTTCGATGGTGAGGGTAACATACTCTCATTATATTTACTACCCAAATGTACCTACAACAGAAATCCATCATCAGTTTGCCACACCAGCGAAATGAAATTAATTAATAATAGCGACACCACTTTTACCCTCATGGCCCTTCTCCACCCCTCTAAGGCAACCATTTTATACCCTACTAATCCTTCTACCCTTTATCCTCTTGTTGCCAGTGTGCCCAGATCTGGTAATCTCAATGAAGGAGGTACTGTTCAGAAAATTGATGATCAATGGAGAGAACTCCGAACACGTGATATTCCGTGTGAAATAAAGAACATACCTGAACCTGGCAGTTTCTGGAGTGCTGTTAAACACGTCAGCTTGGTGGAAATACTGATTTCAAAGAACTGGCGAAGGTTGCGTTATCAGTGGTTTCATTGCCCCACAGAAGCACTTCTTGTGAAAGAGGTTTCTCGAAACTTGGTTTAATAAAAACCAAAATTAGAAACAGGTTGGCACTGGACACGGTAAATGGACTTATTTGGTCGTCTCAGCTTATGAAAACATTTAGTAGGTCCGAAAATCCACAAGCCACCGAGATGTTAAAGTTTGTCTCAACAACAAATTTGTATAATGTTGGTACAGTTGAGGAAGATGATGAACTTTGAGATGAATAGTGCGAGAAGCGTAAGTACTAAAGTTGAGTAGTCAGTCTGGGTGACTCAGTTGGTTAGACGCTGGCCTACTGACTCCAAGGTCGCGGGTTCAAATCCGGCTCAGACCGATGGTTAATTAGTATGCTTAAAAGCGACAGCTCCATGTCAGTAAATTTAATGGCATGTAAAAGAACTCCTGTGGGACGAAATTCCGGAACACCGGTGACGCTGATGTGGTCCTGGCAATTGACAGCGCCATTAAACAACAAAATAATTGCTTACCTTCTCTACTGGTAAGTAGGGGAAGTATTGTATTCCACCCAAAAATTCAATGTCGAGGTTTCACCGGAAATGTTTTGAGAACCCCTGAACTCAAAAAAGTCCGTGTGTGTGTGTGTGTGTGTGTGTGTGTGTGTGTGTGTGTGTGTGTGTCAGTCTATGGACAGCATAACTCAAAAACGAAAAGTAGTTTAGAAACCAAAGTTGTATTTAAGTTTAATGTCTTTCAAGGATGCAACACGAAGATATTGAAGAAAATAGCCTCGCCCTAAACTGCCCTTTACATAGAAAACTTTTCGAAAATTTTGAAATTCTTGAAAATGACTAACGATTTTGATTAAAATGTCATATGTTTGAGACATTTTTATGCCAAATTATGCCAAATGAAATGTATATCTTGAATTTTCTGGCTATAGCCCCTGTAGTATTTACTCTTGACGACTTTTGCATAACTGGTAAACCATTAGAGATAGACCATGTCATACTAAAAGATGTAGATCTTGCTAAAATACACAATTTATGTCTGAATAAATTTTCTTGTAGGGTAAACCATTTCGGAGATATTCCTTGTCATGTGTGTGAGTTTCGGAAAACTTAAAACTTTCGTGAAATGGATCATCGTTGTTCATTTTTTATATGTTAAGTGTGCAAAGGCAACAGAATCTCAAAGCTTTAAAATATTTTACTATCGGTCAAAGCCTACTGTATTCCCATATTCTCCTTGTACCTACAAGGAAATAAGCAATAAGATAATTTGTACAAATGTTTAACTCATATAAGACGAAGAAGACGTAGGAATAAGAGTTTGTAAGAATGTTTAGTACAAGAGTAGAGAAAGTCATGTGAGTGCAACACAGCAGATTTTCTTAAAGTAAAGTTCATAAGTGTTATGCTGATACATTTATTGTTGTAGCATTCGGTTTATGATGTAGGATAATTTTGAGTGAATGGTACAATAAGTTTACGTTTAAACATTGGCAGCATGGTCTGCCTTGAGCAGTAACTTGAAATATGCACTTTTATTGTGATTGATCCTTGGTAGCATTTTTGGGCTATTAGAAACGGATTTTGAATCAGTTTATTAGCGAGCTGTAGCTATCGCCTTATTTTATCTGGACTTGTGCAATATTTGGACGAAATTTTCATTAAAGATGTATCATTAACCAGCGCAATGACTCACTCCAAATGTCTATTGTGTCGGTAAAACCAGGAGTTCTGTCACCAACACAAACACCAACAAAGACTCGCTTTTTTCCCTTCACAAGATGACAAATGACAGCAGTCTAAAGGTGTCTCATTATTTAGATCGGCAGTTAATAGTAGCCAATCTTCAGCTTGTTAGAACACACACATTACACGCCACTATCGGCTGCAAAGATTGAGTGTAACAGTAATGATATTGGTTACCAAAACTGACCCCTTTAAAGCAAAAATGCTACTGCTATCAAACAGACTGCAACGCCCGATTCAAAATGTATTGGCAGTTCGTGTAATTGCATGGCCATTCCCGAGGCTGAAAAGTTTTCCATAAATATTTAAACGAACTCAACATTTAATGCATAATTTATATACTGATACCTTAATTGCATCTAAACACAATGTGTGTGTGTGTGTGTGTGTGTGTGTGTGTGTGTGTGTGTGTGTGTGGACATTTTACACACTTCAATTGAATAAATACTTTCTACAAGAGATGTGGGTAATTGTGGGTACGAGCAACTTGTTCCAGCAATTGTAACAAATTCATTGTGTTTACGTTACTTACAGAAACTACATTCTGTGTTTAGCTCAATCCCTAAAAATTACAATTAATGATAAACTGTAACATACAAATCTTATGTGAAATAGGTAGCAAATTTTCAGGCGTTAGTATATCTCCCCTATGGCGTCTCAACTATGCAGAGCTTACCCACATTCGCGCGATCGCTGCGTCCTCCAGCCGCAGCCAAAGCCACGGAGGAGATCAGGTTGGGGGTGGCGGAGGTCCGACCGTAAGCCGACTATTTCAGCTTTTAGGGACGCTACATTTCTATACTCAATTGGCCCCTCATGGACGTAACGAGGCTGAGTGCACCCTGTATCAGACCTCCTAGCATGGAGAAAAATCCCATGCCGGGACCGGGGATCGAACCCGGGGCCTCCGCGCCAGAGGCAGTCGCGTGCGTTATTATATACATACCTAATAGCACATCTACGTGATATTTAAACTAGTCATTTTAGTAAGCAACGTATTACATTCACATGGTTTTTTCTACTCGCTTCTCTTTTATGTAACACGTTCACATGTCCTCTACTCGCCCTTCAACATACAATTTATACAATTTTTATGATTAAAATGGAAATGCAATGTATTACATTCACACGTTTTCTCTTTCGCTTTTCCATTACGTAACACACTCACATATTGCTCTCTATTCGCCCTTCAACATACAACTCATAAATGTCTATGATGAAAACAGAAATGTAGCGGATTACATTCACACGATTTTTCTACTCACTTTTGGTGTTTTAATGTATTTATTTTGTTCTTTATAGTACGCTACGTGTTTTAATTAACTCTTCGTTTAGGCGTGTTAAGTAATATTTTTAAATGTCCCCAAATAAACACAAGACTATTGGGCAAATGCAAACTAAGTCTCAATGTTGTAGAGTTAAACCGTCAAACCACGTGCAACGCCGCGTATTTTAGTAAGTTACCAAATTGATATAGTACAATATTTATTTCTGTGAAAGGTCTGTGTGGAACAGAAGCACGTTAGTTATCTTTGTGTGCATGGGTTATAACCAGAAAAGTCAAAACATATGCTTCATTTGCCATAAAAATGTAAATATATGCCATATATTTTATCAAAATCGTTAGAGCCATGTTTGGGAAAATAAACACTTTCGGAGAATTTTCCATCTTATGGGTAGTTTAGAGTGGAGAAATTTTCTTCAAAATCTTCGTATCGCACTCTTGAAAGGTATTAAACTAAAATACCAACTTTGGTTTTAACCAACTTTTAGTTTTTGAGTTATGCTGTTCACACACACACACACACACACACACACACACACACACACACACACACACACACACACACACACACACACACACACACACACATACGAACAAGAAAAACACAAAAAACACACAAAGACGGACCTTTTTCTAATTTTTTTTAAATTCAGAGAGCCTCAAAACATATCTTCACGGTGAAATTTCGACATCGAGTTTTTGGGTCGAATACAATACTTCCCCTGTTTACTAATACGTAGTAGAGAAAGTAATATTAAGAAATTTCTTCTTTCTAATTCTTTACCTGATTACCCACCCCTTATGTAGTGGGTAATCACTAATGAGATACAGCCCTTTCATAGGACTTACAAGCCTGTACGCCGAGCGGTTAGCGCGCTCGCCTACCACTAGGCGGCCCGGGTTCGATCCCAGGGACCCGCATGTGGTATTGGTGGTGGACGAAGCGGCGTCAGGGCGGGTTTTCTCCGGGTGCTCCGGTTTCCCCCGCCATCTCATTCCACCGGTGCTCCATCTTCATTCCATGTATCATCAGTGTCACCGCCTGCGGTGCCGTAGTGGTAAAAGCGGGCGTTAAACACTACAACAACAAGAAGCCTGTACCTATAGGGTCAGACGCCTGTTGGGGAGCAGATGAACCTATGGACAGGACATAGTGAAGACCTAGAATCGGGTGATCAGCCCAGCACAAGGCATCAGAGTGATGAGAATATGAAATGCAGGCGAAATGGATGAAGGGAAAGGTGGCAATGGAGTATTTGGTGGAATGAGTGGCGGGGGAAACCGGAGAACCCGGAGAAAGTCCGCCCAGATGCCGCTTCATCCACCACGAATACCACATGCAGGTCCCTGGGATCGAACCCGGTGGTAGATGAACGGTCTAACCGCTCGGCCATGGTGCTTCTGTGTTTTATTAAGAAATTTAAACAATTAAACTGTGCTTGTCTCTCAAATAAGAAAGTAAAATGGTTAACATATAAAAAAGATCGACCGATAAGTTTTATAGTTACCATCTATTTTCTAACTATGTAAATGTTCTCTATGCAGTATCTAGAATTAACTATTTGATATTGTTTTCTTACAGATGAAAAATGTAATATACTTTCTTAGAAAAAGTGCATTAATTGAACACGCTTTACATTTCCACGCTTCTTTGGAGGACTCTATGGCTGTTGCAAGATCACATAGTTATAAGTGAATGGAATAGAAGTAATTAAGGGTAGGTAATGTTGAAATGAGCTTGGGGCTGAAGTGCTGACAATCAGCTCACAAGGTTACGTCTTCCTAATTGCTTGCTGATAATTATATCTCACACTTTTAGTTCCTAAAAATTAGGTACCTAAAATAGGTTCTATCACAAATCAAAATAAGTTCTAAAGTTACAAAGATAGGTGAATAAAAATGGCATTATTTTATTTCCCATTACAAATTAGCCGAAACATTTAACAAAGTCTTTATTGTACATGTCCAAAATTAGAGTCACAGTAAACAAGTGCCTTTTCTAAGTTTTCCATTGAGAGACTGCATCACTTGTCAGATAACACCATCTTACAAGTTGAAAATGAGCGTTCTACATCATCTGATGTCACCGGAGTATATTTAAATATTGGTATTAGACACAAGGGAACAGCACATTGATGTTCAGGTGTTTTGCCAGACAAGATGTCAATAACTGTGGGGAGAATTCTCGGGCCTCGGAAGTTCCTCGTAGGTACTTTAATAAAAACATTTTTACCTGTGGAAACCAGCTTATTCATTTGTGGATATTCAAGACGTATCATCAGCTACGCGATGGGCAGCACAAGTGATATGGAGCAAACCAGGGCAAAATACTTTATGTAATTTAAAGGCAGCAGTCCTGTAGGGAGCTGCATCAGTGTATATTACTTTCATCTAATTAACAAAATGGGCAACTGTTTCCTGGTTAGTCGTTTTAGTTCCTTGCTGCAGATCAAATGAAGTACAGGCTTTCATTTTCCAACGATTAGATCGGCTACACATCGACCTAATCTTTCAATTGCCTCATCTTCTCTTACACCATTTAATGTTTCTTCAAATAAGGTACGTAAATAAGAGTAGGCTTTCTCAACGTAGATTCTGATAGAACGCTGCAATGACAGTATTTCTCTAGGAAGCTTTTGAACTGGGTATTTTCAACTGTATTGAACAGAATGTCCGCTGCAACAATGGGTCAACACAGGTCTGAATGAAATTCATTTCGGTTTGCTTTGTCTGATTGTTGAGTGGCCATGAACGTTTGCTTAAAATTTGATCGATGGTAAGCTCCTCCAACGTTCTGGGTTAAAATGTGACCTTCGTTCACAACGTACCTAAAAATAATAATAATAATAATAATAATAATAATAATAATAATAATAATAATAATAATAATAATAATAATAATAATAATAATAATAATAATAATAATAATAATAATAATAATAATAATAATAATAATAATAATAATAATAATAATAATAATAATAATAATAATAATAATAGTAATAATAATAGTAATAGTAATAGTAATAATAATAATAATAATAATAATAATAATAATAATAATAATAATAATAATAATAATAATAATAATAATAATAATAATAATAATAATTAATTTCATGAAATATTTGTGAACAAATCTACTTGGCAAAATTCGGCAGCCCTTACAAGAAAACATTTTCCGAATTATTTATTCAGACGTTACTCACTACATGGGATATCCTAAAATTTTGAAAACTTTTAACGCAATCCTAAGTAGTGTTGTACAAATTTATAAAATTTACCTACCTCTTTCTAGCACACATGGCAGTGAATAATTCTTCCATCCGTTGATCTGTTAGGAAATTCTCTTATCTATTGCCGAGTCAGATAAGATCTGGAACTCGATACACTCGACAAGCTTTACTTTCCGCTAAATACAATGTCTTCGCTCTGAAATCAAACAATGTAATAAAAAGAGGAGAGGAATTATACATTGCTAACTGCGATTATCAAGGCATGGCTGGCTCACAGGCATACAGAGCGTTTCCATATTACCAGATAAAGAAATTGAAAAAATATAAAATTAGGTAAAAAAAAATCTGATGTGTTGCACTGACATGACATTCTCTACTCTTGTACTAACCATTCCTACAAACTCATTCCTATATCTTCTTCGTGTTAGTTTAGATATGCATTTGTACAAATTACCTTATTGTTTATTTTCTTGGGAAATATGGGAATGCAGTACGCTTTGAGCGATAGTCAAATCTTTTAAAGCTTTGAGATTCCGTTCTCTTTGCACACTTAACGTATAAAAAAAATGAACAACGATGTTGCATTTCACGAAAGTTTGTTTTCCCGAAACTGACACAAATAACAAGGAATATCTCCAAAATGGTTCACTCTACAAAAAAAATCATTCAGACATAAATTGTGTATTTTATCTACATCTTTCGTATAGTAAGACTTGATCTATCTCTTACGGTTTAGGAGTTATTCAAAAGTCACCCAGAGTAAATATGACTACATGGGCTATAGCCAGAAAATGTAAAACATTTCATTTGTTGTAAAACTATCTTAAACATTGTGTAATTTTAAACAAACTCGTAGAGCCAATTTCAAGAAAATCAAAATTTTCTATGTAAAGGGTAGTTTAGGGTGGGGCTGTTCAATTAAAAAATTCCGTGCCGCATTCTTGAAAGGTATTGAACTTAAATATCAAATTTTGTTCTTAACCGTCTTTTCGTTTTTGAGTTATGCCGTCCACAGACTGACACACACACGCGCGCGCGGACCTTTTTCTAGACATGCTTTCTTTGGATTCAGAGGGCCTCAAAACGTACATTTCTGGTGAAATCTTGACATAGAATTTTTGGGTGGAATACAATACTTCCTCTACTTGCTATACATAGTAGAGAAAGTGATAGGTTCAGACTTGAAATGGGGTATTTTTAGGTTGTATAGGACCACCATTTTCGAACATATATTCCATAATTAGTATATACACAACATTTATTTACTATGTCACGAGGAACAAAATAGTTTTTTGGCTAAAATCTGAGGTCTTCTGATAATACAAACTATTGCGAGGAATGTGTAGCAGCAACTTTTCTGCTCCCTGTTTCGTGTTGATTACCTTAGGAGATTGAATTCATACCTAATATGCGAAACCTTTAATGCGAAGATATTATTGCCATGTAAAGAAAACGGTTACCCTGTAACTATTATTTTCTTACGGAGAATATGACAATGTGAATGTTTAAATCGAAAGCAAGGTCATCGACAGCCGCGCCTGAAATTGAATGTATCAAAATTTGATCTGGTATATTTACGTGTTTGTTCAGAAAAATATAGACATATCTAAGTACACAACAGGCTTGGCATGTAAAATAATTTACAGCTCAATACTTGTTTGCTTCAGGAAGCTATACCATTGGTGCATCCCTAGCCACTAAACCCTTAGGGTTGCAGTGCTTAAGATAGAATCTTCATTTGCATACAATTGTCACCTGACCAAACATCTCCAAGAATCCTGGCCCCATCCCTGGCGGTAGCAACAGTAGTGACAGCAAAAGCCTTTGGAGATAAATCCCAGTCGCTGGGGAGGTACACTCACGTTCCTATACAGTACTGGCTTTGCTAAAAGTAGAATCACAGCCAAGAAGAAACAGAATCAGCAGCTACCTTTAAACAATATTTATTAAAATGTTATAGACTACTTTATAGTAAGCGAACGTAAGAAAAAGGCGGTCAGCGAAATAAGCGGTGAAAAGAAATGTTGCAAAATAAGCGGTCAGAGGATTGTTTAGATTTAAGGCAAATCGGAGCACACTGCATGTCATCTGACACCAATTCTGCAGACAGCTTTCGAAAAGCGAGCACAAACACTCCCGCCAAATGTCAGGGAGAAATTTCTCCTGAGCGCAACTTCTATCCTCCTGTCACAACACACCAACCGCCGTTTCTTGTTCCTACAACCCCAAACAGATGAAAGGGAGTGATGGGGACAGTAAGTGATTGACAGAAAAGTCATGGTAGAAGATAAGCCACCCAACATTTGCTAGCAATTTTGAGAAGCCAGAAACAGAACATAGAGTGCGTAAACAGGCGGGAATGAGCCCAGAATCCCCAAAATGTGAGCCTCATACGTTACCGCAGAGCCATCTCACTCTGTCAGGGGAATAGTAACAATAGTAGTATCAATTAGAAAAGCACCAGTTGTCCTTTAAAGTTTTCTTACTCTTGGATTTAATAACACGTATGAGAACAGTACTTAAGATCACAGGAACTTACCACTGAATATTTAAAGAAGGTGGCAGTCTACCATTTCTAGTTTCTGATGCAGAACGCAAACTGGTAATATATGTATTTAGGCTTTCACGGCCGGTGTCTTGATTATTCCAAATGTTTAGTTCTTCCGGACTTGTAGGCCGTGGTCTAGAAGGCATGGTAGATACCAACGTGCATCACATGGAGTTGATACTGTCTACAGACCGACTAACAAGATCAAAGACCTCTTGAGATCTGCCAAAGACAAACGCCACCCACACACATCTGCAGGTGTATATAAAGTTCCCTGCAGTTGTGGCAAAGTATATATAGGCACTACCATGCGCAGTGTAGCCACCAGAATAAAAGAACATGAGCGTCACACCAGATTGGGACATACGGATAAATCGTCTGTGGCAGAGCACGCCTTGTTATTCGGCCATGATGTCAACCTTAAAGAAACCCGAGTCCTGTCTTCTACAGGTAACTACTATGCCCGACTACAAAGGGAGGCCATAGAAATCTACAAACACAAAGACAACTTCAATCGCAAAGAAGAAATACTACGTGTACATAAAGCATGGATACCGGTTTTAGATAGACTTTCAGACACAAACAACAGTTGTAATAAAACCCCACCAACAACCGGTCAATCACTACCGTAGACGGCGCAACAATGCCCCGCCCACCCCCACCCATATAAATAACCGTAACGGACGTTAACGGTCATTTCTTCCACTACTTCTCTGCTTCCACATTCTAACTCTGACCAGTGCAGATGGAGGATCGTGTTACCCTGATGATGCCAAGCGCAGTACTTGGCGAAACGTTGGTATCTCCCATGCCTTCTAGTCCACGGCCTACAAGCCCAGAAGAACTAAACATTTGGAATAAGCAAACTGGTAACTTTACTGTAATTAAAATACTCCGTCATTCATTCCTAGTTGTCCTTTACTTACTTGCGCTTGGCAATTATACAGATATACGCCATGTTAATAGGTGGGATTAATTTTATTTAGCCACCTATTAAACTCCTGATTAGAGCATATCTGCTCTAAAGAAGCAGCTTTTTCCTCATTCGCTTAGAGTTCTTGTGTAATGTTGGAATGTATACTTAGCCGGATGTTTCCAAACGATAATTGTACAATGCCTTATTTCTGACTCCTGGCCGGTTGTTTCGCGGCCCACTGCTGCCGCAGGACCGGACGCTGCTGCCGGGCGAGTTGAATATTCACAGACCCTGAACTCAAGCGCATAGATCAGGCATCGGCAAACTTGTACTCAATGAGGCCTCGCAACTATGACGTGTCAGGGGCAGCGCTTACTCTGTCTCTGTCTCCCCCTCTCTCGCAGCCTTAACTGGCACTGCATACACACCGATCACGGGCGAACTGTCCTCTCGTATTTACCTGCACTTCTAAACATGCCTGTCAAAGTGTAATTTAATACTAAGACTTAACGATAAATTTCTTTATTTATAACTTTGAAGGATATAGTTTATTTAACTTAAAGTCTTAGTATATTCATAGAATTAGAGCGCATCTAATTATTTCTGGTCTATTAAATTTGCTATCTAGAATAGCACTTTGATGATTTCTTCTCTCATCATGAAAGGAACGTAAGGTGTTTGTTGTGCTCTAAAGTTCAAAAGGGCACTCATCAATGGAACATCAAGCGACATTATGATACACGTCATAAGATCACCATACAATTATAGACAAACATGTATTCATAAATTTATACCACGATTTAAAGTAGCATAACACTGACGTAATGTCTTTTATTCTTTTTTTTTTTTTTTTTTCGGATCTAGATCGGACGAACCAACTGCAACAGCTCAAAGAGCAATATTCAGATAATACACCTAATATTAATTCAAATATTAGAACTGATAGACAACTTCACGCCAGCTATGCTGTTGCTTTGGAGATTGCTCAGTCACTGAGATGTTTTAGTGATGGAGATTTCATAAAAAATGTGAGAGTAAAGTTGCCAACATAATTTGCCCTGAACAATATGATATTTTTAGTAATATTGCATTATCACCACGAACCATACAGAGAAGGATATATAAAATAGGAGAAATAGCCGAAAAAGGACTACAAACCGAGGCCCATGAATTTATAGCCGTTTCTCTCGCGTTGGATGAAAGCACTGACAACGTTGACACAGCACAATTGGTAATTTTCACTCGTGGAGTCACTAACAACCTCTCGATACAAGAATATCTGCTTGAAGTCATTCCACTTAGGGAACATACAACAGAGACAGAATTATCTCAAGCATTTAAGAAATATGTAGAAGGAAAGAAACTGAATCCAAAAGAATCTTGTATCGCGATTAACAGATGTTAATTTGCGTGCTTTCCTGAGAGTGGCTACTTGTGATATATCACTAGATTTTCATGGTACATTGCAAATAGAGGTGAATTGAAATATATTGCTCAAATATCTAGCCCTATCTAAAGTATCGTAGACCACTCGTAGCTGGATTCAAGTATGTGTACTATTCCTTATTGTACTCTGTAGCGAGCGAGTCCACCACTGACACTGAACGAAGGCCAATGCCATCCCCTGTTCTACATTACGTCATGTGTATTGCGGGTTGCATGTTGAGACGTCATACTGATACCTCATTGAGTACATGTTTGCCGATGCCTGGCATAGATTTACGTACAAGAGTACGATAACCTCATACCTCTATCACAGAGGACATTAGAAATTATGTCCTTGTTCTTCCACGCATGTCTCACAACCTTTAAGAAAAATAACCCTCTGACCCTGTATCGACACAAAACTACAGATAATGGAGTGCAGAAATACCCGACATTGGTGTGCTGTGAATGCATACCACATTATAGGGCCTATGTTCCTTGAGGATATAGTTAATGGACAGAGGTACAGGCATACAATAATCAAACCATTCTTGGAATATTTGAGTGGCATTGAATGTACACAGGCATATTTTCAACAAGACTTTGCTGCAGCACATACAGCTGATCCCTCGTTGAAATTAAGTGAGGAAATTTTTGAAGATAGGGTGATCAGAAAAGGACTATGGCCACCGCAATCCCCAGGCCGTATGGCAGGCAACTTTTATTTATGGAGGAACTTATAATAAAGTGTACCGGGATAAACCACACACGTTGGAAGAACGCAAAAATTAACTGCGCATTAATGGAAATGTTCTTAAAAGGTGTGAGAGGTGCATGGCAGCAACACCTTCTGTGGTAAAGGTACTCATATGTGATTATTGTATGCTTGTAAATCCACGCGATTGTGCTCAGGGCCTGTGAACATTCAACTCGGCCGTAGACGAAAAGCACGAACTTTCTATATAGAATGAGTAAAAAACAGGCGAAAACCTTCTGAGCGTATCGCAAGCTTCAAGTTGAATGACATAGCCAATAATACCCAATAAGTATATCTATCCAGTCTTCACAAATAAACAGGCTAGAAGAAGGTGTTGAGCCATGTAAACAATAGAATGGCGCCTGACGTCACGTCAGCATTTAGAATGGCGCGTCACGCCAAATGGATGAGTACCATGAGTGTACAGTAGATGGCGCAAAATGTCGCACGCGATGGTGTGCTGTTGAGAAGCTGGTAACGTATTGAGGAACAAATGCAGAATTCTTCCTCTATGCACGCAATGCAAGCTACTGTTTGGATTTTGCAATATCTATCAGCACTTTACGTGAATCTATGTGTGTGACTCCATTAAAAAATCATACATGTCTGCAGTATCTATGCTTGCTTTTCAGTGCGAGTGGGACTTAGAGCCAAGGGTGGCTTCATTCAGTGGATGTCAGGGTATTTTTGGATTTGAAACTCGTGCTTCTCAATGATGAACTCCGTAAGTCCCTGCCCAAGTGCCTGCAAAGCTAAGTGCAAACATTTCAGCACTTCTCAAAATCAGAAAAATGCATTATTTCCTGGATCGGGGCAACAAACCTGTCATCTAATTCCTGGGCTGTATCGCTAGCACCTAGAAATGGCCTGAAATAGCTTGTCCGATTCCGAAATCATCGAACACCTTTGCTGATGCTATGTTCTTAGTTCACAATACAATGCTAGCTTCTTTCATTTACAAGATACTATGAGCCCGGCCGCTGCGCACAACTAAGGATGGTCGGCGCGGCGCGTAACAAAGGGTTCAGTCAGACTGCCTCGTGCCTCTGTGAATATGTGACAATGAGCGCGGCACTACAAAGGGTTTTCGAGATTATTCGACAGGCCTCCAACGGCTGACGTATTTTTAGAAGCTCAAGAAAGGGTGACGTCTGATAAAGCATTACGTTATCCTCGCTATATAAGGATGCGAGGCAACGAGAGTTTGGAGTCGGTCAGTCAGTTTTAGTTTGTCAGTGGGCGTGGAACAAGACAGCTGTGTGTATGTGTATGTGTGTGTGTGTGTGCGCGCGCGCGCTCGCGCACGCGTACAGTCGCGAGAGAACCGGTGCGTCCTGGAGGAAGGTAGCGAAGCAGTTAATGAATGTTTAGTGATTGTATCGTCAGAGTTCTGTCAACATACAGTCACGGAAAAAAGTACTCATACACCGTTATTTATGCAGAATAACTTCATTTATTAGAACTAAAGATCAAAGCCAGAGCTGTTATTTGGTTAACTAACTGCATCGGATTGCCTCTCGATTCGGTATGTGTAAAAGGACTAACTAACTTCTGCAAAAGGTAAATAAAAATGCTGTACCGGCTGACTTCACGCAATGGGAAAAAGTATTCATACATGCAAAGAAAATGACAATTTACATAAATATAATAACAATGTTAGTGCCCTCTAGGCATTTCTCCTGTATGCGTTACTTCTGTTAATCTCTTTGGCATGTAATGAACCAGTTCTTTGGTAGTCTCTGAGACTCTGCTGCAATATTTTGCCACTTTCTGTATTGATTCAGAGCCGTCTTACGTTGAATTTCATATTT
>CM060962.1:10048199-10080699 GCA_030765045.1 Tenodera sinensis
CTCAGTATTTTAATTGTAGTACCGTATGAATACTTATTTCCTGTAAATGGTCGAAAACGTTTCAATAGAGCTTTGGTCTTTCCTTCTGTTAATTCTTTTTGTTTATACAGAAATGGAAGTTATCGAAAACTAAAGCACAAACAATGTTGGTCGTCTCTCAACTGATCACATATCGTGCTCTGTACGCAAAGCTGCATACACAGAGGCTAATAATTACACGTAATTGTCAATGTTGTTTAAGTGTCACTTCAGAGCACAATTGTGGCTTTGTTTATTAATACTGTCGAATTTATAACAATCAAAGTTATTATTTGAATCGGTAAAAACACTAATGCAGTTTATCATGAGGTTAATAGATATTTATGGCGTATCATCGGACATAAATGAGCATTAGTAATCCAATTATGTAACAGCCTGGGATTTGAAGTCGAATTGAAAGTCAATCAACAATGTTTCAGTAGAACCATGGTACGATTAACTTCTCGAAAATAAGAAGTCTAGAGATTTCTGTAGATATTGAAGCATGCACAAATGTAATAAGAACTCCTTTACCGTCAAGATTTTCAAGAAAAGATGCCACTATTTCATCACAGATTGCAAAAGTTTGCACTATTTCAATGGGAATACATTATTCTCCTATGTATTTCACCTTTAAATGTCCATGTTCTCAACAGTCACTGTGAAGTTAATAGGAATCATAGACTCATGCAGCTGTAATAAAAGCATTGCACATTCTTGACAAGGCACAACAATCAATAACATTAGTGCATTGGTGCGTATGCCATTTTGAAATGTTACCTTTTCATTTTGTGATATAGAAGATCGAACTGTTCATAAAATATATTTTAATATTTCATGTTTACGTAGACATAAGCAGTGCTGTAAGGTTTAAAAACTCTTAATACAACGGTGATCCAAAAGACTCCGAACCGGCTGCACTGTTTTTTACCTGTACGCGTCCTCGGCGGCGCTCGTCGCCGACTGCCGTTGTCATAGAACAGCGAGGATGAAACCATACAACATTTGTAAAACACTTTTAAAGTGTTTACTTACCAATTTTATTAGAGGAGATGCTGAAACTGGCCACCGTCGTTCATACATTTTTGGCACCTCTTTAGGAAACTATCCATCACTCGCCGTAGTTCACGTTGAGAAATGCTGGCAATTTCCTGGTGGATATTTTGTTTTAATTCCTCCAGGGTGTGTGGATTTGTCTTGTGCACTTTATGCATTAAGTTACCCCAGAGATAGAAATCGCAGATCACTTGGAAATCTTTCTGCAAATCGCACTTTCACTTGGCGAGCTGATTGAGCTAACACATACGAATCATAAATAAATACACGCTGTGCAGTAGTGAACAAATGCTGAGTCATAATACACTTAAAGACTCAGTACAGGGCAAACTAATAAAGCACGCTGGTAATAACTCAACTACATGATAGTGCGTCAGCTCAATACTGCACTTTCACAGCAGAGAAAAACAAGTCAACCGCATGACCTTGTGTACTGCAACTGCGTTATAGTGTTTCTGGGTCCGCAGTCGAAAAACACCGCGCAGCGGTTCGGATGCCTTTGGGCCTCTCTGTGCATGCATGTACATCAGATTTAGCAATTCATCAATTTCAAGTAAATTATTGAAATCAATAAATTTCATATTTTTTGCGAGAGTTTCGTTTATACCACAATTTTTGACGGGACAAGATTTATAAGTTTATAAACAAATGATAGAAGACAGATAAACAGTTGGAATAAATAATTTCCATGTGTTAAAATCAATGTAAGAAACCTGATTGTGAGTTACACGAAATATAAAGTGTCGTCAGAAGATGGGAGATATTAGCAATGCGTTTTAAGAGATTAGATACAGGCAATTAGTTAGGCTAGTGAAGTGAAGCTCATGGTATACCTGGAAATCAGAGGTCTCTATGTGGGGAGGTACACGTACGAGTAATA
Source organism: Tenodera sinensis (assembly GCA_030765045.1). Classification (NCBI taxonomy): domain Eukaryota; kingdom Metazoa; phylum Arthropoda; class Insecta; order Mantodea; family Mantidae; genus Tenodera; species Tenodera sinensis. The sequence continues at coordinate 10,050,154 of CM060962.1, forward strand.
AGGAAATAAAGTCCTTAGGACTCAGCAAGGTCAGAGTAAAAACTGTACTTCAGATACGAATTAGGACTTTCAGAAATGGAGCGCGTACGAAATTATCATTATTACTATAATCATTATTATGATTCTCATTTATGTTATTATTATCATTATCATCACCATCACCGTCACCATCACCATGATCATTATCACTGTCACTGTCATTATCATTATCATTATAATTAGCATTAGCATTATCATCATCATCATCATTATTATTATTATTATTATTATTATTATTATTATTATTATTATTATTATTATTATTATTATTATTAGTATTGTTATTACTATTATTATTACTGTTGGGGCACGAGCCTTCATACAGAGACCAAAAAGTTGCAGAGTTTGAATTATATTAAGTGGGGGTACAGTCGATGCACGAACGTTGTATAACTTACAGTCAATGCTGTCACCATTCACAGTAAAATATTCACTCCCAAATTCTTGTACAAGTTCAGGAATATGTGAATATTTCAATTTTCGTGCTGCAGGCATTTTACTCTATGGAACTAGTGAACACATTCCAGAGACACTATGCACTGTAGGCAGTGTGCTTTGTGCTGTCACTCTACTGAGGCAATGACGTCACGTTCTGCCCACGTGGCAGGCAACTTGTGATCACCTCATTTCGCGATAGCTGTATAAGTTTTCCAAGCCTAATTATTACTATTCTTAGGATTATTATTGTTATTACTATTACGGAAACAGTTCTGTTTAAACCGTAATGCCCCGATACGTCACAAGTCAGCATATACAGAGTGGAAGGGAAGTCAATACATTCCCTCTAATATGTACTTCATACAATCATTACAAACAAAAAAGTCTAATGGCATTTTGTTCTTTGATCAGCCATTTTGAAAAAGTAAATGTTTTTTTTTAATCCACATTGGATGGGTAATTCTACAAGAATGTACAAATATAACAGTTTGTTACTTGTAAGATGCGTAGAGTAACTTATTCCTGACATAGCTTCGGTAGTAATTATGCGACATCACACAGGGTTTCGAAATAATTAATTACTTAAAAGACGTGAAGGAATACTCCGACCAGCTCTTTCAGACGTGAAGTAAGTCGACAATGTTACGTTGAGGTTGGTCAGGGAATTGGCCTTCACTTTCGTGCAATGTCTTGAGAGCTAACGTTTGTGATTGGCCTACAACCGCACAGTAAACACGGGAGGACAAGGCAGGGTATGAGTAGTTTTTCAAGACGCACCGTTACAGTGTTTGTTTATGTACTGAGCTAGGGAAAGTGACACCCACACAACCTGCAGTGTTGCCAGTTTTTTTCGACAAAACTAAAATATCTCCGTAGGAAATGGTCAGAGACAAAAACGTAAGATACAAAATGTGTTCCAAATATGGAGATCTACCACTGGTTTAAATTAATATAATGACTTCCCTTCATCGTGTATAATACCAATTTGCAGTTTTCAAAGATAGGATTCAGAGACATTAATTCTTCAGCCTCAACAGTCGACAACTCACTTCAAATGGATCATTATTTGCCCCCATTAAATTTATCAGTCAACCTAAATGGTATTGATTATCCACATATCCAAGTAGTTCTCATTATTCACCACTGGAGCAGCACGCAGCAGAGAATGAAATTGGCGACGCCGTCAAAGCTTCGAAACTTACCGTGCATTCGTAATTAACTAGGATGTAACATTAGTAGGTGTCAGTTTATAATCCTTCGTGGAATCATCAGGATCACTCGCACTATTTGCAATATGTATGCCAAGGACTCCATTAAATTATGCAAAACATGGAATAATTCCTTTGCAACTTTAGATGTCAACCATCAAGCAGTACATTATTGTGGAATGCCCACGAAGCTCTTATATAAAGTATGGATGCGTCGATACCAGTTTTTCTCGATATTCGATACCGATACATGATATTTTCCACGATACCCGATACCGGCATTCCTACTTCTAGTTTCAGTACAAAATGGAATTTTGGGAGAACTGTGTAACGCCAATGAAATTAATTAATTAGGTGAACATATTTAATGAGGCAAAATTTAAATTTTTAAACCGTACCCTTGTAATTCAAAAGAAAAATGCGTTTTTAAAACAGTCGAATTTTGTAAGTTTTTGTTGAGAAATACTAGCATTCTCACTCTTTCAGAGTAAAGTTTACTTCTTTTTTTGTCACATACGAATCCTGCTGTGCTAAATAGTCTTTCAGAGAAAACTGTTGCATTTCGAAGACACAAATATATAGAGGCTAAGTTTTGTAGCTTTGGAAATGTTGAATTTGTTTTCCAGTAACCTAGTGCACTAGGAACAGGAGGTGGGAAATCGCCGTTGTGATATGCAGTGATTTCTTGTTGGGAACTGTTAACTGGCAGTGAATCTGACACACGATTATAATGTTACTGTACAGGTAGGTGCCACATTCCTGGCAATTTCTCGGGCTTTGCAGCAGGTAACATCTAAAATAAAATATAGGATCGTGAACTGATTGATTTTTACGAGTATGTCAGTAGTACACGACTATCCCTACAGAGGTATCCGAAAATCTGAAAAAAAAATTAAAAAAAAATTTTACGTGATCATTTTTGGATGCAGGAAGAAGTTGTCTGTTTACCTGCGTTGACATTTCTCGTTATCTCCAGACAAGAAGCACTTGCTAGGAAATACAACTTAACATGTAATTAGTGAGGTTCTTGGAGTGAGGTAATTACATGTTTGGGTTTGCACTTTGCAATGAATAAGCAGGAATTGAAGGAAGCATCCTCCTCACCGTATCTCTACTGTTTACGTGCTCATTGCGACCACTTTAAAGTGTTCTACTTGCGGCAGTAATGTTTTGTGGTTTTAAAATAAAATAAACATTGCAGAATCATCACCGAAGTATCGAAAAAGTACCGAGCGAAGTTTTTAAAGTGTCGTTCGATGTCGATACTATGCAAGTATTGTGAGTATCGAGGTTTCGCAAGTATCGAGGACCCATCCCTAGTTCTCAGGTATATAGGACAACTCAAGTTGTAGCGTATTTGAAGTTGAAGATTATTTTGACATCATTAATTCATCAATGAGTGATGACACAAGTAGATACTGTAACAAGCTGTGATGTACTCATAAGCCCATTTTGCGCGCACCAGTAGACTAATGACTAGCTATGATATACGGGCGCAATATCCCATTGGGCACTTTACACAGCCTCACAAATTAACTCTCTTGATGCATAGCAACCCACTCCCTCCCTCCCCACCCACAACCCCAACTTATTTAGGTACAACCACAGACTGCTTGTAATGAGCAGAGTCTCCAGGTTTTCTTTCCCTTCACTCACAACTGCATTAGTCCACAAATTCCGTCAAGATCGTATCAAATATTTTTACACAGACACCGCGTTCAGAGATTTAGAGCAATGTTCCATTTTAATTTACCTCTTTCTTGTTACCACGTTTTCAGGAACTTCATTCAGTTTTACTTTGAACGTCAAACCGTCTAGTAAATTATATTTAAGCTTAATACCCATATTGTAATGCAAGAGCGGTTACTTGGAACCTTACAGCAGCGGTGCTCAAACGCAGGCAAGTTAGGGAGGTTGAAATCACCTCCTTCCACCCTCTAGGACAGAATTACGCATTTATCCGTGGTTACTGAGTTCCTTATTAACCCACGATGATTCTAAGGATTACTTTTTTGGCACGATTTACCTTTCAGGTCTTTAATATTTGGTGCAAAAGATGAAGTGCATAGTCCCAAAAGATAAGCAAGGTGATTCACTTATCCTGCTGCGATACTCACTTTTAATGTAGTTCAATTCTGAAAATGTTTGTTCGCAGACATGAGTGGAGCCAAAGTCTGCCATTAAGGGACACTGAGACTGAAATTTGAAAGTTCCACATTTCTTGATAGATTTTCTGAAATTTTTACTGTGTTTTTGTTTATATGAGAATAGGAGGTACACCAAATTTCATTAAAATTGAATAATTCGTTTAGGATATATACATTATTTTGTGAATTTAATTGGCACATTTTCAAAATAGAGCTCGCGTCTATTGACTTTCCAAAATTCATTTATATTGTCAGAACTGATACTCTAAAACATGGGTAACAATTGTATGAAGAGATATTTCAAATACGTTTGCTGATTATGCTGTACATATTTTTTTAATAACAAAGAAAATTTAATCTTAAAAATTATTGATTTTTTTCATACAAAAAATTTTTTTTTTTGGTATTCATGTTAATGATAGCATCTATATTGAAGCATAGTTTTGTTTAGCTGCTATTTATTAATACTTTTGTAAATTTTCATTGAATTTGAAGCAAAACTCAGGCGCGACCTTCTTTTGGAATGTGCAGAAATGTAGTTTTGAGAAAAACAGGCTTTTATATAGGAGCATGCTGTGTACGTTAAGGGAAGAGCACTGGGCCGTAATGACCACATGGAGTGGGGGATATGAAAAATGTTAGCTGATCCAAATGCACCGGTGTTCCAGGAACATTTTAAGGTAAAAAAACAATTTTCGACTTTTTGACAATTTTGACCAAAATTTCACTCCCTCAAACTAGATGCAAACAAACGTAATCTCGGATACTCACAGCAGGGCAGAGACCTAAATAATTCACACTCTTCTTCCTCAGAACATTTTACGGTCGTGGAATTCTGCAATGCAAGTAAGTTTCATATTTTGTAGCTCGTGTGAAGCCTCACTACATGGAAATTTCAAAGGAGTGCAAAATAATTGGATTTTGGTTTCAAATGTTTTTAGCTCTTCAAATTGTGAAGAGAATGTGTCCTACAATTGCTTCAAAAGTGCGTTGTATTTTTCCAGGAGAATAACGTTCATGCTGAACACGGAACGTAAGCAAGGGAAATGGTGTAAATCTGCAACTACCAGTCTTACAAATCAAGCACTTAACTTTATCGTCTTCATCTCGAAAACAAAAACATTCGTCCTCCCATTGAATTGTATGTACTACCGGTATACTCCGTGCCACCCGCCTCTGATTTGCAGGTCTCGCTGTCCTTGCCTTGGTCAGTGGTGTGCACTGCACTGTTGAGGGACCCTGCCTTACAGTACCTATACATTATTAGTATGAAGCTAAAATAATTAAACTCCTGTTGTACTTCTTGGAAAAATACAGGTTCTTTCTTCAAGGTAAACCAAGCTCCATTTGCAGTAGGAAAATAGGAATAGGAGAGATACGGAGAGGGTTTGGAGCTGAAGCTGTGCTTATTGTACCTATGCACCCAAGGGGGCAACCCCGGAAGGAGGGATGAGGTGAGAGGAGACACCGGGCGGCACAAACATTCACAGAGGTAAGCTTTACCAAGTTCGACGACTCCTAGAGGTCTTCCGTGTCTATCCAGGGGGGGGAGGGGTTGGGGCACGAAAATAATTCCTGTGCGCATATCATCCCTGCCAAGCTGCACCTAACGCCTTCGCTGACGCTTGCGATCCTGAAAGAACCAACGTGATGAAGGATGAATGAAATTATTAATGAAGTAAACTGGAAGCACAGTTTTTGTCCACGGGGGTACATATGTTAATGGGCATGATATGCGAATTATTTCCCATTCATGCTTAAACACGAAACAGAAGCTATTAGCTTCAATCACACGCACCATGTTCCGTCAAGTCGTATGTGTGTCTGATTTTACCTGTCTTTTAAGTATATTTACGGATTTCTGTGTATTTTCAAAACAAAGTAGAGCACTTCGGTTTTTGTGTGTGAGCGTAAACACCTTAACATTAAATTAACTTTTCAATTGAAAATAAGATTTTGCACCGTGTAATGGCGACCATATATCTCGTCTGTTAGTGCACATTTTACTTTGAGAACTGCGACTGATGATAAAATAAAGCTAAAAGTCATACAAGCATTAACTGGGCACGGAGACAAATTTACGGAGAGAGTCCTTCATTTCGCGTCCCCCCCCTCTCTCTCTCTCTCTCTCTCTCTCTCTCTCTCTCTCCCCACTCTCACGTGCAGTGTCACGGTTCACACTGATGTAAGTGATTCAAATTGTGAAGTAATGTAAGCACTGATGTTTACTTTGAGGGTCCAGCTGTTAACTTGGTTATCCGTAGTCTGTGGCGTTCAACTGAATCCCAGCAAACCTCTGTGCGAGGTCTCCACTAGGAGAAGCGTGTTACTTGGACTTTAAATCCGTGCATACCGAAATGTTACTTCTGGAAGCAGTAGTTGCCCCCACTTGCCATGTATGGGGTATTAACTCATATCCTTCTTATGCATGTTTCAATTTGGTCTGTCATTTTCTGGGTGCTTAGTAATCATTCTGTATATTATACCAGGTGAGACAGCGTCGGTCTGGGTGGCTCAGTTGGTTAGACGCTGGCCTCCTGTTTCCAAGGTCACGGGTTCAAACCCGGCCCAGGCCGATGGTTTTTAAGTGTGCTTAGAAACGACAGCTCCATGTCAGTAGATTTACTGGCATGTAAAAGAACTCCTGCGGGACAAAATTCCGGCACACCGGTGACGCTGATGTGATCCTGGCAATTGACTGCGTCGTTAAACAACAAAATAATTTGTTTTCAGGTGAGACAGCTACTCCTTAATTTCCAGTTTTATGCAATCCGCATTTTATACTCTAACATGAAAACATCAGCCCCTATGCTAGGTTCTATCCAGGAATTTAACATCTACATATTAAACTGAATGTTTATTTCTGATGTTCTTGGTAGCGAAGTTGGAACGAGCACACGATTCGTAAATAATCTATCTGCTATAGAGGTGGATCGACTCCCCTGCATTTACTAGCTGTTTTTTTACCCTGTAATATTCACAAATACCATTGGTTGAACAATAATTGTGTTTAAAGAGGTTATTATTTTAGTTCGTAATTGTTTTATTTCCACTTTATAATATTGTTGTGCACTAAGATATATTTCTCGATATGGATGCTTAGCTGATTGTGCATTGGCTCTTGCTTCTCCGTAAATCCATGTGCTCGTCTGTCGAATACATCTTGAAAGACTGGCACAAAATATCGTGCGATAGGATATGCGTGGAGAGAGTCACCATTCATAATAACAAACTACATCATGCCAGCCCAATGGGGTAGAAGTCATTATACATACTATATTATAAAATGCAGACAACCAAACCACTCTAAATAATCATTACCTAAACCTTCAGAGACCTTAAAATTAGATTGTTGTGAATTCGATTTCCAAGTTTTGATGAGCAGGGAAAAAAAAAGTGCACAATGCCGAGACGCGAACCCGTGTCCCGGAGGTTAGCGCACAATACATAGTATTAGTTCTATTCCGCTATATGAGTGTATAGCTGCATAAGGCGTGTCTGTAATTTGTTGCAACCAATCCGAGCTGTAAGTACAAGAATCCGCCATTTTAGTTGATGTTAATGTACTCGTATGATAGGTCCATTTTACCAGAGGCGTTTATTGAATTGCGTTGCAATGTATACTGTAATAAAACGTTTTTACAATCGGCTGGAAATCTGGAATTCGCTCTCAGTAAGCGAGTCATATATTTTTGAGGTGTACTTTAGCGAGGAGTACGTTCTGTCACTTAATCCGCTTTTCCTCTCAATTTTGCGCATTCATCTCTCTAAGAGTGTCAAGCAATACGTTTTACTAAACACAAAACTGGACTAAAGTGCACATGGCGTTTGATGGGTGGCCTACCTTCCATAACATAAGGGGCGGCTGACTCGCCTGGTACCTATAGGTACAGAAAGTTAACTTGTCCAGTCGCATTTGGTACGTGTTTAAACAACTTCCGGAATTACGCATTAGTTAAGATCATTTTAACTGAATTTGCCTTTCAAGCTTGTACTAGAATGCGATTGCTCATAGAGCAAGCAGCCGTGGTGCGAGCACCAACAACTCCTAGCATCCGTTAATATAAAGTGGTCTCATAAGTTCGTTCGTTTCTCGTTACGGTTTAATCACTAATAGCGCCTGGGAATACATCTCACCCACAGCACAGCTACGACAGAGTAGTTGCCAAACAATCTGTTAGATACAGTGACATATCTAATAGCGAGTTTGGGGGCGATGATGCTCAGAGTGGGTGTAACTGACTAGCCTCTGCTTGCCGATGAAACTCAGCAGAGGGCAATGTATCTTTTCGGGCATAAAAATCGTTAGCTATGCATTCTTCGGAAGGGAAGAAAGTCGGTGGTTCCAAGCTGTAGATTTACAGCACGTATAGAAACCTCAAGCCTGATGAAGAATGACAGCGTGGCAGCTAATGAATGTTGAATGATTGTATCGTCAGAGTTAGTTTTTTTTAGACGAAAAGAGAACTGAAAAACAGAAAATTTTGCGTAAGGATACGAGAAAAAATAAGGTTCTTTTGTCATTTTTGTCACACTGGTGTCAAGGTACGAGTTTTGTTGAATTGCCTTTTTGTTACAGTATTTTATATAAATATATGTGTACATAATTGTTCTGCTGAAATAAATGGCCTCGGACTAACACAGAATCCAACACTTCTGTAACGGATAAGGAGGAAAACATTACTGATAAATGTAAGCCACAGCAACCACTAAATATCCTTTTCACCATTTTACACCTGAAAGATGTTAACTGTTTTGTTTATTCACGGTGAGGGAACCATCTTGTGTACTGGTACCTATGTGAACGGGATCCGACTTCCAATGGCATGTAATTTACGTAATCTAGGGATTCCAGCAGGTGAGCCAGATTTAGTCAGTGGGATGTTTACATAGCAATGTGTTGCCGATCCTCCGCTGTTTTTAAGCGCCACATCTCCGTGCACTTCTAGATCATGTCATTTCCGATTTACTTTCAATCAATCATTGTCATCGCTGAAGAGATAATTGTTTTAACTTCTGACTTTGGATGAAGGGCAGCTTTGTACAGATTGCCTTTTGTCAACACTGTAATGCAGATTGAGATATCTTGTAAATAATAATAATAATAATAATAATAATAATAATAATAATAATAATAATAATAGTAATGATGATGATGATGATAATATGTTATTTGAAATACGCTCGTATGTCACGGTATCTTCATTTTCAAAAGTAACCCTAAAGGGTAAGGGTATAGACACAGAGGGGACACCTCAGTCACTTCGACCTACACAGATCTATTGTGGCTACCACCCCTCAGCAGACAGGGATGAAATGAGGGAACCGAAGGTGCCACACAGGGTCGCAGCTAGGTAGGCCACAGAGACGCGCGGAAGTCCATAACAAGTGCTGAGATCTCTTCATCCCGGCGCCAGGCCCCGTCAAGCAGTCATCACACCACGGTTCCGGTATCACACTGAGCGGAGGACAATGCCTGCCAAACGCCACCTAGCACCGCGAAGAGCTGTTACCAAGCGCAATCACCCGCGCCATCCACCCGGCACTGCCACCACTACACGCCTGGAGCTGCACCGCCTCCAAGATGATAAGGAAACGGAATGAAGGGAAATGATGGAAAGGAAACCGTGGCATGAAATAATACACTCCAGCATTCGCCTAAGTAACATAGGGAAACCCATGTCAGAGTGCGATCGAACCCACGACCTCCCGAATGTGGGCCACACACGTTACCACGTGATCCATCCTGCTCGGTAAAAGAAACCCTAGTATTCCGGTGGTTAAATTAGAACCAGAATAAGTAGAATTCTTTTGTTTGAGGCGTCAAGCACAAGAAGATGTGAAATGGTAACATAGGTTGAGGTTGACTCCATTTGAAAGGTGTCTATTGTGTCTGCAGATTATAGTTGGAAGCCAGGACTTTACAGAGGGACGACCCAGAAAATCGGCTTATATCACTTTCCTTATAAGCTGATACCACCAAAGCGGAACAATACAAACGCTTTCTAATAATTATAGTGTCTGCCTTTCCAAGCGTTTGTATTGTGAGAAGGCGTCGCTGAAGCGATCATTTGAGGACTAGGATATTGGGCCACGAAAGCGGATTACGCGGTTTCACGATCGATGAAAAGTTTGAAGCAGTACAAATCCGAGACGGTTCTTTTCGCCTTGTGTCCCACATTAAGCTATCCAGTGCAGTTCACAATGTGATAGTACCAGAAAAACTGCAGTGGCGTTATTCCGGATTTAAAACACAGGACAACTGGCAAATGGAAGCAGAAAGAGATCCATCGGAAGATTGGGGTGGAGAATCAATAACAATTGTAGATCGAAAATCCAATTACGCGGTGAATTTGGCAAACGGCGTGGAAAACCTGCCGGAGGGGTTCCGAATCCACCCAATCCATCATTGGTCGGTTGCTGTTGTGGCTTTCCTAGTTTTTCCATTTGTTGGTTGTAATAGCAGAACGAGACGGCTGAGAGGGGAAAGAGCGGCTTTGCGACGCTCCAGATAACGTAATCCTTTCACCCCCTGCCCACCATCCATCCCTCTTCACCCCTTCCCAACAACCTGCTATCTCTAATATCGCAGTCCGGGTTTCAGCGATGAATTCTCTTTCATCCCCCGCAGTTTACAGCCGATATAATATTTTGCTAAGCCACCGCAAAAGCACCGGGTCACTAAACTCTCTGTTTGTGATTATATAATTCTCTTCCTTCTTTTTAATTTGGCAACCGGTCAAACATTTATAACGTCATCATCACCTAATGCGGTTCACTTACATTCTGGTTTCCTCCTTTAGCATTTTTCACGTTCTCATAAAAGAGAGCATAGCGTTTAAAACGATATTTGGAATTTGTTTACTATACCCTTTTAAAGATAATAGCATTACATTGGTTCTCATGTTCCAATTTGTCTCTTAGTAAAGGAACATGATAAATCAAAATGATGAATCACTTTATGTTTCAGCTCAATGCGGCTATAAATCACTTGACTTTGTGATGGCGAAAGAGAGAAATGTACAAAGCATTTCATTAGTTTTAGCTTCCCTTGGATGCACGAGGAAGAATTGTCGCTATGCTACACTTGTGCGCCATTAAGAATATTGGTGTGTAAGGAGGAACAATACCACCCGCAATGCAGGCTTTCAGGCTTTTGTTAATAGTAGCAATAACTACCCACAATTCCTCAATCATGTTAGTACGTATTCACAAAATGCATTTTTGAATATAAATTAAAGATATTGGCCATATTGTGCCCCTCAACGGAGTATACTAAGGTAGACGATGCAAATATGGCCACCTTAATTTGAATTTTTATTTTCATGGTTATGATACTCACTAAAAGAAAAGTATACAATTAAGCATATACTGTGTCTAATTGGCTATACATAAAAATATAATGACGAACTTTAAACCCCACTATTACTTTCTCTGCTACAAGTACAGGAAGTATTGTATTCCACCCAAAAGTTCGGTGTCGAGATTTCACCGGAAATATGTTTTGAGACCCCATAATCCAAAAAAACATTTTTAGAAACAGGTCCGTTTGTGTGTGTCTGTGTGTGTGTGTGTGTGTGTGTGTGTGTGTGTGTGTGTGCGTGCGTGCGTGCGCTCCTGTTTGTCTGTGGACAGCATAACTCAAAAACGAAAAGTCGGTTAAAAACCAAAGTCGGTATTTAAGTTTAATGTCTCTCAGAGATAGCACACGAAGATTTTGAAGAAACTAGTCAAACCCTAGACTACCCCTTACATGGAAATTTTTTGGAAAATTTTGATTTTCTTGAAAATGGCTCTAACAATTTTGGTTAAAAGGATATATGTTTAAGATATTTTTATGAAAAATGAAGTGCATATTATGAATTTTCTGGCTATAGCCCATGCAGTCCTGTTTACTCTGGATGACCTTTGAATAACTCCTAAACCGTAAGAGATAGGTCAAATTTTACTATACGAAGAATGTAGCTCTCACTAAAACACACAATCCATGTCCAAATAAATTTTTTTAGAGTGAAACATTTCGGAGATATTCCTTGTTATTTGTGCCAGTTTCTAAACTTTAGTCAAATGCAACATCGTTGTTCATTTTTTATATCTTAGCCGTGCAAAGAGAACGGGATCTCAAAGCTGTAAAAGATTTGACTATCGCTCAAAACCTACTGTATTCTAATATTCCCCTTTTACCTACCAGGAAATAATAAGGTAATTTGTATAAATGTTCATCTCAACTAACACGAAGAAGATATAAGAGTTTCAAAGAATGGTTAGTATAAGAGTAGAGAAAGTGTGTGAGTGTAACACATCAGGCGTTGCTTTAATTTCAATTTTTAGAACATTACCTTCTGCAGATAATATGCCAATGTAAAGGTAATATGGCCAACTTAAGTAAAAAATGTATTAATGTAGGAAAAAGACATCAGTTTTATTCAGTGCAGTAGCATTATCTTGCATATAATTATTGGATTAATGCTGGCCTGCTTAGAAACTATTCTGACATGAGTTACAAATAAATCATCATGCACATATAGAGCTGGGAAATGCAAGTTGCAGCACGAAAACAAACAGAAAAGGATTACTTCTGTTCAGGTGCAGGACATGAACACGTCTTTATCGCCGTTAGTAAGACCAACACATTAGTAAGCGTCACAAACTGCACACATGCGTATATCCAAAACTGTGTCAATTCCACAAATCGCACAAAGCCAACTGTTCTTGTCCTCTTATGACTGAAATGTTTCTTTTGAAGCATTTTAAAATTGTGAACGAACGTAACGATTGTGAACCTAACATGCAATGTTAATTGAACCATCCCACCTTGTGCTCAAATTACAACACCTGTATTTCTAAATGGGCACTATGCCCACATATACAGCGCAGCATGTACCGGCATACGATATTTTATTCCCAAAAGCTCTTCTTTTATTTTCATATACGTAACGATGTTTTAATCCCAGATCGTCTGATCACCATTCAAATTCCACGCTTGGCGGATTATTGGCAGTTGCATAGTCCATTTTCAATTCATGCACCAGTTGGTCTGGTCCATTCCAAAATAATGAGTGACAGGAACTCGGAGGAAACGGGTTAGAGTCTGGTTCGTTTAGTGCTCCATCATAACGCTGACAATGTTTCTTATTCTGATTTGCTGACGCACAAAAATAATAACAGAGAATGATTTATCAAAGATTTCCATGTAACTCGCTTTGTCAGAAGGTATAAGATTACACACATTTGTTATGCAATAGTTTTCGATAAATGGATCTTCCTTTCGCGCAAGTAATTAGAGTCTGTGAGATTTAACTTATCTGATCCAAAGAAGAAAGAGACAGAAACACTTCCCTCTTGTTGTCTCTTTCTTTACGGTGATGGGTATTTGCAAAGTACATGTAGCCATTTAACAGAAAATAGCGGGATGAGAGAGGGTTGTGATTTCCAAAAATGTAGATAGGGTGCATAGAACACCCTAGAGACAAGGACAGAACCAAACCGGAAAAGTTAAATGTCATACATTATAAGGAATCTTATAGCTCAGTTTCCAGGCGAGACAACTCTCTCTTTCTCTCTCTTTCTCTCTCTCTCTTTCTCTCTCTCTCTTTCTCGCGCACACACAAATACTTATACTCACACTTTCTTAAGAATTCAATTTTTGGCTTTGAAGCGTTATACAGGCCAATATAGACTGCCAATTATGCATTAAAATCGAAAATTACAGATAATTTCCATTAACTTAATGATATGTAAATATTTGATGTTTTTGTATACAAGGGATTCTCTACATATTAAAATAAAAGACCAAGGAATTTTGGCAATTTGTTTGAGAAAATAAATCCGTAAGGTTAGGTACCATTTTCAATTTGTACAAAAGCCTCAAGCTTTTAGTTTTAAACTAAAATGAATGTTACTTATTTCCTTATTTTATAAAGCCAGATCAAAAATAGGTGACAAGATTCAGGGCCTAATGTGTTATGAATGTTAGTTAGAATGTTGGTAGACTAACAGCAAATCTCACAACCACAGACTATGAAAAGGGTGGGATGAGGATGGGGAAATAGTTACAAAAAGGGGCGTGCTAGCTGTTCTGAAAGCTGGTATTATTTGCGTGCATGATCATAACTTTCAAACAATGTTGCAACAAGGGAACCGAATTTTTCGCAATTGTCATCTTAGAAAATCGCAAGGAAGTATCTAGAGAATGTTAAAAAGTAGTCAGAAGGTCTCGAAAAAAGGTGGAGGGGCATTATAAAGGTGGAAGGAAAGTCATTACATTCCTTCTAACATGTGCTTCATAGAAGCATTGCAAACAAAAATGTCGAATGGTATTTTGTTCTTTGATCAGCCGATATGGAAAAAAATAAATCGGTTTTGATCCAACTTGGACGCATAATTCCACAAGAATGTACGAAGAGCACAGTTTGTTACTTGTAAGATGCGTAGAGTAAATTATTTCTGACAAAACTTCGGTAGTAATTATGGGACATCACACAGGGTTTCGAAATAATTAATCACTTAAAAGGCCTGAAGGAATATTCCGAGCTAGTCTTTCAGATGTGCAGTAAGTCGACAACGTTTCATTGAGGTTGGTCAGGGAATTTATCTGGTCTGTGGATGTAAACAGGTCGGACCCTTTCGTGTAATATTTTGGGAGCTAACGCTTGTGATTGAGCTACACTCGCACAGTAAACACGGAAGGACAAGGCAGGGTATGAGTTGGTTTTCAAGACACACCGTTACGCTGTTCGTTTATGTACTGACTAGGGAAAGTGACACCCACACAATCTGCAGTGTTGTCAGCTTGTTTTCGACAAAACTAAAATGTAGCTGTTGGAAATGGTCAGAGACAAAAACGTAAGATGCAAATTGTGTTCCAAATACCGAGATCTATCACTGGTTTAAATTAAAGTAACGAATTGCCTTCCACTTGTGTTTATAATGTTCTTGTGCATTTATATTCACTGTCAGAGAACGCAAATGCAACCATTATCCTTATCTCCCTGTTCTGCTGCTGTTGCTTCAATCTTGAAGTCAAGGATGTCGCAGAGCACGACCGTCGATTGACTGGACCATGTTCCAAATGAGATTCAGCAGAACTCATCACTAAAACCCGCTTTTCTAAGCAAAATATCTAACTTTTTCCACACTTTTAAGGATATGTAGAAAGGTTATACTTGGTAAGACACATCTAGATGTGCAGTTTTAATTAAGTTTGTGCTTATTTATGCTTATTTCCCAGCAAAACGTTTTTGCTCACTTAGTTTACGATGTTTAATTAAAACAGCATATTTTACGCAAAACTGTAAATTTAAAAGTGCATGAGAGGTAGAATGAGAACTGGGAAACTAATGCCACAGTGGCATATGAATGACAGACCCTCTACTTACCAGGCGGGTGCTCTAACCTGCCAGAATGACACCAAATTCTCCACCGATTCGTAGCTTACCTATGGCAGTTCCGATTCTAGCTGTCAAACATTGCTCACACACGGCTCGTGTGTTTAAAAATACCAACAGTAAGTTTGTTGGCATAAATAATAATTAAGGGACACTGGGAGTGAAATTTTGGTCAAAATTGTCAAAAAGTCGAAAATTGTTTTTTTACCTTAAAAAGTTCCTGGAACACCTGTGCATTTGGATCAGCTAACATTTTTCATATCCCCCACTCCATGTGGTCATTACGGCCCAGTGCTCTTCCCTTAACGTACACAGGATGCTCCTATATAAAAGCCTGTTTTTCTCAAAACTACATTTCTGAACAATCCAAAAGAAGGTCGCGCCTGAGTTTTGCTTCAAATTCAATGAAAATTTCCAAAAGTATTAATAAACAGCAGCTAAACAAAACTATGCTTCAATATTGGTGTTATCATTAACATGAATTCCAAAACCATTTTTTTTGTGCGAAAAAAATCAATAATTTTTAAGATTAAATTTTCTTTGTTATAAAAAAAATATGTACAGCATAATCAGCAAACGTATTTGAAATATCTCTTCATAAAATTGTTACCCATGTTTTAGAGTACCAGTTCTGCCAATATAAATTAATTTTGAAAAGTCAATAGACGCGAGCTCTATTTTGAAAATGTGCCTATTAAATTCATAAAATAATTTATATATCATAAAGGAATTATCCAATTTTAATGACATTTGGTGTAGCTCCTATTCTCGTATAAATACAAACACAGAAAAATTTCAGAAAAATCTATCAAGAAATGTGAAACTTTCAAATTTCACTCCCAGTGTCCCTTAAAAGTGCACATTTCACAGTTATCCGCGATTTATCAGTGATTCGCTGTCTTAGCGGTAAATGCAAGCAAGAAATGCTTGAGGAGAAAAAGAACAGTGAGGAACGTGGTTAGAGGCTGTCTCATTCTAAGGCAGAACATTTCAGTGAAGAGAAAACTGCTTGCAATTCCCTAAATGCAGAAAAAGCAGTCAATATTGTCACAGCACAATAATGTTGTGCTAAAAGCGACGCCAAAGAAAAGATACAGTACATCCATAATAATTCCTCCAAAATACCTGAACTTCTAAAGCAGTTGGGAGCTCGAAATAATTCCTTGGTACGTTCGCTTTCTGATTGACGAAACTTCAGTTGTACTGTCGTCAAACACACACAGGGTTGCAACAATTGCGTTTGACTAACTCAGTCAGGTGCTACAGAAATATTCCGATCACAAAACACTGTGTAGCATTTCCAAAAAGCTTTCGGGTGAAGAAACATATATTTAGGAGGAATTCACGGAACAAGAACTGTGGTGCTTTTCTCATGCGACGTCGACAGAACATCATCATTATACAAATCATTTTTCAGGGACAGACGCAGAAGGTTTACACAGGAAACTCTCAGAATGACCTTCCATATTTATAGCAGCCTTCAATAAACATAGTTCTGTGAAACTAATCCGGGCTTTACTCATCATAATCCGTTCATTTATAGATGTCTTAAGGGAATTCCCAAAATTATTTCAGGTCCAGTTAGTGATTCCGCAGATGCTTCACGTGCAAGGGAGTTTATTTGTTATTATTGTAAATTTCTTTATATCCCGATATCCACTGAATTGGAACATTGTGTTTAGCAGCTTAATAAGGCTTGTTACGTGTTCCCAGGACAATTTAGAAGCACATCTTTAAAGACTTATGCTAACCTAATAGCTTAAGTGCCTCTAAGTAGAAAATGAATGGCCTTGTTATTTTTCCAAAACTACTGACTGTAGGATAGAATTATTACTTTCATTTAGTGCGAGCTTGATGGTTTATTGGATAAATGCTATATAACTTTGCGAAGTATCCTAAAGTCCCCTAGGTTTTGCTGTAAATGTACATCGGAGTTGGGGTAACAGAGAAAGAAGCGTCATTAATTGATCTATAGTTTCCAGGACATTTAGCGCCATATGAAAAATGTAAACATTACAACTACTAAGATGCCACATGGCAGTTATCTGTGCATATAAATGAAGCTGCGACTTCTGTTGCTGACTATCTTCATCAGTAACATCTATTTGGTCAACCTTAAATGCCCTGCACCATCAGTCAAAGTTCTCACTATACACAAGGTTAATTCTGTGGTAGATTTCCACTTGATTATGCGCCTCTTCCTAGAGAAATGTAACATAGCATAACTTTTGGCCCATCCTACGGTAACAGACACAGCCAAGTTTTAACTGGCCATTTCACCTTACTAGTGATGCTGAAATGGCGACAGAACAGTCAACGGCATGGCTCTTGTGCCAGGAATCGAAAAGGCGAAAGCTAAATTCCAGCAAGTTCTAAACAAAAATATTGGTTATCCAGCTAAGTGAAATTTTGAAAATGAATAAGAAGGAAAACACGCCAGATGACAGAGTGGAATTCTTTATATTTGCATCTCTGGCATCGTGTGACGTAGAAAGAAGTTTTTCATTGTTGAAAAAACTGTTTCAGTGACAGGTGTCGAAATTTCACATTTAATAATTTTCGAATGTACATTGTAACCCAGTGTAATGCGCTCTGTGACGATATTACAGTTAATAAATAGCAGGATGTATAAGCGTTTAAGTGCAATTCCAGAATGCATAGTTTATGATGCTTGTAGGTTGTGCTGCAGTGAGGCGGTTTTCATGGTCAGGCTGTGCCTACCTGCAGTTGTTTACATGCGCGAGCGATAACAGTAAAGTCCATGTGCAGTATATCTATGGAGAAACGCACATGCTTCCGGCCTTTACTTATGACGTATACACACTCTTTGCACTGCAAACCCAATACTTAACAACTCAACAACTCAATGCACACCGTCTGAAAGGTACTGACAGCCACACTCCGAAGAAATCAAGTGTCACATAGTATACCATAAACAATTTTCACTGGGGTCTTCCTGACCCCACCATGCCAGTTCAGAACCTCAAAAACAACGTATTTATAAATGATTTAAATATAAAATGTTTGGGTCGAAGGTGATAGCTTAGCAAAGAGGTAAATAAAGTAAACCGTTAAATGCCGACGGAAACAGTATATACATATCTAACTAAGGGACTTGTGCTGTGAGTCAATATCTGCAGCACACGTATTAGTCATTGCAAGAAAAGGACACTGAGAGCTGATATTTCGGTTACATAATGTTTATCTAGATCGATATTGCATTTGAAATTGCCACTAAACAGGATAGTCTGGAATTACTTTTCAGTTCAACACCTAAACTTTAGTCGGCAATTTTAAATTTTGTGCAAATCCCTTTTTAATAAAGTGCTGAAATGAAATCTGACATTGACTGCTATTGTTCGTTTAATTCTATTCATTTCTACATTTGTGGAGATATTCATATATTCAATATCCTTGCTGGAACTAATTAATCATCTATACCGACAATGAAACGGAAAAGGACGACAAAGACAATATGCCTTTTTCTCAAGTTAATTTTATGACAAGAAATGTAACCTTTAAAGGATATCTGAAATCAATAAAGACTTGAGACTTCCTCTAACATTCTCTTTCTTCACTTCAAGCCACAGCTGATCCTGACCATTCTCCAAACTCTGTGTACAAATACTGCTCAAGCTCATAGTGTGGGATCATTCTCATGGGTTTAGTCTGACTAAATACAAAACAAGAAGACAAGAAGGAGTACAAATAAACTAAACATAAACTGTCTATTAAACTATTGTTGAAGACAAGACATTGCAAACTGTATACTAATCAAGCGAATAAGTGATACAAGTGAATAACAACTTTCTCTACTCTTGTACTAACCATTCCTACAAACTGTTATCCCTATGTCTTCGTGTTGCAGAAATAATCTCATTTTCTTATTTCCAGGGAGCTAAAAGGAGAACATAGGAATACAGTAGGTTTTGAGCAATAGTCAAATGTTTTAAAATTTTCAAATTCCGTTCTCTTTGCACGGTTAACATATAAAAAATTGAATAACGATGCTCCATTTGACAGAAGTATGTTCTCCAAAACTCACAAAAAATAACAAGGCATATTTCCGAAACGGTTCACTCTATAAAAAATTTTATCTTGACATAAATTGTGTATTTTAGCCAGATCTATATTTTTGCATACTAAGATTTGGTCCATTTCTAAGGGTTTACCAGTTATGCAAAAGTCGTCCAGAGTAAATACTACAGGGGCTATGGCCATAAAGTTCAAGATATACATTTCATTTGTCATAAAAACATCTCAAACATATGGCATTTTAATCAAAATCGTTAGAGCCATTTTCAAGAAAATCAAATTTTCGAAAAATTCTCCATGTAAAGGGTAGTTTAGGGTGGGGCTATTTTCTTCAAAATCTTCGTGTTGCATCCTTGAAAGACATTAAACTGAAATACCAAGTTTGGTTTTTAACCAACTTTTCATTTTTAAGTTATGCTGTCCAAAGACTGACAGATAGACACAGGCGCGCGAGCGCGCGCGCGCACACACACACACACACACACACACACACACCTTTTTCTATAAATGCTTTTCTGGATTCAGGGGGCTTCAGAACATATATTTCCGGTGAAATTTCGACATCGAATTTTTGGGTGGAGTACAATACTTCCTCTACTGTGCTTTTCAAATGGGAATAGTTCTGATCCGTAGCCAATGAGACACGCTTAGGTGCACAGCGTTGCAAGGTCATTACCCCCACTCTTTTCATATTTCCCTCTCTCTCGCACACTGTCCTACTAGTAGAGATGGATTCTCATGGCGCGCGTTAAGCCCCACTTAAGGGAAAAGCAATATGACAACTCAGCAGGACTCCGATTGGTTGCCGGCCTGGAGGCGCTCAAGGACAAACTCCTTCCCATTTGAAAAGCACAGTAGTATGCTATACGTAGTAGAGAAAGTAAAAATTAAACATCAATTAAACAATTATTTAAGACTAGAATTGTAAGTTATAGCGATTCTGCAGATAACTATAAGCGATGAAGCTGAAAATTATTTACATTCAAATAAATCCTATATTCAATTGTTTCTTAAATTGCTTGTAAGGGAAACTAAAATGCAGCTCTGCTTTAGTTGAAAGTTTATTGTATTTGGCACATAACCTTAGAACAGGAGAATTTTTATGGGATAACGTTTTCGGAGTCCTAAATTGAAACCGTTGACGGTTTCTGAAATTAGCACTGCTGGCATCAACATATGATCGCCTCCGTAGCGCAGTTGGTAGCGCGCTTGCCTCTGGTGCGGAGGACCCGGGTTCGATACCTGCTACCAGCATGGGGATTTTATCCCCTCTCGGAGGCCCAGCACGGGGTGCACTCAGCATCGTTAGTCGCGGAGGGACTAATTGAGGAGCTTTTTGATGGAAAAGTAGCGGCCCCAGGTCGTGAAGACCTGACCACGTACCACCCTCCAGTACTGCACCCCACCAATGACACCTGTAGTGGGCCGAGTTGGGGGACGCAGCGGCTGGGCGGTAGGCTTGGCTCTTCATGGGCATTTGTGCTGGGGTTTAGCTTAGTTAGACACTGAAATATATTCTGTCAAGCAGTTCTTCAGTGAATACAAGGTCATTTATGAGTTTGTAAAAAATAATTGTTCAACTATTATTCTACGATTAGAAAGTGAGACGATTTTGAATTCCTTAAGCAATTGACTATTGCATCGAATCGAGTTACAACTGAACTGTCACAATTAGATCACCATTCACTCTGAACTGATCATATTTGGGAACACGGTTTCCCAATCGAAAGTTACTTCATTTTGTCTACTCTTTCTGTTCCTTAAGTTTTTCAGTAACCTTTTGAAGCACTCTGTATAATCTGAGTTCGTTGCTCCATATAACTCAAGCGGGTTTTGTAAATCTCTTATAATACGCCGAGGAATAAGAATATCGCCAACATAGTGGAATTTATTCTATATTTCCGGCACATATGGAATATCAGTCATTACGCAAAGTCGAGGTAAGAATGAAAGTGGAGAAAATCGGTGACCTGGAAGTAAATTCCCAAAGGAGATTACAACTCTCCAAAATCTCGTTCTTGAAAAACAAATTGACAATTCCGTACTTTGAAATATCTACTTTCATCCAGAGTCTCGTTCACGAATATAAGCCTTAGTCACTTTTCCTGCAAGAGGATTTAAATGGGCCACTGTGCTAACATATTGAAATATCTCTCTTGTTTTTGAGTGGTGAAAAACTTTACATAACAGATTTACAGACTTGACATTTCTGGAGATATTACTTATGTAAGAGATTTCTGCAGAATAGTAATATGACTATAGTATTGTTTCGGCACTTCTCTTGGTTTACTTAAACCAAACAAGCCTTCATTGACGTTTTATGACCACCATGGAAAGTAATGCAATGTTGTTAAGGATATAATATCCTCTTTAACCACACAGATATGGAGATGAAGTTAGTGGTAATGAACTCAGCTGAGAGATGCCCAATATTTTGTCTAATGAGCTTAAGGATGAATGAATAAAGGTTTATTTCATATCAAACTTTCATTTTAATGCATAATACTCTAAATCGAGTTGATTGACTTCAGGACCTTGTACTGTTTAATTAACCAAACATGTTGGTATAGTTGATCCTGATCTTATACGTGTGTTTCTATAAATATCTCCTTTATCCTCCCCGTGCACACATATTTATACTTCAGTCCTCAATAATGTATCCTAAAGCCCATTTTTGCCTTACTAACTTTCCTCCACCATTTCTCTCAAATCTACTCTACGCAGTTTCCGCAACTTTCCACAAAACATTTTTATGCTGCTTCCAAAGATGTTTATAACTCTAATTTCTAAAACTATCCCACTTCTGGATCCATACTTCTTCGCTTCAAACTTTACTTTCTTGGCATTCCAGTTGCTATCCTTGTATCCGCATAATGTACACAATTTCCTGCTCATTCTGAGGCCACTTATGCCCATGGCTTCTGTTCTTGTCCATGCTAATCCTTCCCTTCCTGTTTTAGTGCATATTGACATATACCGGGTGTTCCAAAAGCACCGACAACGCTTAGTGCGTTGTGCGGGATGGCAAACTGATTGATTTTCAAATAGAAACTGCACGGTTTGGGCGGTGGAAGGCGCCGAAGTTTGAGAACGAACGGTTGTGACAATTTGTTAACATTCGTTTTGGTATCTTAATGCGGAAAGTATGCTACCCTTTAGCTATCTGTGTACTGGGATGAACGACCTGAGCATAATAACATTATTGTGTATATGCTAAATTCCTCCATAGCCTTTGTTGCGCATTATACTGCGTTACTTGCGCAGTTTACAGTACACCAACGTTTTTTTTTTTCAGAAGTGCGACACGTACAGTACACAGCTGCTGAAATGACCGACATGAGCTCCAGGACACTTTGATGTAAATGTGCGGAATCACCTCAACGTCGCATATTCAAATCGATCAATTGGTAAAGGTAGACCAGTTCCATGGTCAACACTGTTGGCAAATCTGACACCTCTCGACTATTTTCTGTGGAGTTGTATGAAGAGTATGGTTTATGACACTCGTGTAACGTTGGGCCATGTGCATGAGGCTCACCACCGCCGATATAAGCTCTGCAATAACGTAGCAGGTATACAGCTCGAAGTCCGGTAATAATGTAGACAGCTCAATGTTAGGTTTGTTGACGTAATGTAAAAGTACACCCATCTCCCATCATCTATGTACATAAACTCTCTCAAGCCACTTGACTTTCAAGTTTGGAATTTTTTTTCGAGAAGTTCCTTTGCCACTCATGGCTATTTTCTCCTTTCCTAGACTGGTTTCTTCTGGTTACATTGCTGTTTAGGCTAATCCCTAAGTAGTCTTTACCGCTTCAATTTCACCTCTTTCCAACTATTGCTTTTCATCTCTGTGAAGTATATCACAATGTTTTACTTATTTTCAGCATGAGGGAAAGCCCAAACAAATCGTATCCAGGCAAGTCATCCCACCCCAGACTCGAACCTGATTTAATCGCTACTCTCACTACCAAAATGGGCCACAGAATTACAAGGCAGCTAGAAATATGATGAAGATTAATCTGTAAGTTTTATTATTAACCTTGGGGAAAACACACATTTTATTACCAATTTCCAAAACAGTACTTGACATCTGCGCTATAGAGAAGTAAGGGAAAGAGGGTGGCAGCGTCATTTCGGGAGAGACAAGAGAACGGGAGGAACCGGGAGGCAGGGCGAAGGGAGAGAGTTGACAACAGGGAGAAAGAAATAGTCCAAGTTTGAAAGAAGAACGGACAGAACTATCTCAGAATAAACGCAATAACGCGAGCGGAGCTGTGAATCTTCTGGTCTGCCACTGCAGATGCCTTAAGTTACCGTGAAATGTTAAGCTAAGAAAATATTTTTAAATCCTTTGAGCAACAGTTGTTTATTTCTTTTCTCTGTAGCTTTACTAACAGTGTTTCAGTTCAGTTCAGTTCACGATGCACCAGCGGAATGTCATTATCGCACAGTGAGGTATGACTATAATAGATTTTAATTTTGGCAGTTGCACCGTTTCGAAGCATTATGACGATAGTTTACCAGTTGCTGTATATTTCATGAAATACAAGGGCATGCGATGATTACTCCTCCTGGGACAGTTTGAAATATGCTATATAGCTTCTCAAATATGCATTGCATCTATATCAGGATGCTGTGATAGAAGTCTTATACGTAAAGCAAAAAGCCAATTTTTATGAGCACTAAATTTCGCGATTCCCCTCAGAAACTTATCCTGTGCCGTAGGTCATTTAGGCCCTTAACGGTGCAAGATTTCAGTCTTATTTAAAAACATAGTAAGCAGAGACTTGCTGAAGTTCTCCTCAGCCTAGACAATGTTATAAATGTCAGCTAATTCTCTGTTTATTAATCTAATTTTATCCATAGCTTTGAGCATCGAAAAAATATTGTGTATGTGTTGAAACGAATGTAGTGCATCGTGTAAGTGCCACTATAGTAAGTAACTAAGTCTTTGCTTAACCCACACAAAGCGGTCAGGTATGTTTTACACCGCAGGATGAGGTTATTTTTACGGGTAATCCCAGGCTCGTTAGCCGCGTGCGCGTCGAAGTGAGTTGCGGAAACATAAACTACTCAAAATTAATACATTGTTAAGAAGCTCAATATTTACAAAATTATGAAATGAACTGTTGAGACTACTCGCCTTCATGCTGCTTATACTCGTATGTATGGCACCTCTTTAACTTTAGTTAACTTTGAGAAATATTGTGTTTCAGTTGTTGTTCCAGTTGTTTTAAGGTGTGCACGGTCATCTTGAACATATTTTTGGATAAAGAATGCGTTTGTGCAGGATATAGCAACGCCTTTAAGGGTACGCATCTGTGTAAAAAGGCTAAAAATTTCAAAAATTGCCAAAAATGGACTTTTGTTTTTTTATCAAATAGTATAAATCTTCTGCTTTATATTGATATGCTTTTTAAGCCTTACGGCCTTTTTAACTATGTCACGTGGCCATCTAACTGCCTATAAGTTGTAGCCATTTAAACCCATACAGTTCCATTATCCTTGCTATGACTTCAAACTTATTTTTTCCATATTTTTATTTTTAGCGCTGTTTGCTCTTTAAAATGCTCCACACGATGCAATTTTCAGTACTTATGCATGAAATTTGGTGTACCTGCTTAGAAATAACATTAAAAAAAATGATGAGATTATTTTTTCATAATTTAAATATACTGCTGAGTAATTAAATATTAAAGTTTAGATTTCGAAATTGAAATGAAAAAAAAATAATGAATTTAAACTAATAACACGATTAAGAAATTATCCCATCAATTTGCTAGCATTCTATTACAGGACATAACTGAAAATTATTAAGTTTTTCAAATCATAATTGCATCATGGGGAACCATTTATACAGATAAAAAAATAGAATAAGACATTAATATGTTAGCAACTAATCTGACTAAATGTATGAAATTAAGCACAGTTACTCCTCACTATACAGTGATTGTTGTGTTAAAATTTCAAATCAGTTTAATGAAAATTGTAGATTTTCAAAATTTCACAGATGGGCATCGTTAATTCTTCCTCTCTAGCGGCCCCTATGACTTCACCACATGTTTCTGGGTGTACTCCGTTGTAATATCGTTCAGCAGATGATTCTCTCACACCCGTAATTACTGTAACGAAGAATGAGCGAGTCTTCATCTTTTTACCAGATTTAATGTCTGAACTTGCTTGTTATTGACAACGAGATATGCCGACCTCTAATATTGTGAAATATTCACTCACTATTGTTAATATTTTGGACTTCACTTCCTATGCACATTAATAAACCTTTGTGGCTTATTTTTAAACATATAAACTTTAGTTTATAGCACTTCCATATTAACAACGTTTAAACTGAATGCACGTCCGTACACTACCACTATCAAAGAACGAGTGGCTGGCTTACCCACGCCATCTTCTACATGACGTTATGTATTTGAAAAGTCCGTTCAACTATAACTCTTGGGCCCTGATATTTCTACTATTTCTCTTTATATTTATTAAATTTACTTCTATCAATATTACTGTAACGAAATGCGTCGCCCGTTTGCTTTTCTAACCCTTTATTTTGCTCTAAATCTTGCTACAAATGTATAATTTCCTTCTCGTTGCTAACACAGGTTATAAACGTCTCTACTATTGCAATTCACAGTTGTTCTTCCGAAAATTTTTCTCAGTCTTTCAGTGTCTTTCTCCAGTTTCACTGTCTCTTATATCTTGACTATTACGATGCAATCACTCGACGACGCATACGTACTCGCTGACAGCCTGGCCGACTCACTCTCGTAACTAAAACTAACTGTACACGAAGACTTAAACAACTACTCTGACACCAAAAGCTAGATTCTAACTCTAAAAACGCACACTGCTCAATGCCTGTCCTATTTATACAAGAGCCGGCGTGACGTAACCTGCTTCGGGTTATTTCCACGCGCAGGTGTACATGACTCAACAAAGAAGATTTTAGAGCTTGCTGGATAGTACGGTGATATCACGCTGTTGGATCTCACACAGCCGCCAGGTTTCCTGTAGCCCCGGACCTCCTTTATGTTTTGCTGGCAGCATTGCTCATTGTCGCGTACATACAGCCGCCCGCTGTATCCAAGGTCACCCGGTCACCTCTCGTATATTGTTGAACGACCCAACGTCACATTACTATTTATTTATTGTTGTTAGTTAATTGTTATTGTTATTCTTATTAACAAGTACTTCCTTCACTTTAAAATATAAATTACTTGTCTTCTAAAAGAACACGACTGCTAAAGTCAAATAACGATCTGCATACACCACCGTCGTCAAATGAGCTTTTACAACATTTATTAAGCTGTTTACACTTATCTTAGGAACACAATAAATTCGGATGTGTAACCAGCTTACAGTGAATTAAAAGATTAAATAAAACTGAGAAAATCGTATATATTGCGTCACCTTATGGACTAGCGGAAACATACAAGAAATAATTTATGGCCACAAGTATTCTGGTGAGGTAGAGGAAGATATCAAGTATTTACTGAAGATGTGACTGTCTTTGGGGGTGAGCAACATCTCATGCCACAGTTAACAGGTAAAGATTATTATGAAATGTATAGGTTTGAGTCATCAATATTTGATGCACCCTTGATGAATCAATTGGAGGCTAAAACAGCGGTAGTCTGTACCGAGAAGTGTGGGAGGTATAAAATAGCTCATTACCGCACAAACTTTCCTAACTAGCTCCTACAATGGAGCTGAGCAAGGATAAGACCATCAACTTTGAGGGATTTAGTTGAAATCAGTGGAAAAGCTGCGCTGTTTGTTCCGAGTTAATCGGGTTAGTTTGAAGGTGTTACAAGGCCTCTACATCAAAGTTTATTATTACCCTTTAAGATTAATATACAATCTTCCCGTCCAGCTCCCGAAAGCTTTTTATGGTCAACGGCACAGGTCACTTAACTGTCCTATCTCTTGAACCTCTACTCGTCGTGGCTGGCTTTGGTTTTCAAGAAAACTTAACTCTTCATAAATATCAGGAAAGCGTGTCTTGAAATTGCACATTACAGGCTTTTCATACACCAAGAACTAATTGATATTAGTGTTTGATAAGTGGCTCTTTGTATTAGTGTATTCAACAATACTTCATCCTGATTTGATCCACTTTGTTTGTTTGTATTGGTAATCACGTGCAACGTAATATTCGTAAGTGAAGCCATTGTGTTATAACTTTAGACTGTTTGGGAAATACGATCCTAAGTTTTGTGTGATGTCTATTGAAGAGCAAGGTTTTAATTTCTCTACCACCTACCTATAGTAGGTAGAGGAAGTTCTTCATTCCACTTGAAAATCCTATGTGGAGTTTTAACCAGAAATACACTTTTGGAGATTATTAACCTAAAAAGAAAACATAATATGAAAATATCGTAAACGCGCGCGTGTGTGTTACTGCTTGAACAGCGTAACGCAAAAACAAAAAGTTAAATAGCAAACTTAGTATTTAAACTCAACAGTTATGGAGGCTGCCACTTATAGGTTTTTCAAACTACCCTTAAAAAGAAACTTTTTCTTCCTTTTTATTCCTCAAAAAATCACTACAGATATGGATTCAAAATTCCTGTAATAAGTTTAAGACCTTCCATGATTAATAAAATTTATATCATGAATATAGTATGCAGTCAGTGAATCCCTCTTTCTTCTGAAGGAAGCTTGTACACTTGATAAACCACAAGCGATAGAAAAAAGCTTATTTTAGGACAAATGTGGAACGCATCAAACTATGCAATTGTCAAATAACTTCTTGTACAGCATTAGCCTTTTTCCGAAGTATTCGTGCTTTCATATGTTTAAGTTCTCCCAGGTGGAACTATCATGCGGCATCTACAAACCGTCTTAGAATATATGCATTATTATTTTTCCCCATGGATTCAATTATTTAAGGATATGTGGACAGTGTTTTGTGTTCCGTATTGTGCACGCGTTAGTTTCTGTCGTTTAGTTATAAATTTAATTATTTCAAAACTTGAGTTTTATAGTGTAAGGAGAAATAATGTTCAGATATTTCAATCTTACCTCTGCAACAGGAAACAGGTTGTTATTAATGGCTCACGATCTGAAGTATGTGTAAACTATGGAGTGCCCCAGGGTTCAGTGCTGCGCTCGTTGCTGTTTAGCTATAAATGATTTATCAATGCATGTAAATGAGCTAACAATTATGTATGCAGACGACATCTCTTTTGTAATGAAACAGAAAAAGAATATGAATGAATTACGGAAACTTACAGTTGACATTTTGAGTAGCACTGCACAATGGTTTGTGGCCAATATCTTGATCCTAAATAGTGAGAAGACAGAAAAACCTTGACCATGAGTCTGAACCACAATATTAATAAACAGAATCCAGTCGTGGAACAAATTGTTCGGTTTAGTTTTAGACCCAGCCTCAACTTGGTCTAAGCATATAGAATTTATTTCAACAAGGTTATCAAGAGTGACGTATCTGTTGAGCGCTTTAAGCCACAACGATCCACCGATACAATTAACAAGCGCTTATACGACCTTTTTCATTCTGTAATTCGTTATGCTTTAATATTTTGGGGTGATTCCAACAACATAGCTAATGTCTTAATCTTAGAAAAAAGGCTGTAAGAATTTTAACAAATACATCATATTGTGAGCATTGTAAACCTCTATGTATTAAATTAAAGTTACGAACCATAATTAATTTACACGCTTATGACTTAACAGTTTATACCTGACAGAGAAAAGTTAGTTTTCAATTAATTTGTGACAAGCATAAGTATAACATAAGGAATAATTAGAACCTTGACATCCCAAATGATAAGTTAAACAAGATGACATCTACTTGTTTAATTGTGGGCCTAAAACTAATTAACAAAGTACCATAAAAATATCGCAGGATACCACTACCTATTTTTAAAAATGTTTCAGAATGGTTAATTTTAAATCGTTTTTATTATATTGATGAGTACTTTAGCATGACCAGCATTGTATCGTAAGAAGTTTTTGTGAAGATGCCATTGTCTGCAGGACTTAAGACTAAATAAATTATTCTTTATTAAGCTTTTACACCTAATCAATGGATAGTGAATGGTTAGTGCAAGGAAAACATAAGCAAGTTTTCCCTAAAACAGTAAAAGTTTACCGTAAGTGCGTAAGCAACGTCAATTCTTCACTAGGGAAGTTATTAAGCGACAATTGACTCCAATGTGAAGGTTTGATTAGTTTTGTTCTACTGTTGAATCAAATATTCCTCGGACAACATTTTGGTGCAATGAGCGAGTCAATTCGACTCTGATTTAATTCCTTTGGAAATTATACAGCACACGACACCATGTCACTGATGGGGTACGGCACCAGAAAGCCACCAATTTGGAGGCCATGAAACGTGAAGAGGTTTGACTCTAACTAACCACAAATACACATTAGCCTATATGTCAGACGATAACACGATTCCACTGTGGTCTCTTAACAAATCTGATTCTGCTGTCATTTTACTTGCACTGCTGATTAACGTAAACTGTCCATAACCTATACACATGTGAATTGCTTACTTCTCTCGAGCTTATGCATCTACACGTCTAGCTTATTAATGCCTAAAACAGTTTATCTACCTTCGTGCAACAGTGTCTTCACTTCTCCTAACCACTTGTGTTCATTTTAACTTTCTCCACTACGTATACCAAGTAGAGGAAATATTGTATTCCACCCAAAAATTCAATATCGACGTTTCACCGGAAATCCAAACTAACAAAGATAACACTTACGAAAAGGTCCGCGAGCGCGCGCGCGTGCGTGTGTGTGTGTCAGTCTGTGGACAGCATAACTCAAAAACCAAAAGTCACTTAAAAACCAAAGTTAGTATTTAGGTTTAACATCCTTTAAGGATGCGCCACGAAGATTCTAAATAAAATTCCTCCATCCTAAACTACCCTTCACATGGGAATTTTTTTTTGAAAATTTTGATGTTCTTGAAAATAGCTCTAAAGATTCTGATTAAAAAGGGTGCAAAGTACTGCTTCGGCCAGAATAATGTAGCTAATAGGTGCAGGCGTAAGAAACATAAAATGCTAAGTTTCATTTCAGTAGGTTTCATAGTTTTGTAAAAAATTAAGTTTTTCGGTAGCGTAAATGGCAACGCTGTGCTGTATTCGCATACGTCAGCGACCTGTGTTGAATCCGAGCGGCGCGTATTTCCAGGCCAGCAGTGCCAGAGATGTAAACAAAACACCTGACTGGCGCGTGCCTCGCGGTCAACAGTTGTGAACAAAACACGACCGGTGTGTGTCAGCACTGCACTAAGACATC
>CM060962.1:10083199-10155699 GCA_030765045.1 Tenodera sinensis
ATATATATATATATATATATATTTTTTTTTTTTTTTTTTTTTGGGTAGAGTGAACCATTTCGGAGATTCCTTGTTATTTGTGAGAGCTTGAAAGACAAACTTTCGTCAAATAGAACATCGTTATTCATTTTTTTAATATATTAAGCGTGCAAAGAGAATGGAATTGGAAAGCTTTAAAACATCTGACTATCGCACAAAGCCTACTGTATCCTCATAATCCCCTTCTACCCACAAGGAAATGAACAAATGAACAATTTTTTTTTTTTTTTTTTTTAATTAACGTCCTCCAACATTGTGTCATATCGAACGACAAAGAAGATAAGAGTCATGTGAGTGCAACATATCACATGTTTCTAAATAACTCTTAACGGAAGCATACATTTTGGTTTCCCATCTTTACCAAATATCTCCTAAGTGAAACTTACACGAATGGTGAGGTCTATATGGCTCTGCACGAACGACAGACACTGATACATTGAAATATTTTATTTCCATCTCTACAAATATTGACCTTTGGAACAGCAAGGATTAGTGGTGATCATCAAAGTGGAGAAATGTGTCGTGTTACAATCACATCACTTTATTTACGCTATTGTTGATTCTATATTTGATAATCCACGAGTTCCAAATAAAAACAAAATTTGCCGAAAACTACCACGGTGCACTTCACTTATCAACTCCATGACCTATGTTTGACCACAAGAAACCCAACAATCTATGAAACAATAATTTGCTAATGCAGAAAGATGCTCTCTTTATAGGTACATATTATTCTAATTTTAATTATGGCTAACGCAAAATTAAATGGCGGGTGGCTCGATACAACGTCCGCAGTCTTGCCACGCATTGCGGCGTTGTACAGTTGAACGCGCTGTGAACTCACACTCTAAAGCCAGTGATATAAATATCATTTGCACCCACAAAATGTATTTGCACAACAGGAAAAAGAATAGTAGTAGTCAGTGGTAATCAACCGGCTTTAAATTTTGCGTATGCCATAATACAACATATACATTTTAAATATGCAAGTAAGCACTTGAAAGAAAACGTCGGAAACATTTCTAAATACGCAATGTCCGACATATTTCTAATTGTCCAATGTCCGACGATCCTACACCATTAGCACCTGTTTTTCGACCTATTTCTATTAAACATGTCATATTTTGGCCGTAATAGTTTCAACAGATGCCTCTGGTGCGGAGAACCCGGGTTCGATGCCCGGTACCGGCATGGGATTTTTCTCCCGCTGGAAGGTCTGGTACGGGTTGCACTCAGCCTCGTTAGGTCCCTGAGGGGCCCATTGAGGGGCTATCCTGATAGAAAGGTAGCGTCCCTAAAAGGTAAAGTAGTCGCCTTACGGTCGTGGGAGTCGGCGTGCTGACCCCCGGCACCCCAAACTGCACTCCTCCGTGGCCTTGGCTAAAGCTGGAGGACGCAGCGGCCGGATAAACGAGGGTAACCTCCGCATAGCAGAGACGCCCTAGGGATTATTAGTGGTTTCAACAGATATTTTGTATGTAACTGCTGCACAGAACCATACAGAAAGCTAAGACGAAAATGAAATGTTCAAATCAGGTCACTATACGCTAGTAATGGAGTCGTTTTCTACTTGCAAGACCTCAAGAGAAACAAACAAATCATGCATTTAGTAACACAAACGTTGCCAAAGTACAAACCCTATAAACCCCAAGTCTGCAGTGAAACTTCAAACCCAAAAGGTTGGTGAAATGCGTATTTTCGGTATAAGGGACAACCTTCTGGTAGGTTACCTGCATTTGCAAGGACGCAATGCGTATTCATACCAGCAAAGTTCAACTCTGATTATGAATATTCCCAGATGTGATTCCGCAGATACATAGTATTTTAAATGTCATCTTAATAACTCTGCAGATCTCCAGTTAATGCTTTAACGAAATGTTGTGTATATGTTGTTATGGGAACGGGAAGTAGGTGCACTGCGAACGTTTACAATACTGACATACCAATTTAGCCCGCTGCCACGGGTAATGTGTGTAATCAGTGTTGATTAGGGCATCGGTCTAAATTCTGCTGCAAATGTGTAGGATGCAACTTCCAATCTTCGTTACGCAAAGCTAGAGGCTTAGTCCGACCAGGGCACTAATGAGCCAGCTTTGGTTAATGTCCATATGTTGCACGAAGGTTTATTCGTGATCATAGCCAGCTGAGGCCGCGAGGTGACCTAATGGAAAGCATCGCTTCTGTAATAAAATATATGTTTAAACAAATTAGTCTAGAATAAAGTCAATGTGAGTATAGTGTGACGTCAACTGAGAAGCTGTCTAAAGTTATGAACTATGATGCATTAAATAAAGCTATTGCGCTGATCCTGGCAATCACCTCCTTGATCTTAACGGAAAGCGCCTTTGCACACTTGAAGGTTTAGCTTTTGGATGCCATCAGATGAATTGCCTGAATGGGATAAGTGCAGGTGTTCCGTGTATTTTTTTTTTGTGGATTGCAACAAACAATAAGTGGAGCAGTCCATATGAGCCCACTTACCAACGAGGATTATTTATTCAAACATACTTCTTCTTCAACAATATAGCCCAGGGTGGGCCTGGGCCTCCTTCAAGAGCTTCCACCATTCCTCTCTATTTTGAGCAACCCCTTCCTAGTTTCTATACCCTGCTCTTGCTGCATCCTCCTCAATCCCTTCTTCCCATCGTAACTTGGTCTTCCTTTACGGCGCTTGCCTCCTGGATCCGATAGTAAGACCTTCCTAGCTGGGTCATTTACCTCCATTCGGATGACATGTCCTGCCCATCTCAGCCTACATTTGAGTCTATCAGGCTCATTTATACAGTTGGTGAAGATCAGAGTTACTCCTCTGATGCAATTTTCCACCATCAAATATTGCTTTTTATTCAAATATATTTCGCAATTTTAGAGAGAAGCCATGCGTTTATTTTCTTGC
The DNA here is from genome assembly GCA_030765045.1 of Tenodera sinensis. Classification (NCBI taxonomy): domain Eukaryota; kingdom Metazoa; phylum Arthropoda; class Insecta; order Mantodea; family Mantidae; genus Tenodera; species Tenodera sinensis. The sequence goes on from CM060962.1 coordinate 10,086,135, forward strand.
GAAGCGAGATTACTTAAGCGGTAGAACTTGCAGCTTATTTTTGGGAGATTCTGATGCCAGTTGCCCATGACCAAATAACCTGACGTGGTTTTCCTTAGTTGAATTAATATAGGATTGACTGCTCTTAAATGTCCATGGTCATTTTCTCTTGTCTAATTAATTTCAATTCTAGGGTTTGGCCTCTTTGGGCTTTCAGGGTTTTGTGTGTGCAGAAGCTTTGGTGTTGAGAGGAACTTGTGCAGAAATTTTCCCTGGTGCCTACGGATGGCAGTAGTGTGAACCTAGAGAAGGCTAAACAAGAGCTTATCTACAGGGGCATTACGAAACTTTGTGGCTTTGGCGTTTCAATTTTAAACCCTACCTTCCCTTGACTGCAATTGTTCTCTTATTTCAACCCTGCTCCCTCAGATTAGCAACAATAAGGAGCCTTAAACTGACTTTTCACACGTAGTATTGGTGTTGCGTCAGGCTGTTCTCATGTTCTGTTCTAAATTCAGTTAGTATAAACTGTCACTATATCCGCATTGAATCTCTGATAGAACACCACATATTATTCATTGCTATTTTCTGTACCCTGTCACTATTCGTAATTCCTAAATGGTTCGTGTGAATGTCTTCTGAAATTAAAACACAAAGGTATTGCACACTCATTTGAACGCCCGGAACATGTCTATACAGGATGGAAGGGAAGGCATTACATTCCTTCATTATGTACTTCATGAAAGCATTCAAACAAAAAAGTCTAAACGCATTTTGTTCTTTGATCAGCCGATTTAAACAAATTGTTTTTGATCCAAACTGGATGCGTAATTCCACAAGAATGTACGAAGATAGTTTGCTCTTGGTAACATGCATAGAGTACGTCACTTATTTCTGACATAGCTTCGGTAGTAATTATGGGGCATCACACAGGGTTTGAAAATAATTAATCACTCAAAAGACGTAAAGGAATACTCCAAACAGCTCTTTCAGACGTGTAGTATGTCGACAACATTGCGTTGAGGTTGGTCAGGGAATTGACCTGGTTTTTGGATTTAAACAGGTAGGGCGCTTGCGCTTTCGTGTAATGTTTTGGGAGCTAACGCTTCTGATTGGCCTACTCTCGCACAGTAAACACGGAAGGACTAGGTACAACATCTGTTTATGTTCTCAATACGCACCGTTAGGAAGTTTAAGTACTGAGCTAGGGAAAGTGACACCCACACAATCTGCAGCGTTGCCAGCTTGTTTTCAACAAAACTTAATTATCTCCGTAGGAAATAGTCACAGACAAAAACGTAAGATACAAAATATGTCTCGAATACCGAGATCTACAACTCGTTTAAATTAATGTAATGATTTCCCTTCCATGCGGTATAGGATATCGTGGTTTGTGTTCATGATAGAATCTTCAAATGCCTCTCTCGTGTCCTTGTCTGGTTTCAGCAGTTCTCTTCATCGATTGATTGACAGCTCCCCTAACGCATTATTCGCAGTGGCTGGTTATAATTTTAATACCAACTAATGAGGTTAAGTTAGGTATGATAAGGTGGCAAACTTTAATCTACATTATGAAGAATTAATTACACATGGTTATATGTCCTGCGTTTGCAGAAAAATGAGTGAAGGTGAATAATTGAATCACTTGGAATCGGTGTCAAATGTTTATTTTACATATTTTCGTCCAAATAAAACCTGTTAGCATATTAAGTTGTACTATTAAACTTAACTGAGGCTTACAACAGATGTATTCCTTTAGAAATACATAAACAGGAAGCAGAGCATAAGGTAGCACAATGCGAACTTAGGATATTTAAAAAAATCAGGTTCTATAAAACACGAAACAAATAACAAACAGAATTTAGTTAAGGAAACTGAATTTCGTCAGAACAAACTGTCATTTATTTCCTTTAGCCCCATCTAATGAATCAAAGCAAAAATTGAGTAATATATGAAAAATTGGAATATGTTAATCATATATCGCACCCAATAAAAATGTAAAGTTGGAGTAGATGGCATCACGAAGTTCTTGATTTACTTGTTCACATTCAGTGCAACGTGTTTTCTAGGAACAGTATTATAGATTTACACAGTAATATTTGTACAGCAACTTTTCCTTTATTGCAGATATTCACTTTATAAAGTGACTTGTATGTTTAGGATTAGCATTTTTATTATTCTTCCAGTTTCAATTTTCACCTAAACCCTGTGTTTAAGCGTACTTTAATGCTTAGTTTAATTTACTTCAAAACAACAACAAATGGCTCAGAAAGTTTCTTGTACCAAATATTAAGAAGGTCCTGCTGGTGTTAGATAAATTACCTCGCTCCCAGTGAGGTCACTCCGTGGTAAGTTCAAGGCTCGCAGTCGGGAGGTTCCGGATTCAATTCCTGAGTTCAGCCAATCTCACGATGGATTTTATCTGGTTGGCCAGGCAAATTTGAAGTGTTTTCTCTTATAAAACGATTTCTTGTAGTTTTGCTTCCTCTTTCGTGTTTCAGGTAGGGTTAGGGGCTGTGCAGCTTACTTTTTGGAAAGTTTTCAGTCTTGCCACATGAAGCCCTCTCTGAGGTACCTAAGGTGGGTCGAATTCTCTCCAGAGGAAGGCTTTCTCTGAGGAAACTACCGATGCTACCGGGAATCAAGATTGATATCGTTAGGGACCTCTGTGCGTCTCTGTCCTCCCGCCTATAGCCTCCTGCGGTTCCTTCACCTCATCCGTTCCTCCTGACGCTGGTAAACAGTATACATAATAATACACAGATTCTAAGTTTGTTTAAATATCTAAAATAATTGGGAAGTAGAATTGCAACTGAAAAATTCGATGCCATAGCCGGGATTTGAACCACAGAGCTTCCACTTCACGCGCGGCTGCTCTGAACACTGAGCTACTATGACAACTTGCCAGCATGACATTGAATTCCCCAACCGACTCGCCTTTTTCCCGGTAGACAACAAAGGGAATCTCACTTCAGAGATAAATACCCCAAGGGCGACATACAATCGTAAGTACCTTATTATTTATACCAACAAACTTGTCGCAGGTGTTTTTAAACACACAAGACGTGTATGGGCAATTTTTGAGAGGTACAATCGGCTTGTGTGTTTAAAAACAAGTTTGTTGGCATAAATAAATAAATGAATGAATGAATGAACGAACGAACGAACGAACGAACGAACGAACAAACGAACAAACGAACAAACGAACAAACGAACAAAGGAACAAAGGAACAAACCAACAAATCAACAAACCAACAAACCAACAAACCAACAAACCAACAAACCAACAAACCAACAAATCTACCAACCAACCAACCAAACAAACAAACAAACAAACAAACAAACAAACAAACAAACAAACAAACAAACAAACAAACAAACAAACAAATAAACAAATAAATAAATAAATAAATAAATAAATAAATAAATAAATAAATAAATAAATAAATAAATAAATAAATAAATAAATAAATAAATAAATAAATAAATAAATAAATAAATAAATAAATAAATAAATAAATAAATAAATAAATAAATAAATAAATAAATAAATAAATAAATAAATAAATAAATAAATAAATAAGCACTATCTAAAATAATGTTGACTTGAACAGATGGTAGTAGAGGTACAATGCCACAGCCGGGGGTGGCTGCTTTAACCAAATCCCGGTTGTGGTATTAGGTTTTTCAGCTTAGATTCCACCTCTGAAACATTGCCCACACTCAGCTTGTGTGTTTAAAAACACCAACAGTAAGTTTGTTGGCACAAATAAATGGTAGTATTTTATTCTTGCTGTCCCTCGGGGAAATCATAATATTATTGAAAGCTCTACACTTAGAGAGTTATAACGTTCGCGTGTCAAGCGCTGACCTCTGACCCAGGAAAGTATTATGGGAGTACGAAAGGTGGAAAACTACAAATTATAAGACACCCATAAAATTCAGCGCAAATCACAAAGGCATACACTGTCAACCTCTTGTATAACAGAATTCCGGGAATTTTAAGCGAAACGAGTTTGCGTCTAAACGTGGCAATTCATCAATACTTGCAAGGTCTAACTCGTCTTTAATCTGAAAATGGTGACATAGGGTTGGCAGTCACTTCCAGACTGGAGGGGGGGGGGGAGGTTCATACGTCACCATCTCTAGGGGTACGGCACCACAAACCCATCTTCTGGAACCTGCAGCTAAACTACGAGCAATTTTTCACCTTTTAAAAGGTTCATTACCGTCAAGTGACTTTCTTATCGTCGCACTTTGGCTAAAGAAAGTGATCATCCAGAGCTTCGGATATGTTAAATGAGGTGCGAGTTTCATCTCTTTTAAACATATAGCATCTCTCTTTCACAAGCCACGTTACAGGGTGTCTCAACTCTCTGGTTCAACACAGTTCTAGCTATACTCGTGTTATCTCTCTTCCACAAGCCACGTTACAGGGTGTCCCAACTCTCTGGTTCAACACAGTTCTAGCTATACTCCTGTTATCTCTCTTCCACAAGCCACGTTACAGGGTGTCTCAACTCTCTGGTTCAACACAGTTCTAGCTATACTCGTGTTATCTCTCTTCCACAAGCCACGTTACAGGGTGTCCCAACTCTCTGGTTCAACACAGTTCTAGCTATACTCGTGTTATCTCTCTTCCACAAGCCACGTTACAGGGTGTCCCAACTCTCTGGTTCAACACAGTTCTAGCTATACTCGTGTTATCTCTCTTCCACAAGCCACGTTACAGGGTGTCTCAACTCTCAGGTTCAACACAGTTCTAGCTATACTCGTGTTATCTCTCTTCCACAAGCCACGTTACAGGGTGTGTCAACTCTCTGGTTCAACACAGTTCTAGCTATACTCGTGTTATCTCTCTTCCACAAGCCACGTTACAGGGTGTCTCAACTCTCTGGTTCAACACAGTTCTAGCTATACTCGTGTTATCTCTCTTCCACAAGCCACGTTACAGGGTGTCTCAACTCTCTGGTTCAACACAGTTCTAGCTATACTCGTGTTATCTCTCTTCCACAAGCCACGTTACAGGGTGTCCCAACTCTCTGGTTCAACACAGTTCTAGCTATACTCGTGTTATCTCTCTTCCACAAGCCACGTTACAGGGTGTCTCAACTCTCAGGTTCAACACAGTTCTAGCTATACTCGTGTTATCTCTCTTCCACAAGCCACGTTACAGGGTGTCTCAACTCTCAGGTTCAACACAGTTCTAGCTATACTCGTGTTATCTCTCTTCCACAAGCCACGTTACAGGGTGTCTCAACTCTCTGGTTCAACACAGTTCTAGCTATACGCGTGTTATCTCTCTTCCACAAGCCACGTTACAGGGTGTCTCAACTCTCTGGTTCAACACAGTTCTAGCTATACTCGTGTTATCTCTCTTCCACAAGCCACGATACAGGGTGTCTCAACTCTCTGGTTCAACACAGTTCTAGCTATACTCGTGTTATCTCTCTTCCACAAGCCACGTTACAGGGTGTCCCAACTCTCTGGTTCAACACAGTTCTAGCTATACTCGTGTTATCTCTCTTCCACAAGCCACGTTACAGGGTGTCTCAACTCTCAGGTTCAACACAGTTCTAGCTATACTCGTGTTATCTCTCTTCCACAAGCCACGATACAGGGTGTCTCAACTCTCTGGTTCAACACAGTTCTAGCTATACTCGTGTTATCTCTCTTCCACAAGCCACGTTACAGGGTGTCCCAACTCTCTGGTTCAACATAGTTCTAGCTATACTCGTGTTATCTCTCTTCCACAAGCCACGTTACAGGGTGTCCCAACTCTCTGGTTCAACACAGTTCTAGCTATACTCGTGTTATCTCTCTTCCACAAGCCACGTTACAGGGTGTCTCAACTCTCTGGTTCAACACAGTTCTAGCTATACTCGTGTTATGTCTCTTCCACAAGCCACGTTACAGGGTGTCTCAACTCTCTGGTTCAACACAGTTCTAGCTATACTCGTGTTATCTCTCTTCCACAAGCCACGATACAGGGTGTGTCAACTCTCTGGTTCAACACAGTTCTAGCTATACTCGTGTTATGTCTCTTCCACAAGCCACGTTACAGGGTGTCTCAACTCTCTGGTTCAACACAGTTCTAGCTATACTCGTGTTATGTCTCTTCCACAAGCCACGTTACAGGGTGTCTCAACTCTCTGGTTCAACACAGTTCTAGCTATACTCGTGTTATCTCATCATTTACTGCTTCTTGCTTTGGGAATTATAAACTTACTTTTGCAGTTTTTATAAACTAAATGACAGGGAAACGAAATTATTGAAGATTAAAAATACTTTGGCATTTACTATACTTGAAGCGTATAAACATTAGTAAATATTTGCAGCGTTTTAGAATAAAAATACTAAAGGCTTACTTTTTGTTTAAACCTGGTAGGTATTTTCTCAGAATGCAGAACAAAATGAGAAAAAATTGCATAAAGCTAATTTTTCCTAAGATTTTACCACTACATTGTTCCCATTGGAATTCAGTTTACAATACCATTGTGTGTTATAATGCTCCGGATTCACTTATTTACATTAATCAGTTGCATGAACTTCCTAATTCTATGTAGGTAATTAAAATGAGAACTTCGAGGAGTTTTATTTCGGAAAGACATACTTTGATTCCGGAAGGCGCCAGTTTTAAAACTATTAATTACTAATCTGATAATACAGTGATTAATATTAAAGATAAAGCTAAGATGTTGTATTTGGTTTTCATATTTATGTCGCGGGGAAGTTTTGCAGGTTCACTATGCAATAAAATAGCCACTAAATATTTTTGACATGTTTATTTTCATTCGAGGCGGCGCCGAAGCCGAGCGGTTAGACCAGGAGTGTCCAAAGTTCGCTCTTAGAAGAACCTTACGCAGTGAGCGACAATGCCCTACTCCACTCCAAGAAGATTAAACGGTACCGCAGGTCACTATTCTGAAAGCGGGTTAAACATGAAAGTGCATTATCGACCTATTTCTCACACATTCCGTCAATAGACTACTGTATAAATGCTCCTAGAAGCGATAACAAAATCCAAACCTTATTTCACAGATAATAGTTGATATTCTGGCTTAATGTGTGGACTCTTTGGACGAGTAGACTTTTGTCATTTGAGTAGAAACATCCTATCCTTCCAGTAGCTCACATCACTTGTTTTATCTGTTCCTGTCTCACGCAAATACTGTAATTCTGGTCGTTTAGTGGACGTTTTACATGGGTTCATGGACGTTAATGGCGCGACTGCTGTAAATCATTGGAAAATTGTCGGCCAGTTTTACGAGGGTCTGAAATTGAATACCTCATTATTCCTTTGTTTTCTTTAGGGGAGCGTGTTCATTATTAGGCTTTATGTCCCACACAGACTGCTCCATAGAAGTACAGTGTCCATAATATGAAGTAACCCAAGTTTTCAACGCTCAATAGTAGGTATTTTCTTTGCACTATGTATGGCATTTACACAAGCTTCTCTCTATCTATTGTGCTTGCAGGACAGGACAGGACACACCCGTCTTATTGCACTAAGATGGACACCAAGATGTAAGTGCTACCATAACGGTATTCTAATGGTGGGATGGCGTATCAAGAACAGGATATAATTGAAATGTGGACATTGGGTATCAATGAGCTCTAACATATACCCGATGTTAAACGCATGTGCTGAAGTGCAAAGAGCACTGAGTAGGTCCTTGCACAAATTAAGTGGTGAGGTTTAGAGATGGGAAAATGATTGCAGTTCCAAAAGAGTTCCACAACTCCAGCTCCAAAATAACGCTATATTACCTATAACCATTCCTAATGAAGATCAAAAACATACACGACTTTTTACCACAATCCAACTGTAAGATACCGCTGGTCCACTATTTATTTACATGCCTGACTTCAGTTGTTTCGCATCAGGCCATGATGGTTCTTTCCGTCGTCAAAAGACGATCGTGTTCTATTATCTGTCGCTTCTACCGCGCACTCAAGCATTCATAGCGTACTGTTAAGAAGAAATTGGTGGGTGGGTATATATTTACATATATACATATATATTTAGTAACCATCGTGTTAGTTGCCTTGCCTATGTGTATGCCAAAAGCTCAATGTCTGTATTTGATTGGTCGGAAGATTTCTACTGGAGCTTGGAAGCAGGAAAGGTTCTGATGTTAGAATAATGCAGCGTACTCTAAGGTCATGCCGATATCTATGTTGGAATTACTGTGAGGTAATTCATCTGGGTTAAGAAGGTCATATCCAAAATAATTAGGTGTCAGATTCAATTGCAAGGTCTGGACATTGAACAGAGAATCCTGCTCCCGTTGCGTAATGTGGGAGCAGATGCTTCGTCAATAACATCACATAGGCACCCTCTTTTGTGAGAAGGACTTAGTTTACCAAGGAACGAAATTAGCTTATTCGTTCACTCACATTCTGACTGATATTTTCTCCAATATATAAAGTTTATTGTTTATGAAATTTAAAGCTAGTTGTGAGTTTAATATATCTGTTAGATATGATTCACAGAACTTACCGCAGTAAAACTTCAATACGCCTTTTCTCCATCTGGATATTCAGTTTCACCGAATACACACCTTTTAAGGTTCATTGCATCAGAAAGCATTTTTAGAAATCCATTCATGTGAGCTTGTGTGTGTGACAGCGACGGAGCGAGACAGAGAAGAGTATTACTTAACAATGAAAACTCGGAAACGCTAACAAATGTGTCACACGACGTTTAAGTATGTCAGACAATGATTTAGACGGAAATCCTTCAACCCATGAAAAAATATTTTATTTACTCTTTGAATTCTGTATAAATTTTAATAACTGGGAAACAATAGGAGCTGTACAAGTGTACTACAGGGAAATTGTACAGTTTATCAAAGTATACAAATTCTATTGGATTTAGTTGACGTTAGTTGTTTTCCCAATACTGCAAGTTGCATATTTTAATTTTTCTTAGAACGGCATGGGCGGGAAGTTTAGCTACCTATTTAATCTTTTTTTTCCCTTTCCGTCGCAAGAGCTCATTGCCACAGTTAAATGTTTTGATGTACGTAGCTAAACAGTAATTACTTACTTAAGTGTTTCCTATATAATCTCGCGAATAGTCCAAACTGGATGGAATAAGCGCCTTTTATATGAATACCTACTATAGCACATGATTATGAGAAAGCTCACGGACCTTTTTCTAAAAATGCTTTTTTTTTATACAGGGGGGCTCAAAACATATATTTTCGTTGAAATCTTGACATCGAATTTCTAGGTGGAATTCAATACTTCCTCTACTTACTATACGCAGTAGAGAAAGTAAAAATCTGATGTGTTGCACTCACATGACTTTCTCTACTCTTGCACTAACCATTCTAACAAACTCTTATTCCTATATCTCCATGTTAGTTAAGATAAACATTCGTACAAATTATCTTATTGCTTATGTCCTTGTAGGTGCAAGGGAATTATTAGAATACAGAAGGCTTTGTGCGACAGTCAAATCTTTTTGACCTTTGAGATTCCGTTCTCTTTGCACGATTAACATAAAAAAATGAACAACGTTCTTGCATTTCGCTGAAGTTCTAAGTTTTCCGAAACTCACACACATAACAAGGAATATCTCCGAAATGGTTCACCCTACAAGAAAATTTATTGAGACATAAATTGTGTATTTTACCAAGATTTACAATTTTTGTATAGTATGATTTGGTCTATCTCTAACGGTTTACCAGTTATGCAAAAGTCGCCCAGAGTAAATACGACTACAGGGGCTATAGCCAGAAAATTCAAGATATACATTTCATTTGTCATCAAAATATCTCAAACATATGACATTTTAATGAAAATCGTTAGAGCCATTTTCAAGAAAATCAAAATTTTCGAAAAATGTTCCATGTAAAGGGTAGTTTAGGGTGGGGCTATTTTCTACAAAATCTTCGTGTCGCATCCTTGAAAGACATTAAACTTAAATACCAACTTTGGTTTCTAACCGAGTTTTCGTTTTTGAGTTATGCTGTCCACAGGCTGACACACAGACACACACACGGACCTTTTTCTAAAAATGCTTTTTTTGGATTCAGGGGGCCTCAAAACATATATTTCCGGTGAAATCTCGACATCGAATTTTTAGGTGGAATACAATACTTTCCCTACTTACTAGTAGAGAAAGTAAAAATGGATAGAACATGTTAATAGAACGGGAAGATCTCAATTACCTAGACAAATTTTACATTACCAGGCAGCACGTGAGAAAAGAAGACTAGGAAGACCTTATGAGAACGGAACAAGGTCACGTGTCCTAATCTCCATAAAGGGAAGAAGAAGAAGAAGAAGAAGAAGAAGAAGAAGAAGAAGAAGAAGAAGAAGAAGAAGAAGAAGAAGAAGAAGAAGAAGACAGTACATAACATTTCTTTGGCTAGGGAAAATGAGATTCAACACAAATGGCCGCATATGCGTACACAGATGAGCAAATAAAACCAAACAAATGAAGCACACATAGAAACCGCAGGTGATTGATAGGCCGGAGTTTGAGTAGGAAAGTTTCCATGTTGTTACCTCCCGCCATGGAGGGAGACTTAACGCACTATTAACTTCTACAGAGGCAAGTTTTTCCAAGGGGTCGTCTAATATGTACAAGAGTTCGAGAAGGAGATGATAATTCTGTCCCTTTAGGAACAACATGAAAAGGCGTGCGGTTTTCGTGCTGGGGCGAGAAAGTAGGGGGGAGGGGGTCGAGGATTAAAAGCATTGGGGGCGCGAGCTTGGCTGTGTGGAGCAGATCCTTTGAACTTAAAGGGACGGGCGTCCCACATCCTTTTTGCTGCGGCCTTAGCAAAGAGACATTGTTTCATACAGTATTTTCAAGGATTAGGGAGAGAGAGGTTCAACGTAGCCATGCCTCCGTTTTCATTTTCTCTTGCGTATAAAGGTATGGTTTTTACTCGCTTAAAAGGAGGTGAGCATGTAATGGAGAGCTCTAGGTTTTATTTTGAAAAGAAGGAATTGCAATACACAGTATGGGGGGGGGGGTGGGGGGAGAAAAAAGAAAGAAGGACGCCCTGGGAAATATATGTGCCATGGAAGCTCATGTTATACACTTAAGAAGCGAGGGGTTTGTACACAAGCTTGTCAAATTGCCTTACGTTTTTAGAACTGCCGTCATCACTGTCAGTGAAATAAGTTTCCGTTTGTTAAGCCGCTCTCTAGAGATGAGTATTGCAAACGTTACATCTCTACCAAATTACCTTCCCCTAGAAACGTTTAATCCGGCGCGCTTAAACGATGTAACGTTTTTACAAAATTACGATCAATTCGAAGGTGCTGAAAGGGAAAATTAAGGTATGATAGCAGATGCATATGTTATGATGTAATGTGAAATAATGCTGACACGTGCAAATAAACGTTATTACAGTACTGGGTTTCGTCTCACACATTTTCCCCTGCGCACTGGGGAAGTTCACAATTTCAGTTCCAAAATACGAGGGTTGTCCACTAAATAATGTCCCATATTTTTCTCCAAAAGTATTTATTCCACAAAATTGAACTTTACACATATGAAGGAATAATGTTTTGTCTGATCACCTTCAAGTTCTAAGGCCTTTCTCCAGCGAGACACGAGGGCATGTATTCCCTGCTGGTACAAATCTTTACTCTGTCTACAGAGCCAGGTTCTCACTGCGTGATCTGTTCGTCGTCTTCGAAATGTCTTCCACGAATGGCATTCTTCGGTGGCCCAAACAAGTGGAAATGTGAGGGAGCCAAATCGGGACTATAGGGTGAATGGGGTAACACTGTCCAACCCTGTTTCGCTCAAAGTGTGTGCAAGACGTTTCATCACGTGTCACAATCTGGGACAAGATGGCCACGTCAGCTTCAAAGCGTTGCAACAAATCGGAAGCAATGTCTTTTCTTTGGGGTTTGTGATCGACAGTAAGACATCGAGGAATCCATCTAATACTCTTTCTGTCTGGAAAGATTTGGGTATTTATACCTTCTCATTTATCCCATTAGAGAACACCAAAATTAAATAAAACGCCAATATGAAGCAAATCAGCTCACTTCACGAATTCCATTCCAAGCGAATATGCCTGACAACACAGGTTGGTTTGCTACGTGTTCTGCTACAGGATGTATCTTTATTTCTGTCAAAACAGTAAAAATGTTCATGTGAACATGAGCCTCAGAATCGTTATAGAGAGCTATTAAGGGATTTGCCCCTTCGTTGTCACCAATAATTTATTAATTCAATCAAATTGTTGTTTGCTGATTGATTGTAGAGGAAGGAGTTAATAATGAACTCAATTAAATTATTCTCTGCCCATTCTTTGCTTGCTTTTTTCTTGATTCTTTGTTGTAGAGGAAAAACATAATAATTAATTCAATTTAATTATTGTCAGCTGATTGTCTAATTGCTTTTTCTTTAGTTCTTTATTGCAGAGTAAAGAATTAACAAATCATTGAATTAAATTGTTCTCCGCTGATTCTTTGATTTCTTTTTGTTTTTTATCTGTCATAGAGGAAACAGTTGATAAGTAATTTGTTTTCCACTGATTTCTAGCTCGTTTGGTTGTTTGATGTGCAGCACAGAAGGTAGATGACAAGTGTGTGTATTCTTTCACTGAACCGCATGTATGACCTTAGAGATGGGAACGTGAGCTTCATGCACCACTTGAGCGAGGTGTGCTTCAGATGTTATGAGACCGGCCAAGACAGATACGAAGCACGAGTTCTTCGTGATGTGGACGCAAACCCATCACATAGCACAAGGTGCCTTACAGTAAGGAAAGACGCCAGTCATCTGTACTCGCATTACCTTCAGTACGTGCAAGGATTAAATGTGCACACCTTCAGTCAAGAAGAACGTTCTGCTATTGAGTCATTCCATGTCAAATCGTACAAAATATGGTAAAAATTGACCTTAATGTCTCAGATTTTCTTGACTTTTTTGTGTGTGTGTGTGTGTGTGTGTGTGTGTGTGTGTGTGTGTGTGTGTGTGTGTTTTGGAGCACCGTGTTTCTTCATTTTATAAAAAAAGGTGTATTTTGGCAGATATTAATTTTTGAAATGTCCCAAAAATCGTGCGCTCCTCACCCTTCGATCAATCATACCTCCGACTGTAATCAACCAAATTACTTGATCTTTGGCTCAAATTAAAGATAAATTGCAGTATTTCGTGAGGTATTTATTAGAAAATTTTATTAATTATTATTAATATTATATTTTATACGACTAAAGTTTCAAAGCTAGATAATAAAACAAGCTCGACCATTTAAAAATCTGAAGAAAAAAAAACTAAAAATACACAGAAGCTTGTTGAATATTCTCAGGAAAAATCAGAATGAAGTCTCTAATAGTTCAGTTGTAATTAAATTTACAAATCAGTGCAGCGGACTAGTGTGGTAGAGGTGACGGCTACCGTAACCTTGCACAATAAAATTGGCACCTTTCATTACGGCAACTGTTCACTGCTTGAGGTTCCATGAACGCTACAACAGTACAGTAAGGTGAACATTGCTAGCTGATATATGTACACTATTAGCATCTTCAAAATGTTTTTTAAAATATGCATTTTGAACTAATGTTTCCATACAACACACAACTTTACCTCCTTCTTCGAAAGAAAATTGTTTCACTAAAGCTTCAGTTTTTGACAAAGGAATGAAGGAGTGTAATTTTAAAGCACAGCTGGACCCATCGTTCTTGGCCCCTGAGCTTCACTGGAAGTCCTGTATACGAACCCATAGCTTTTGTCTGTTTCATCAGCTCATGTTGTATAATTCTGTGAATGAAACCATGCACAACATGGTGAGGGAGGGGGAAGGTAGTGATGTCTGCATGATCTGAGACAGTTTTTGCTAATTCACAGGTGCTTTTTAGCGCAGCGTGCAGTTGAAGACATAGATCTTTGCGATAAGCAGTGAATATAGTGAATTTGTGAGACATTGATCATAGCGTAAATCAATTATGCCACCTGTACGTTCTAAATTAGGGACCAAAACATTACACAGTCAGAGCAGAGAAATTGTTTCAAATGTATGGGCGTACATGAAGAAAGAAGCTAAACGCAAAGAACTGCTTACATCAGATTTTTTCAAAAAAATTCAAAAAATTCTAAAGCGCGTATCAGATGCCACAGGAGTATCAGAAAGAAGGTACATTGAGGAGACATTTTTCTGCATGGACTGCACTGCCTTAGTAAGAAGAACTTACATGAGTAGCATATGAAGCTGACGCACCAATTCGCATGCTGTGTGCTGTCACCTGGCTTGCTACTCGCTTTCAAGGGGCCAAGAACGGCGAATCCAACTGTACAAACGGATCTCTACTTCATGTCGTCCAAGAGCGCTTGCAGGCCTCCAGAAAAAAAATTGTAGCAAATGCACTTACGCTCTCTCCATAGTTTTTAATTTCTTATTTTATAGATAAAATGTCAGGGAATACGTGTATTTTTTTTTTTTTTAAGATTTTTAATACATCGATTTAAATTCTATTTTTGGTTTTACAAAATATAACATCAAAAACAGTCCAAAATTTGTGTGTAATAATGATTGATCGAAAGTTGTTAAAAGTGTTGTATTTAACCTTTCCAGTGCGCCAAACCCCAACTCTCAACTCTATGTGGCCTTAGAGTAACAAATGATTTTATATTACGGTGCGCGCAGAAATTGCTTAATTTCTAATAGCCATAAGTAAGCAAATAATTTTAAAAAACGGAAATAAAAAATACGGGTCTCCTTATTTGATGCCTGTTATTCATAAAAAAAAATGTGAACCTCCTACGAAAATGTTGTGTTTTGCGTGTGTGCGATTTGACGTGGATTGACCCTGTTGTATATTACAGAAGTGTGTTATGTTCATAACTTTCTTAGTATGCGCCTTGTTCATTGATGAGACTGGCTATACGCATGAGGTATCTTCAATCTTCATCATACTCATAACTGGGTCAATGAAATCCCTCGTGAAATACGACAGGTCAGACATCAATAGAGGCTCTACCTAAACGTTTGGCGTCAAACAATTCATATTTACCTTATTGGTACTCCGCGCCTGAATGTAGAGACATATTTACCTTATTGGTACTCCGCGCCTGAATGTAGAGACATATTTACCTTATTGGTACTCCGCGCCTGAATGTAGAGACATATTTACCGTTTCTTAGAAACGAGATCCATCGTCATCCAACGAAAGTGGTTTCCACACGATGGTGCGCCGGCTCATCTCAGTCGGACAGCGCGTACTTTACTCAATGATAAATTCATTGCTTCACCTGCACGATCTTCTGATTTAAATCCAATGGATTTCTTCGTCTGGGGACATTTGATGTCACTGGTTTATGCGACACCTGTACTGGATATTAGAACTTTAAGAGAGCGTGTCCACATTAGATTTACCAAATAAGAAACACTCCAGGAACTTGCAACAGTGTACACAATAGTACAAAACGCAGGCTTATGACATGCACTGAAACAGGAGGAAGCAAACTTTCGTAACCTTCAATTTTGTCAGCTATAAATGATTTTTAGACCCATGTTTATATGATCTTCTCTTTTCTTCTTCTTTTTTTGAATGTATTGATGTAATGGCATCCCCGAAATACTTGAAACCAATGAGGATAGAGCCTGTATAAATACGTTGTGCTGTTCCGCGAAACAACAGGGACGATACAGGACCCTCCTCAGTCCATTGTTACAACAAATCAGTATATCTCGATCATATTTTGAAATCTACTGAGCGCTGGATATGAGCCAACTACCAAATTAGCTATAGAGCCTAAAAATAACAATAATATAATAGCTCCATCCCTTGTAGTGGTCTGGTTAACTGACTGGCGAGTATTTAATCCCTTAATCTCTTACCCCAGGATGTGTGTCACGACGGATGTAGCTAATTTCGTTAAGAGCAATTATCTGACACTCTGGTTATCCCTAACGCTCTAGGAATGGTCACAAGAGAAAGCAAACGGTGTTCAGGTACGCCGATAAATCTTTACTCTAATTCCTTTTCTTCCCCTCAGACATCCGTCCCAATTAACGCCAAGTTGTCCGCCTCGACGGAACCCATCATCCATCAGCTTCAATTTCAGCACCGTGTTGCGTATGTCCCGTAATTGGGGGAAACATGCCCTCCGCCGATCCTCGATCATTAAATCCCAGCCCTCGACGACCGCCGCGCTGTTTTATTGCAGCGTAAACCATAGCAAGGCAATCAGCCCCCCAGTGTAGTCTGGAGGCCTCGCGTCGCCTCAGGCTAAGTGCTCACCCCACCCAGGGTGACGGCGTCTCCGCGGCATAAAGCTTCAGTAATCTCATTCCTGAAGATGGAATTTGAGCGCTAAGACGAAGAGCCAGCCGTCCTGTTTTGAATATAGTTAAACGTAGGTTTTGCGTTAGAAGTACAGTTAATGACTAGGGCCCGGATTTGGATGAAATGTCATTTTTCTTCTGAGTTGTCAGAGACGATGCTTGTTCACAATTAAGGGAACACCGAAGCGATATTTTAGCCTGTTTGGTCAAAAAAATAGATTTTTTTATTTTTATTCCAAAAAATGCACCATGCCTTAAAGAATATACCTGCGAAGTTTCAATCCCCCAGAAAGGGGAGAACACATATTTTGGACGGCATTTTTAAAGTGATGCGCCTCTGTCTTTAATTTCAACTTTAAACTCGTCTTTCTCATCTCCCACAAAAGATCTAGCTAGAGATCTAATTTTTTCCGGTATAGTACACTATATGGGTAATAAAATATCTGTTTGAAATTTTGATATCACTCATGCCTTTTTTAAAAAAGTAATTAATATAATAATTCGCTGCTTTTATGACAGTTTTACACTTTTGGGTATTAAATTTCTTAAGAGAAGTTATTCACTATATCAAAATTTCCATCCTTTAATTTTTTACAACGGTAATAAGAGATACAATTTTAAAAAACAACTCTGTAGTTCAAGATCTGTTGGAGTAGATAGATTTTGATTATACCCAATAAATTGCTATAAATTAATTAATATATCAGGAATGTGATTAGATATTAAAATTAAATTTGATACACCCATTTCTTTAGTTGCTGGAAATGCCTGTGCCAAAAATCAAGTCTATAACCTTAATACTTTAGAAAATCACATTTTTCACTTCAGTCTAACCTTAAGTTCATTATGTAAGAAAGACGTACAATACATGCCATTTTTATAGGCCATCAAAATGCACTTTCCCCATATTTTCTAGGTTTAAAGACATTGTTTAATATTTATGTGTAGTTTTAGGTCTTTTCTTGCCTTTATAAATATCTATACGGCATTTTTGTATTTAATTGTCCAATTTAGGTTATTTTTGTTATTTAATGGTGAAGTAGTCATATAATGCAATATGTCAGTAACAAAACTATTCATGGCAGTTTTGGTCATCCTCAGAAGACATATCGAGGATTTACCGTGTTCCGACGGCAGATAACGCCCAAGCGATTTCGTCATTCATAAGGAAACTTGTGTCACCGGCAGTCACAGTTAGAAGAGCATTTCTTCGGGTCAGGGTGCAACGCGTATCACCAGAATGTCGAAACAAAAATTATCAACTGCAAGCCGTTTAAGACAACATGTGTCAGAATTCTGTGAAAACGTGTTCTCATCCGATGGAAGTATCTTATTTTGTAAATTATGCGAAATTAAAGTCGCTGTAGATAAAGGGTTGATATTTTGGAAGAGGATTTAAATGCCAGTGACATTATGTTCTTCACATCTGTAGACGCAGAAAATAATATCATAAATAAATGTAGTTTTGGCAGTAGAATTGGTCAGTTAAGAACTTACCCGCGTTACTTGTACGTTAGGTGTGTTGCATGCCTATCAGGCGTTACCACATATCGATCGCGTGGTTTACGTTTCTTGATCATGTTTTACTAGGTTCCTCTAGAAAACGGAAGCTCTGAACTTTGGACCTTCTCAAAACTGAGAGAGTATATAAAGGGCCGCTTAACGTACGGAACATCAGTGTCTTAGAAACATTTGGAAGCTCCCATAAGTGTACTACAGTTCAGATCGAAGACACTGATAATGATAACGAGTAATGCTATTTTAAACCGAAGTGTACCCTTTATATTTTGATCACAGTGACCAAAGTCATGATCGCAGTTTTTGAAGATCGTTATGTTTCTCATTTTCTTCCCCTACCAATGCTACCAATACTACCAGTACTGCAACAATTTACTACGTCATTTACCAAACCGTAGTTTTGGTAAAGCGCAACTTTACCCATACCCAAGGTGAATCTGCGCGGTTGAACGCCAAGCTCCAACGACCACGGCTACGAGGGCCGGAACATTTCTATTGAAGCAGCCCACTGGATTGCATTCACGGAGCCACTTTCCTGTCAGCTCTTTTGTGATTAACCTGCAATCTACTGAGCTAAGCTATTTTGAACTTTCATGGAGTGTGTAAATTTTGTGCCCACTATGCCCTTTTCTTTGAGCTGTATTTTATATTGCGAATTATTTTCAATATTTCAATTATGATTACAAGTTACACTTTGTTGTAGCTTTGGATGTTAGTTACAGGGGAAAGTACTTACAGATATATTGACCCTAGCATTAGCAAGCCTTTGTTACCACCACTGGTAACAAAAGTCAGCAATTTTTAAACAAATTTATTTTAAAATGGGCATTATATCTTACCATGTTTACAAAGCTAATATTTAACACTGTTTAACTATTACTATTTTCTTTCTTATATGAATTACATTAGATATTGTGCCAATCCTTATTACAGAGCTTATACTACCAACGGAGGTGACCACCACTTGTAACAAGATATCTCAGCAATGTTTAAAACAAGTTTACTTTAAAATTGTGTATTATATCTTGTAGTGCTTATAAAGATTTTTAACATTGTTTAACTATTCCTTTCTACTTTTTTACAAGAATCACATTATACCGACGGGGCAGTGCTTTATGGCCTCTTTGACATTTCATTTTTCTTAAAAATACCAACAAAGAAACATTTGAAACAAATACCCAATTCAGTAGCAGAAGCAGTGATTGACAGTAACTATTTACTGCATGCCTTTAATCAAAAAATTAAAAGAGAAAATTTAAAGATTTGCAGAAGGTGGGCATAAAGTAACCCCCCCCCCCCTACTTGATAATACTAGGGTTAAGTTGTATTTTTATTCACACTTATTTCATGTACAGCATTTTAAAATCAAAATTTGATCTAAATGTTACAATGTGATGTTACTCTATTTCTTTTGTTTATACATCTAAACGGTCACTCAGTACATCGTTATCATTATCTTCATTATCACCATCAAATATATCACTATCATTGCTTTCTGAATTTGCTTCTATCAGCTCTCAAATTTGACTTCCTGAAGCAATATGTTGCCAAATAGAACAAAAAATGTGTTAAAATATCATCAGGTAAACCATTACTATCTATAATAAAAAGCATTAAGAAAGAACACTTCTAAGTAATTTTTCACATGTTTACAACATTCAACCTTCCACACTTTCCAAAATTTGGTGCCTGGTTCGCACTCTGTAATGTATCTTTTGCATGTTAGATCTTCTAGCTTTACTCTGATATAAACGTTTCCACCACTCGTAGCTCTGAAATAACTAATGGAAGCTTTCCCAACAGTTCCTAAAACAGGCATGGGCACGAGAGGAGATGTAGCAATTGAACTTGCCTTATCCACCCCACATTCTCAAGCCGTGTGACAAAGGCTGTTTGGATACAACACGTGCAGTGGTGGGTTCGTTCCACCTGTGTGGCAGTAATAACTTCTACACTGTTATTAACTATTTTTTTGTATTAAACATATTTTGTATACAATAATCATTACAGCCACCTACTGTGGTTAGGCAAATTACATCATATTCAAGTTTATAACCTTCCTTTATCTTATGCAGTAATATCCTTACACTCCCTTATGATTAACATACTATATTTTTGCTGTTCCACAATAAATAAAGCAGTAAAGTCCCATTGTTATTTAGACATAAAAATATTTTAAAATTGTTTGATCAACATAACTTCTTTGCTTTTAAACTGAACATAATGTTCACACGTTAGAATACGAAATACAAATGTGTATATTAAATAAACTAACAAGAAACTAAACCACTAAAAAGTAGAATCGTATTGTCGCTTTTATATGTTTACAAATATGAGTACTTAAAAAGCACCTTTGAAATTGTACATAAATACCTGTAAAGTTTGATTTGTGCTTCTGATCAAAGTGGCGTTTGATATTGTAACGCTTTATATTTGCAAATTGAAATCTACCACTCTTCATGAAACAGCCATACTCACTACTGAATGAGGTGTATAGGAAGCTAAACAACAGTGCAGGGGAGGGTTGGCAGGTGGAGTGGCATAGTTGAGCCGATTTTACCTATCCCTGTCCTAAGGGGTCATTTTTTACTTTCTTTACTGGTAAGTAGAGGAAGTATTGTATTCCACCCAAAAATTCGATGTCGAGATTTCACCGAAAAAAAAAAGCATTTTTAGGAAAAGGTCCGTGTGTGTGTCTGTCAGACTGTGGACAGCATAACTCAAAAACGAAAAGTCGGTTGGTTATATCTTTCAAGAATGCACGCTTGCTTCTGGCGCGGAGGACCTGGGTTCGATCCCCGATACCAGCCTGAGGATTTCATCCCCTCTGGGAGGTCTGGCACGGGGTGTACTCATCCTCGTTAGTCCCGGGGGGACCTATTGAGGAGCTACTTGATGGAAACGTAGTGGCCCCAGGTGGTGAAAACCGCATAACTGGCCGGGAGGGATCGGGACGCTGACCACATACCACCCTCCAATACTACACCCCACCAATGACGCCTGTAGTGGGGCGAGGTGGGGGACGCAGCGGCTGGGCGATAAGGCTTGGCTCTACATGACTGTTGTGCCGGGGCTTAGTATTAGTCTTTCAAGGATACGACACAAAGAATTTGAAGAAAATTGCTCCACCCTAAACTACCCTTTACATGGAAAAGTTTTCGAAAATTTTGATTTTCTTGAAAATGGCTCTAACGGTTTTGATTAAAATGCCATTTATTTAAGATATTTGTATGACAAATGAAATGCATATTTTGAATTTTGGCTATAGCCTATATAGTCCTGTTTAGTCTGGATGACTTTTGAATTACTTGTAAACCGTAAAAGCTAGACTAAATCGCTCTCTACAAAACAGTATATCTCGCTAAAATGCACAATTTATTTTGCAATAAATTTTTTGTAGAGTGAACCATTTTGGAGATATTCCTCGTTATGTGTGTAAGTTTTGGAGAACTTTTAGTTCTGTCAAATGGAACTTCGCTATTCATTTGTTTCATGTGTTAACCATGCAAAGAGAACGGAATTTAGAAGATTTAAAAGATTTGACTATCGCTCAAGGCCTACTGTATTCCCATATTACCGTTTCACGTGCAAGAAAACAAGCAGTAAGATAATTTGTGCAAATGTTTATCTCAGCTACCACGAAGAAGATATAGGAATAAGAGTTTGTAAGAATGGTTAGTACAAGAGTACAGAAAGTCATGTGAGTTCAACACGTCAGATTTTTATTATTGCATTAGCAGTTTGGAACAGTTGGAAAACAACTTAACCTTAAAAGTGATAAGCATTAGAATGTCATAACATAAAATAAATAAATTTCCGTCTCAGCTCTTTACAGGAGTTTAGTGTCCCTGGAGATTCTCTGTACTCAAGTATACGGACTTTGTCATTATAAAGGCACTAATACAGTCTAATACTGAAGCACGCGGTCTCAAAATGTATCAAAGACTTCGCGTAATCTGATTATCTGCCACAATTGGAGGGGGGGGGAAGGTGGAGGAAAGGTTTAATAACTTTCAGAAAATGAGAGAAGCTCAAAATGTCATGAAATTCAGTTTATAGACGGGAAGTTGCACATCATATTAATGTTATCAAATTTCACTCTGATTTCATTAAATTGTGTTATTATTACTTTCTCTACCATGGAGAGTACGTAGAGGAAGTATTGTATTCCACCGAAAAATTCGATGTCGAGATTTCGCCGGAAATATACGTTTTGAGGCCCCCTGAATCAAAAAAAGCAGTTTTAGAAAAAGGTTCGTGTGCATGTGTGTGTGTTGGTGTGTGTGTGTATATTTGTGTGTGTGTGTTTGTGTGTGTGTGTGTGTGTGTGTGTGTGTGTGTGTGTGTGTGTGTGTGTGTGTGTGTGTTTGTGAATTTCTCTGGCAATCTGTGGACAGCAGAACTTAAAAACAAAGTCAGTTAAAAACCAAAGTTGGTATTTGAGTTCCTTCAAGGATGAAGATCTTATAGAAAATTCCTCTAGCCTAAACCACCCTTTACATGGAATTTTTTTCAAAAATTTATAATTTTCTCGAAAATGGCTCTAACGATTTTGATTAAAATGCCATATGTTTGAGATACTTTTATGGCAAACAAATTGTATATTTTGAATTTTGTGGCTGTAGCCCATGTAGTCCTGCTTAGTCTGAATTACTAACTGGTAAATGGTAAGAACTAGACAAAAGTCTTACTGTACAAAAAATGTAGATCTTGCTAAAACACAAAATTTATGTCCAAATAAATTAGTTTTGTAGGATTGACCATTTCGGGGATATTCCTTGTTATTTGTGTGAGATTTGGAAAACTTAAACTTTCGTCAAATGGTACATCGTTATTAATCTTTTGTGTATTAGTCGAACAAAGAGAATGGAATCTCAAAGCTTTAAACGATTTGACTATCGCTCAAAGTCTACTGTATTCCCATATTCCCCTTTCATCTTCAAGGAAATAAGCAATAAGATAGTTTCTGCAAATGTTTATCTCGACTAACATGAAGAAGATAATAAGGATAAGGGTTTGTAGGAATGGTTAGTACAAGAGTAGTGAAAGTCATATGAGTGCAACATATCGGATTTTTAAGAGGTTGAATCAGAAACTGAAAAATTCAATGCCACAGTCGGGATTTGAACCACGGATCTTCCGCTTATCGAGCGGCTGCTCTATCCACCAACATCAGATTTCTTTAGCTTAATGACAATAAGCTAATATCATGACTTTTTCCTAATATCCTGACCAAAATCATGAGGATAAAAAAGTGACTTTGCTAAATGTATAACGTAACTTGAGTTTCACCAACTCTAGTCGTCTGATTGACTTGAAAATTTGCACACATGCCAAGTACCATAAACAAAACAATAGAATCATGACTTTGTCCAAATGTCCTGAGCAGCATTCTTGGAATAAAAAAGTAACTTGGCATAATTTAACCATGCAGCGTAATGTTTGCCAACTTCAAACGTCTGATAGAAAATTAGCACACATGTCAAGGTTCGAATACTGACATTGACCTAAGGTCCTGACCAGGATCATCAGGTTAAAAAACTGACTTCATTCACATTCTGCCTCACAGGTACACTCTCACGGGCACTCTCACTCACGCTCACACTCCTTTACACTCTCACTCCCTCACACCCTCACACTCTCACTCCCTCACACTCTCACACCCTCCCACTGTCACTCACCTTCACACTCCCTCACACTCTCACTCCCTCACTCCCTCACACTCTCACTCCCTCACACCCTCACACTCTCACACCCTCACTCCCTCCCACTGTCACTCACCCTCACTCCCTCACACCCTCACACTCTCACACTCTCACACCCTCACACTCTCACACCCTCACTCCCTCCCACTGTCACTCACCCTCACACTCTCACTCCCTCACACTCTCACTCCCTCACACCCTCACACTCTCACTCCCTCACACCCTCACACACTCACACTCTCACTCCCTCACACTCTCACTCCCTCACACTCTCACTCCCTCACACTCTCACTCCCTCACACTGTCACACTCTCTCTCCCACACACTCTCACACCCTCACACTCTCACTCCCTCACACTCTCACTCCCTCACACTCTCACACCCTCACACTCTCACTCCCTCCCACTGTCACTCCCTCACACCCTCACACTCTCACTCCCTCACACACTCACACTCTCACACTCTCACACCCTCACACTCTCACACCCTCACTCCCTCCCACTGTCACTCACCCTCACTCCCTCACACCCTCACACTCTCACACTCTCACACCCTCACACTCTCACACCCTCACTCCCTCCCACTGTCACTCACCCTCACACTCTCACTCCCTCACACTCTCACTCCCTCACACCCTCACACTCTCACTCCCTCACACCCTCACACCCTCACACTCTCACTCCCTCACACTCTCACTCCCTCACACTCTCACTCCCTCACACTCTCACTCCCTCACACTGTCACACTCTCTCTCCCACACACTCTCACACCCTCACACTCTCACTCCCTCACACTCTCACTCCCTCACACTCTCACTCCCTCACACTCTCACTCCCTCACACTCTCACACCCTCACACCGTCACACTCTCTCTCCCACACACTCTCACACCGTCACACTCTCTCTCCCACACACTCTCACTCCCTCACACTCTCACTCCCTCACACTCTCACTCCCTCACACTCTCACCCCCTCACACTCTCACACCCTCACACTCTCACTCCCTCACACTCTCACTCCCTCACACTCTCACTCCCTCACACTCTCACTCCCTCACACTCTCACTCCCTCACACTCTCACACCCTCACACTCTCACTCCCTCACACTCTCACTCCCTCACACCGTCACACTCTCTCTCCCACACACTCTCACACCGTCACACTCTCTCTCCCACACGCTCTCACTCCCTCACACTCTCACTCCCTCACACTCTCACTCCCTCACACTCTCACTCCCTCACACTCTCACTCCCACACACTCTCACTCCCTCACACTCTCACTCCCTCACACCGTCACATTCTCACTCCCTCACACCGTCACACTCTCTCTCCCTCACACTCTCACACCCTCCCACTGTCACTCACCTTCACACTCCTTCACACACTCACTCCATCACACCGTCACACTCTCACACCCTCACACTCTCACACCCTCCCACTGTCACTCACCTTCACACTCCTTCACACACTCACTCCCTCACACCGTCACACTCTCTCTCCCTCACACTCTCACACCCTCCCACTGTCACTCACCTTCACACTCCCTCACACTCTCACACCCTCTCTCCCTCACACTCTCACACCCTCCCACTGTCACTCCCTCACACCGTCACACTCTCACACCCTCACACTCTCACTCCCTCACACCCTCACACTCTCACTCCCTCACACTCCCACACCCTCCCACTGTCACTCACCTTCACACTCCTTCACACACTCACTCCCTCACACCGTCACACTCTCACACCCTCACACTCTCACACCCTCCCACTGTCACTCACCTTCACACTCCTTCGCACACTCACTCCCTCACACCGTCACACTCTCACACCCTCACACTCTCACACCCTCCCACTGTCACTCACCTTCACACTCCTTCACACACTCACTCCCTCACACCGTCACACTCTCACACCCTCACACTCTCACACCCTCCCACTGTCACTCACCTTCACACTCCTTCACACACTCACTCCCTCACACCGTCACACTCTCACTCCCTCACACTCCCACACCCTCCCACTGTCACTCACCTTCACACTCCTTCACACACTCACTCCCTCACACCGTCACACTCTCTCTCCCTCACACTCTCACACCCTCCCACTGTCACTCACCTTCACACTCCCTCACACTCACACACCCTCTCTCCCTCACACTCTCACACCCTCCCACTGTCACTCACCTTCACACTCCTTCACACACTCACTCCCTCACACTATCACTCCCTCACACTCTCACACCCTCCCACTGTCACTCACCTTCACACTCCCTCACACTCTCACACCCTCACACCGTCACACTCTCACACCCTCACACTCTCACACCCTCCCACTGTCACTCACCTTCACACTCCTTCACACACTCACTCCCTCACACCGTCACACTCTCTCTCCCTCACACTCTCACACCCTCCCACTGTCACTCACCTTCACACTCCCTCACACACTCACTCCCTCACACCGTCACACTCTCTCTCCCTCACACTCTCACACCCTCCCACTGTCACTCACCTTCACACTCCTTCACACACTCACTCCCTCACACCGTCACACTCTCACACCCTCACACTCTCACACCCTCCCACTGTCACTCACCTTCACACTCCTTCACACACTCACTCCCTCACACCGTCACACTCTCACTCCCTCACACTCCCACACCCTCCCACTGTCACTCACCTTCACACTCCTTCACACACTCACTCCCTCACACCGTCACACTCTCTCTCCCTCACACTCTCACACCCTCCCACTGTCACTCACCTTCACACTCCCTCACACTCTCACACCCTCTCTCCCTCACACTCTCACACCCTCCCACTGTCACTCACCTTCACACTCCCTCACACTCTCACACTCTCACTCCCTCACACTCTCACACCCTCCCACTGTCACTCACCTTCACACTCCTTCACACACTCACTCCCTCACACCGTCACACTCTCACACCCTCACACTCTCACACCCTCCCACTGTCACTCACCTTCACACTCCCTCACACCGTCACACTCTCTCTCCCTCACACTCTCACACCCTCCCACTGTCACTCACCTTCACACTCCTTCACACACTCACTCCCTCACACCCTCACACTCTCACACCCTCACACTCTCACTCCCTCACACCCTCACACTCTCACTCCCTCACACTCCCACACCCTCACACTCTCACACCCTCACACTCTCACTCCCTCACACCCTCACACTCTCTCTCCCTCACACTCTCACACCCTCCCACTGTCACTCACCTTCACACTCCCTCACACTCTCACACCCTCACACTCTCACTCCCTCACACTCTCACACCCTCCCACTGTCACTCACCTTCACACTCCCTCACACTCTCACTCACGCTCACACTCTCACACTCTCACTCCCTCACACCCTCACACTCTCACACCCTCACACCCTCACACTCTCACTCCCTCACACTCTCACACCCTCCCACTGTCACTCACCTTCACACTCCCTCACACTCTCACTCACGCTCACACTCTCACACTCTCACACTCTCACTCCCTCACACTCTCACACCCTCCCACTGTCACTCACCTTCACACTCCCTCACACTCTCACTCCCTCACACTCTCACTCCCTCACACTCTCACACCCTCCCACTGTCACTCACCTTCACACTCCCCCACACTCTCACACCCTCACACTCTCACTCCCTCACACTCTCACACCCTCACACTCTCACACTCTCACACCCTCACACTCTCACACCCCACACTCTCACACCCTCACACTCTCACTCCCTCCCACTGTCACTCACGCTCACACTCTCACACCCTCACACTCTCACTCCCTCACACCCTCACACTCTCACTCCCTCACACTCTCACACCCTCACACCTTCACACTCTCACTCCCTCACACCGTCACACTCTCTCTCCCTCACACTCTCACACCCTCCCACTGTCACTCACCTTCACACTCCTTCACACACTCACTCCCCCACACCGTCACACTCTCACTCCCTTACACTCTCACACCCTCACACCCTCACACTCTCACTCCCTCACACTCTCACACCCTCACACTCTCACTCCCTCACACCCTCACACTCTCTCTCCCACACACTCTCACACCCTCCCACTGTCACTCACCTTCACACTCCCTCACACTCTCACACCCTCACACCCTCACACTCTCACACCCTCCCACTGTCACTCACCTTCACACTCCCTCACACTCTCACACCCTCCCACTGTCACTCACCTTCACACTCCCTCACACTCTCACACCCTCACACTGTCACTCACCTTCACACTCCCTCACACCCTCACACCCTCACACTCTCACACCCTCCCACTGTCACTCACCTTCACACTCCCTCACACTCTCACACCCTCACACCCTCACACTCTCACTCCCTCACACTCCCTCACACTCCCTCACACTCTCACTCCCTCACACTCCCTCACACTCTCACTCCCTCACACTCTCACTCCCTCACACCCTCACACTCCCTCACACTCTCACACTCTCACTCCCTCACACCCTCACACTCCCTCACACTCTCACACTCTCACTCCCTCACACCCTCACACTCCCTCACACTCTCACACTCTCACTCCCTCACACCCTCACACTCCCTCACACCCTCACACTCCCTCACACTCTCACACTCTCCCACTGTCACTCACCTTCACACTCCCTCACACTCTCACACCCTCACACTCTCACTCCCTCACACTCTCACACCCTCACACTCTCACACTCTCACACCCTCACACTCTCACACCCTCACACTCTCACACCCTCACACTCTCACTCCCTCCCACTGTCACTCACGCTCACACTCTCACACCCTCACACTCTCACTCCCTCACACCCTCACACTCTCACTCCCTCACACTCTCACACCCTCACACCTTCACACTCTCACTCCCTCACACCGTCACACTCTCTCTCCCTCACACTCTCACACCCTCCCACTGTCACTCACCTTCACACTCCTTCACACACTCACTCCCCCACACCGTCACACTCTCACTCCCTTACACTCTCACACCCTCACACCCTCACACTCTCACTCCCTCACACTCTCACACCCTCACACTCTCACTCCCTCACACCCTCACACTCTCTCTCCCACACACTCTCACACCCTCCCACTGTCACTCACCTTCACACTCCCTCACACTCTCACACCCTCACACCCTCACACTCTCACACCCTCCCACTGTCACTCACCTTCACACTCCCTCACACTCTCACACCCTCCCACTGTCACTCACCTTCACACTCCCTCACACTCTCACACCCTCACACTGTCACTCACCTTCACACTCCCTCACACCCTCACACCCTCACACTCTCACACCCTCCCACTGTCACTCACCTTCACACTCCCTCACACTCTCACACCCTCACACCCTCACACTCTCACTCCCTCACACTCCCTCACACTCCCTCACACTCTCACTCCCTCACACTCCCTCACACTCTCACTCCCTCACACTCTCACTCCCTCACACCCTCACACTCCCTCACACTCTCACACTCTCACTCCCTCACACCCTCACACTCCCTCACACTCTCACACTCTCACTCCCTCACACCCTCACACTCCCTCACACTCTCACACTCTCACTCCCTCACACCCTCACACTCCCTCACACCCTCACACTCCCTCACACTCTCACACTCTCACTCCCTCACACCCTCACACTCCCTCACACTCTCACTCCCTCACACCCTCACACTCCCTCACACTCTCACACTCTCACTCCCTCACACCCTTACACTCCCTCACACTCTCACTCCCTCACACCCTCACACTCCCTCACACTCTCACACTCTCACTCCCTCACACCCTCACACTCCCTCACACTCTCACACTCTCACTCCCTCACACCCTCACACTCCCTCACACTCTCACACTCTCACTCCCTCACACTCTCACACTCTCACTCCCTCACACCCTCTCACTCCCTCTCACTCTCACTCTTCCTCTTCGTCCGATATGACACAATGTTGGAGGACGTTAATTAAAAAAAAAAACTCTACTCTCCATTGTGAACTTGTAGCTGCCTAAAAGACGGAACAACACTAGCAATTGGTCTTGCTAACCTTCTTTATCTTGCTCAGTGTACTTTACATGTTGCATAATACCACGGGGTACACAAGAAAGCATTTTCTCTGGTTTAAGTTCAGTATATCTTAGGGATGTGACACGGATATTTTGAAGAAAATTCCTCCACCCTCAATTACCCTTTACATGGATATTTTTTTAAATGTTAACTATCTAGAAAATGGGTATAACGTTTTTAATGAAAATGTCATATGTTTGAGATATTTTATGGCAAATGAAATGTATATTTTGAATGTTATGACTGTAGCTCATGTAGTCGTGCTTCCTCTTAATCGCTTTTGCATAAGTGGTAAAACGTAAGGGATAGACCAAATCTTACTATACCAAAACTGATCCCCTTAAAACACAAGTTATGTCGAAATACATTTTTTTTGTGAGGTATTTAGGAGATATTCCTTATTATTCGTGTGTTTTGCAATACTAAAGCTTTTCTCAAATGGAAGGTGGTTATTCATTTTTTTACACGCTTTATATTAGCTTCAAATGTATGTGTCTATGTAATGGTATCTTTCCACGTAATTTTCATCAACTTAGAATTGTCCGATTGACTTGAAAATTTGTATACGTGTCAAGGACCGATGACAATACAATAATATAACTTTGTTCTAAGATCCTAACCAGGATCATGAGGCTAAAAATAAGTAATTACCTAAA
The DNA here is from genome assembly GCA_030765045.1 of Tenodera sinensis. Classification (NCBI taxonomy): domain Eukaryota; kingdom Metazoa; phylum Arthropoda; class Insecta; order Mantodea; family Mantidae; genus Tenodera; species Tenodera sinensis. The sequence continues at coordinate 10,116,359 of CM060962.1, forward strand.
TTTATCAATCTTTCGACCTAATTTTCATCATCAATATTGAAAGATATTTAAACAGAAAAATTTGAGGCTAAATATTTAAAAATGAATCATAGTTTAAAAAACTAAAAAAACAGGGTTTTATAATAAACCGAACTAAAAAGTAAAAATTATCTTCAACTATGAAGAGTATGTTCTATAGCAATATAAAGTCAACTGGTTCATTATATTTCAAAATGTTGTAAGAAGTTTCAAATAAAAGCTAATTTATATTAACAAAAATAATAAATGTTATTGTTAAATAACGTGGGGGGACTGACATCAAATGTTATAATGGTTGATTGGTAGCTATTTATAAAAGTAAATATATGATAAAAAAATCTTAAAAGCGCTCCACGGTATTTTTACAATAAAATTTATTATTTTTTTAATATAAATTAGTTTTTAGGTAAAACTTATCACAAAATTTTGAAATATAATGAACTAGTTGACTTTATATCGTTATAGAACAAACTCTTCATAGTTAAAATTATTTTTACCTTTTAGTTCGGTTTGCTATAAAAGCGTGACTTTTTTTTTTTTTTTTTTTTTTTTTTTAACTCTAGTTTATTTAAGGAGAGTAGAAGGGTTGGTAGTTGTCGTTACCAAAGCAACACTCGTAGATTGTTGGGTAATTGTAAAGGTTCTGTTTAGCTGGTGATCGTACCACAGAACTTTAGAATTAATTCTCTAATGCTTCGTCTATATGTGTAATTGTTATTCTCGGGGTTGAGGAACAGAAGAGTTAACCTATTAAATACAGAGCATGTGGCAGGACCGCTTTGTACTTATTGGTTTCATTCTTCTCAGGGCAAAAAGAGCAAACAAAGAAATCCTGGAATGGAATCCTGTGCTGTCTTTCGCAGGTGCACTCCAGCATATCCCAATAAGACAAAAGGAACAAGCTCATTCTGGAGTATAATCCTGTAGGTACCTACACCAGGCAGTGATGCGGTTGTGTGTGTTTTATCTTCCCATTTATTCCCAGACGGCCCGAAGTCACCCGAAGAGGGAGGACAAAAGTGTATCAAAGTAAATAAGACTGTACATCACAACATAGCTGACCAATCACGTGCACTCCCTACCTATCTCACGTCCATCAACTTGCCCCTGTGGACCTTACTTCTGTGCCAAGGGCTACAATAATTGACAGTGTAGGTACGCTTTGCCTTTCGCTACCCTTCAGGCCTTGTACCAAGACAGCAGCATATACCGCATGTTAAGCAAATGTATCGGTGAAATTTGCTAAAAATTGCCGACTATTTTGTTTTTTGCCTTTGCATTGTTTATTACGCTTATACTTTGAACTTTAACGGCACACTTTAGTTTTCTCAATATCAGCCATTTTCAAAGCTCCAGGAGGGCCAATGCAGGTGAGCATTCCTTGCTAAACCTCGTCGCTACAGCTTTGAAATGCATTTTTCTTTTTCACTGGCTCTGATTTTGGTCTCCTGCAGGGAATTTTGCTTCACAAAGGTTGTAAGTTGGCTGTACTGAAAAGAGCTGAAATGCTGCGAATCTGATATGTTTTGTTTCCAAAAAGCGATATGCAGTCAGTGTTCTGCAATTCTGTAATCTTGCCAGATTATTTGAGTGTTCCAGTTATATATTAGGCATTGTCTAGGTAGTTTATAAGTTTTAGTCTGTAGTAAAGCCGTAACAGGCAGATATTTAATGAATTTTATGTATAAATTTGCGAAAGTGGATAGTGTACAGGTTAGCTAAGAACAGCAAATTTCTAAATTTTGTTAACAATGGGAAGGCGAAAGGAAAGTTTTCATATTGAGAAACGACCAAGCAAACTTAAAATTCTCAAAAACTACTACTGAGGCCAAGAAGAAAGCAACAGAGGGTCCCACATATGGTGATGGGGAATGTTAAGTTGATTAGATTTAGGTAAAGAACAAAGACACGGTGTTAAACTTTAAAATGCATTTTTCTCAGTTCTTTTTTTCAGCAATTTGCTCCTTGGACCCTAGTTTATAACTTATTAGCTTGAAATTTTCAGGAGACCTTCAGAAATTAAGGTATTAAAACTTGTCGTGCGCTAGTTAAAAAGTATTAAATAATTGAGCTGAAATTAAATATTTCTCATAACTCATACTGAAAAAATTGAAAATATTGATAAATAGTATACAAAACATTTGTTCTCTCGTAAACTAATTAAATTTAAACAATTTTGTTATGACAATTTCTTTATATTTGTATACTGAACTCAAATTAAAAATTCAGGAGGTATACAATAAACTGTAGGGTCCAAGGGTCATTTCATTTGAGCATATCAAAAAGTGATTTATTATTAATAAACATATTAATAATTTAAAAATGGTTTGACATATTACATTGAAATTTAGTGTATACTATTTACTTTATGTTCTGAGTGTGCGGAAAAAAATTCAAAGCAATCAGAAGAAAACTGTGGATTATTTAATTTTCACAGACACATTGCCTTAAATTGCATTCACTATACCTTTACTGGACCATTTTATCTCATGAGTGTTACAAGTTTGCCAGTTTATGCATAATAGTAGTGTATGGATGTATTTTAACAAACTATTTTTAGTTTCTCTACAACGAAGGCAGAGAAAATATTGTATTCCACCCAAAAATTCTATGTCGAGATTTCACAGAAAATATAGGCATACTTCGAGGCCCCCTGAATCCAAAAAAAGAACGACTTTTAGAAAAAGGTCAGCGCGCGCGCGTGTATGTGTGTGTATGTGTGTGTGTGTGTGTGTGTGTGTGTGTGTGTGTGTGTGTGTGTGTGTGTGTCAGTCTGTGGACAGCATAACTCAAAAACAAAAAGTCGGTTAAAAACCAAAGTTGGTATTTAAGTTTAATGTCCTTTAAAATGCAACACGAAAAATTTGAAGAAAATTCTTCCGTCCTAAACTACGCTTTACATGGAAAATGTTTCGAAAATGCCTGTGACGATTTTGATTAAAATGCCATATGTGTAGGCGGCCCGGGTTCGATCCCAGGGACCTGCATGTGGTATTCGTGGTGGACGAAGCGGCGCTGGGGCGGGTTTTCTCCGGGTGCTCCGGTTTCCCCCGCCATCTCATTCCACCGGTGCTCCATATTCATTCCATGTGTCATCAGTGTCACCGCCTGCGGTGCCGTAGTAGTAAAAACGGGCGTTAAACACAACAACATGCCATATGTGTAAGATATTTTATGACAAATGAAATGTATATTTTGAGTTTCCTGTGTATAGCCCATGTATTTTTGTTAACTCTGGATGACTTTTGCATAACTGGTAAACTGTGAGAGACCAAATCTTATACAAAAAGTGTGGATCTTGCTAAAAGACACAAATTATGTACAAATAATTTTTTTGTGGAGTGAACAATTTCGGAGATCTTCCTTATTATTTGTGTGAGTTTTTGAAAACCTTGGAAGATCGTTATTCATTTTTTATGTTAGCCGTGCAAAAGAGAATCGTATCTCAAAGTTTTAAAAGATTTGACTATCGCTCAAAGCCTACTGTACATATTCTCCTTGCACCTGCAAGAAAATAAGCAACACGATAATTTCTGCAAGTGTTTATCTCAACTAACACGGAGATAGGTATAGAAATAAGAATTTGAAAGAATGATTAGTACAAGAGTAGAGAAAGTCATGTGAGCGCAACACATCAGATTTTTCAAATATATAGTCACTATTTTCAAAAAGATCAGCATGACCTACATGAAAGTTCGAAATATGCAAGGGAAAAGTCTTGTTACGCAAACATTTACATAACACGCGTGTCCTATGCTGTGTGTAAGTACTTTATTGTAATAAAACTACAAAAGGTAAAATTATACATTTTGGTAAACTTCACTCTTCCATAAATTCTCCACCTCATTTCATCCCTTCAGTTATGTATTTTCCATGGAACTTTCTAACCCAGGAATCAGCACCTCATGGAACATTACAACCTTTCAAACTTTATATATATAAAATTAACGTTGATTCATTTTTGCATAAAGCTGGTATATAGTGTCCTGACATTCCCCCACTCCCGAAGCAAAGATGCGTAATAGTACTGATCAGTCCACTTGCATAAAAGAAGAGTGGGCTGATAAGTTGTATACGTTACTGTCTCTCTCCAAACCCTAGTCACTTGCTCCCCCCACCACTCTCACCACTTCCCCGCATTTCTCCTCACTTGCACATATGGAGTGCCACGACGTTTTAGACAAGCTGTACAAGTTGTACTATGTATTCGCTTGTATAATGTACATCTATTTACTATCCAGTGTTGCAGAAACGTTACATTTGTGCAGAGAGACGGTTTTCTTCCTCTACATTGTGTTGGTGTTAGAAGGTGCTTAAAAGCACGATAGTTTATTAGTAATTCAGGAAGAAAGGAGGAAAGAAAAAAGGAAAAACAAGGAAAGACAAAGAAGGAAGAACGGAAAGAAAGAACTAAAGAAGGAAAGAAAAAAGGAAAGGAAAAGGAAAGGAAATGAGGACAGAAGGAAAATAAATGAACGAAAGGAAGGAAGGAACGAAAGAAAGAAAGAAAGAAAGAAAGAAAGAAAGAAAGAAAGAAAGAAAGAAAGAAAGAAAGAAAGAAAGAAAGAAAGAAAGAAAGAAAGAAAGAAAGAAAGAAAGAAAGAAAGAAAGAAAGAAAGAAAGAAAGAAAGAAAGAAAGAAAGAAAGAAAGAAAGAAAGAAAGAAAGAAAGAAAGAAAGAAAGAAAGAAAGAAAGAAAGAAAGAAAGAAAGAAAGAAAGAAAGAAAGAAAGAAAGAAAGAAAGAAAGAAAGAAAGAAAGAAAGAAAGAAAGAAAGAAAGAAAGAAAGAAAGAAAGAAAGAGAGAAAGAGAGAAAGAAAGAAAGAAAGAAAGAAAGAAAGAAAGAAAGAAAGAAAGAAAGAAAGAAAGAAAGAAAGAGAGAAAGAGAGAAAGAAAGAAAGAAAGAAAGAAAGAAAGAAAGAAAGAAGGAAAGAAGGAAAGAAGGAAAGAAGGAAAGAAAGAAGGAAAGCAAGAAAGAAAGAAAGAAAGAAAGAAAGAAAGAAAGAAAGAAAGAAAGAAAGAAAGAAAGAAAGAAAGAAAGAAAGAAAGAAACAAACAAACAAACAAACAAACAAACAAAGAAGGAAAGAAAGAAAGAAGGAAAGAAGGAAAGAAGGAAAGAAAGAAGGAAAGCAAGAAAGAAAGAAAGAAAGAAAGAAAGAAAGAAAGAAAGAAAGAAAGAAAGAAAGAAAGAAAGAAAGAAAGAAACAAACAAAGAAAGAAAGAAGGAAAGAAAGAAAGAAAGAAGGAAAGAAGGAAAGAAGGAAAGAAAGAAAGAAAGAAAGAAAGAAAGAAAGAAAGAAAGAAAGAAAGAAAGAGAGAGAGAGAAAGAAAGAAAGAAAGAAAGAAAGAAAGAAAGAGAGAGAGAGAAAGAAAGAAAGAAAGAAAGAAAGAAAGAAAGAAAGAAAGAAAGAAAGAAAGAAAGAAAGAAAGAAGGATGGAAGGAAGGAGAGGAGGAAGGAAAGGATAGAGGAAGGTTGGGAGGGAGGGAGGAAGTGAGGAAGCGAGGAAGGAAGTAAGGGAAGGAGGGAGAAAGGGAGGGAGGGAGGAAGGAAGGAACGAAGTGAAAACATAAAGGAAAGGAAGGAAAGGCAGACTTGTGTGCTAATTCGCCAACACAATCCTGCCATAGTTGTCCCAATGTTAATAGTTCATTATGCAACATGAGGCTGAAGTTGCTACATTTCTACAAGTGGAAATGTTTTCAATGAAAATTCCACGAGTGCAACTAAATGAAGCTTTTCACAAGTTGCATACATGATTGAATTTGCATGCTATAGCAGAAATCCACAATACACAGTTCTGCGAGACAAGAGTAAAATATACTACTGGATTAAGTTTAGATCCCAAATTGAACACAAGAATTGTTGTAAATAAAGAAGACAGTCAATTAGATGTTTTTGTTTATAAATATCAAGTTTTAAGAGAGCGCTCCTCAAAAGATTCCGTTGCTGAAGAGTTAAAGAAGCTTAACTGAAATAAGAAAACTACGGATGGATCTTTTCATCCGTCTGCCACAGGATGTAGAATTTAAGGGTGTTTGTTGCACCGTTATCCCAAAGCAGGAGATGATAAATTCGCTCTTACAGAGTAAAACGCCACAATAATCATTATAAGAGATACATTTGTTGCCTTTTTATGTGAGATTGTAGCAGAAGAAGGAGGAGTTCAGATGGAACATTTATGTGTAAAGGAAACAATATTCTCGTTGAGAATAGCGTGAGAACATAAGGTTTGCCTTGTTCTTCTGTTTACGGCGCCGTGTGTGCTTTTATAGCTTTCTTTAGCTTTATGATCCATACAGGCACCAGACGCACTATTCTATCACGGCGTTTAATGTAGCCCATCAATTACATAAAAGGAGCTTCGCTTTTACCTTCTATTTTATTTCACCTATGGAAAATTTACTGGAGGACAATCACTGCTCCACAGCACAAAGCGGCATTTCCCAAGGGGGTGACTCCATAAATAATGTATCAAATTTGAGGCGGGTAATCGAGTTGTGTTTGAGGGAAGAAAGAGCAGGAGCAGGAGCACAAGAAGCATGTCCTTACGTACGCAATCACAACCTCCACTCCAGATCAATACGCCAGGAATATCATCTCCAGAATAATGCTTTAAATACACTTATCCCAAGTCACTCAACAAAAACTGCAGCAGTCGAAAAATTAAGAAAATAACGATGAAGGTCCGAACACCTTTATCATCATCATCATCATCATCATCATCATCATCATTGTGGTCCTGACTACCAGAAAGTGTTAAAGCAAATGGAATAATGATTTAAATTATAATGATCATTAACTGAGCTCATCGCGTGTGTAATCTTACCGGGAGTAGGAGACCCTTGCCAGCAAAGGATTTAGTAGTTTTTCTAATTCTATTTCTAATTCTGATTAAGATAAGACGGAAGAAAGTGTCTGGAAGTGCCCTAGAGCAGGCCTGTCAAACATCACTCCCAGGGTGTGAAGAGAGGAGTCCACCCCTCCTTAACTGCAGTAGCACGCGCTAGTAGAACCGGTTTTCCCTTTGTTTTTCTCGTTTTCCGATTTGAAGGGAGGGGAAATAGGGGAATATTTTCACACTTGGCGAGTGCTGTTTGACACGCCTGCCCTAGGGGGTAGATGGACAGGTGGTTCTTGAAGTGGGCGGATCACCTTGAATCTCTATGTACCAGCCTTTCTCACCCCTCCACCCAGTGTAACACGCTTTTCTACATTTGTTAAATGAGCGATATCTAACAACAATATATGCATGGTTTAAAGTGAGGGGATGGGATCTCAGTAACCAAATCGCTAGTTTATATGCGCAGTTTAAGGATACCCATCTTTGAAATTTTGAAATCTACGGTTTTCGTTGGATTGATTTGAAATATTTTAACACAATAATCACTGTATAGTGAGGAGTAACTGTGCTAAATTTCATACATTTAGGCGGATTAGTTGCAAACATATTAATATTTTATTATATATATATATATATATATTTTAATATTTGTATAAATGGTTCCCCATGATGCAATTTTGATTGGAAAAACTTGATAATTTTCAGTTATGTCCTGTAATAGAATGTTAGCAAATTGATGAGATAATTTCTTAATCTTGTTATTAGTTTGGATAAAAATAAATTTTAAAGGTTAAATTCATTATTTTTTTCATTTAAATTTTGAAATGTAAAGTTTAATATTTAATTACTCAGCAGTTATTCATGTTATGAGAAAATTATCTCATCATTTCTTTTTAATGTTATTTCTAAGCAGGTACACCAAATTTCATGCCTAAGTACTGAAAATTGCATCGTGTGGAGCATTTTAAAGAGCAAACAGCGCTAAAAATAAAAACGTGGAAAAACTAAGTTTGAAGTCATAGCAAGGATAATGGAACTGTATGGATTTAAATGGATACGACCACTTACAGGCAATCAGTTAGACGGCCATGTGACATAGATAAAATGGCCGTAAGGCTGTCAAAAGCATATCAAAATAAAGCAGACGATTTATACTATTTGATAAAATAAAAATCCATTTTTGGCAATTTTGGAAATTTTTAGCCTTCTTTCACAGATGGGTATCCTTAAAACTTCTACTGTTAAAGTTATCTTGCAACACTTACCGACGCTAGACACACATGTATATACATTCATCAGTAACATTTCCAGAATTAAAAGATGGTTCTCGTGCACCGCCCTCATGGTAAGGATTGAATTCTCAAACTTGAATCCCTTCGTTATTTCTAGGGAACAAGTGACAACTCACTTTCTTTAGAACGTAATGGAACCGTCAATGTCCCTATATGAGAACAGGGAATAAACATTTTATACATCATCATGCATAAACATTTAAAACTCTTCCAATCGTGTTGTATTAAAATCCAAACGTATTTCTAAAGTATTTCAAAGAACTTCCGAATTTGAACAAATACATTTAGATAGAGCAATCTAAAATGTGTTAATTTGGAAGAATTCCGCATTAGCACAGACGTGCTTTGACCGCTTTTTTGTTAATATATCCATAATCAAGATGTTAAATGCTTTGGGAAAACAATCATTTTTATATTAAATGTTACAGAGAAACACATATATTGAAATTATTATTTATTTATGCCAACAAACTTACTGCTGGTGTTTTAAACAGACAAGTCGTGTGTGGGCAATGTTTAAGAGTTGGAATCAGGAACTGAAGAATTCAATGCCATAGCCGGGATTTGAACCACGGATCATTTATGAGTGGCTGCTCTAACCACTAAGCTACCATGGCCAACTTGCCAGTACGACATTAAATTCCCCAGCTGATTCGTACTTTTTCCCGGTTAGACCACAAGGGAATCTCACATCAGAGATAAATACCCCAAGGGCGACTTACAATTGTAAGTACTTTATGTCCCGGGTTTAAGTAAGCTTTAGATGGTAATTATTATTTATTTATGCCAACAAGCTTACTGCTGGTGTTTTAAACACACAAGCCGTATGTGGGTAGCTTAGTGGTTAGAGCAGTCGCTCGATAAGCGGAAGATCCGTGGTTCAAATCCCGACTATGGCATTGAATTTTTCAGTTCCTGATTCCACCTCTTATATATATTGAAATGTTTAGAAATATCTAAATGGTAGCTGTTGCTTGTGCTTCTCAAGTTCCGCAAGAACTACATGGTCCAAATGCTCAACAATGAATCTTTCACTTTACAGCTCCCAAGTAATGAGCATATTACTACTTATTGTGCTTTTGGCATGTCGATATTCAGGATTACTTCTTTTTGTGCTTACTTTCAAAGAATTATGACATCTAAGAAGTCTTTTACACTATAAGAAGCACTGGAATATTATAATCGACAACTGTGATAAGAATTTCATAGTGGTGATAAAATTCAAATCAATCCGCTCCCTTCTGATGATAATGAATGCATAGGACTGATGAATCAGAGAAAAACTGTTAGATAATGTGGTACCAGCAGACATCTTGGCCAGGAGGAGGTTATTGCTCCTATAAGAAAGCTATTCCAAGCACATTTCAGAAGATTAAAGGGGACAAAGTGCAGTATCCATCCTGGAATATCTGCTTTAATTTGATAAATAGTTTCCAAGATAAAACCACAATTCCTCTCTCAGACCAAAACCCAGAACTTATTATATTAGAGCCACTGGAACCGTTTCATAAAAATTTGCCTGAAACTTAATTTGAAATTATAGAATACGTTATATAATTATATGCGACTCTGAAAGGATAATAGTTGAGTAAGAAGAGAAGACATTGCACAATTCCTTGAAATTCTCTTTTTGAGCGGACACCACTCAGTACCAAGTGAAGGTACGTACTGGAGTACAACAGAAGATACTGGGTTTGCATTCAAGAGTAGAAACACTTTCAAGATTTAAAGAGTTATTTCCATTTGTTGGAAAGCACGATGTTAAAGAATATCGACAGAACAGGTAAAATTACTCCATTGTATAATGAACTGAACAAACCTTTGCAACAATATAGTTTTATTCATAAGGAGCTTATTGTTGATGAATCTATGGTACCACATTATGACCAATCATTCTTACAAATTGTTTACGGCGGAACCGATACGTTGTGACTTCAAATCGTTGCTGAGTTTAAGTACTAGAGGAATAGTTAGTAGTAGTGAGTCTGGGATCCCGAGTTGTTATGAATTTACATTCGGTTGTATTTGATCTTCTTCAAGTTGATAATTTCATCACAGCTTACGACATGCTAATGGGCCTGAAGGACAGAAATTTTAGTGCCATGAGTTTTATACAAAATGGAAGATCAGAAAATGTCCTTTGGTTCGAGCACAACATATTCCAAAGGAGGATGGTGCTGCACACATGTGTAGGTGGAATGATATTGTTGCAGTTACTCTGGCCTCAAACCATCAAATACATATGCCGATGGGAAACCAAATTTCTAGATCTTCTGGATGGAAGATTGAATTTCCAGAGCCAATCATCATCATCTACACACTGGTCTGTTCGGCTCAGAGGCCATCCTTCCAGCAACGTTTAGGTCTTCCCACACTGCGGTTCCCTTTAGGTTTACATCCTGCAACTATTTTCGTTATTCGATTATTTGACATTCGTGTTATGTGATCTGCCCAATTCTGTTTGTATATAGATATTTTACTATTTAAGTTATATATATATATTTAGTTGTTCTCTGATTGTGTCATTTGTCACGTGGTCTAAATGGGTATATCCAGCGATGTTTCCACCATTCTTCTGTTGCTTCTGTTCGTTGCCCAATTTTCGGAACCATAAGTCAATATTGGTACGACCGTCACTTTATAAAACTTTATCATAGTTTCATTTCAAACTTTATTTTTCAGAATTCGTTTAAGCGTTCCACATATATTCTGATACTTGTTTTATTGTTTTGTTTTACTCAGTCTGGCTTTCCTTTCTCTGAGCTTTATGAGTAGGACCCCTTTTACATGGGAGGGGTAGCAGCCCATTTGCCATAACCCCCAACCTGGAGGACTAGAGTTTAATTTTGGAGTTGTCTCTCCTATAATAGGCTGAGTCTCGCCTGCCCGATAGGTTGCCTCTTCCACCAAACTCGCCGTTCCGCCTGTTTGCTGTTGAGGATTTCACACGTATCCCTGTGTAAGGGGCCCTTCGACCAGGTACTACACACACGGGCCAGTGTGACCTGGAGCTAGCGAGGGAAGGGACGCTACCCCCATTGATGGGGCTCGCTCCAGAGCCAATCATCGTTAAGAGATTACAATGTGGGAATGAGTGGTTTAGTCCTTGACAGCCCCTTATCATGCTATTGTCCGCGACTACGAAGCAAGAAGTGATAGTGGAATCCCTTTGGAAATTGTTTGAAACCAGCAGTTGTTGCTGCTAGCAAATCCATTGTGAACTACATGGAAAGAGAGCTAAGGGACATCTAGAACTTAGGAGAGAAGTAACATTGCCACTGCCGAAAGCTCAACCATAAGTACATACTAGATCAGGCAATGAGACAAAAATGCCAAATTAGAAATACTGGTGGTCATTATTTGATTCAATTCAAACAAATTAGACGTGAGTTTTTCTCCAACAACATGCACTGCCACAATGTTAGAATTATTTAATATGTATTCAAAACAAATTTATATATTTTAAATGCCATAAATTTAATTTTCAGTATTATAGTGCATTCTTGTAGGTTTAAGGATACCCATCTGTGTAAACAGGCTAAAAATTTCAAAAATTGTCAAAAATGGATTTTTGTTTTACCAAATAGTTTAAACCTTCTGCTTTATTTTGATATGCTTTTTATAGCCTTACGGCCCTTTTAACTATGTCACGTGGCCACCTAACTGATTGCTTGTAAGTGGCCATGTCCATTTAAATCAATACACTTCCATTATCCTTGCTAGGACTTCAAACTTAGTTTTTCCATGTTTTTATTTTTAACACTATTTGCTCTTTAAAATGCTCCACACGATGCAATTTTCAGTACTTATGCATGAAATTTGGTGTATCTGCTTAGAAATAACATTAAAAAGAAATGATGAGATAATTTTTTCATAACGTGAATAACTGCTGAGTAATTAAATATTAAATTTCGAAATTTAAATGAAAAAAATTATGAATTTAAACTTTAAAATTTATTTTTATCCAAACTAATAACAATATTAAAAAATTATCTCATCAATTTGGTAACATTCTATTACAGGACATAACTGAAAATTATTAAGTTTTTCAAATCAAAATTGCATCATGGGGAACCATTTATACACATATTTGAAAAAATACAATAAAATATTAATATGTTAGCAACTAATCTGACTAAATGTATGAAATTTAGCACAGTTACTCCTCACTATACAGTGATTGTTGTGTTAAAATTTCAAATCAATCCAATGAAAACTGTAGATTTTCAAAATTTCACAGATGGGTATCCTTAATATAACTCAATTTCATTTTAAATTTGACTCTACATGAGAAATTCACTAGTTATTGTATAATTTCACAACTTAATCACATTTTATATTAAACAATAAGTTTTTCTAAAATGTTCATTCTAACCGCCATATATATAAATTGTTGCCTGTATGTTGCAATAAATGGTGGCTTTGTTAAATGTAATTTACAGAAAAACCGTTGAATCTATTGAAATACGCCAAAGGAAAAAGTTGTCGTTTATTCAATTTTCTATGAATATAGCCATAACTCAAGAACCTTCAATGAATAATTTTTCAGCTAGGTGATGATAATTTTTTTGATAAAAATACTTTTTTCTAGAAAACTATAAACTTTTCAACATTTTGGTATTAGACTTTCTTGTTATTCACATCAGAAATTCACGGTTAAAGTCTGGCGAATCATTTCACTCCCACCCCGCGCGCGCGCGCGCGCGCGTGTGTGTGTGTGTCTATATATATCGTATTGGTTGAACGGCAATATACGGACAAGAGTGGGGCAGTGTGTCCTTGAATACAGCGAGCGACTGTGTGCGTGACCATAAACAATGATGCCGGTAAAACACAAAAGAAAGGGTCCAGAAGCGTCCAGTAATTCCGCCGAGTAATCGTTGAACGTGTGTATGCAGGGTTCTCGAAGGTCACGGGATGCCGGCTCCAGTATAAATAGGACAGACAGTGAAAGAAAACAAAAAGAAAAAGAAAAAAAAAGCAGTTCAGTTAGTTTGAGTAGAGTGAGTGATAGAGTAGTTATAGTGGTAGTTTTAGTTAGAGTTGAGTTTTTGTTTAAGTCGTCATATACAGTTAGCTTTTACTTACGTGAGTACGCATGTGTAAAGATATAAGAGACAGTGAAAGTGGAGAAAGACTCAGAAGAACACATGCAAATTGTAACAGGTGTGTTAGCAACGAGAATGAAATTGTGCATCGTTGTGTTACTATATATGTAACACTGTGCTACACAGCTTACCACTGACCTACTTATGGCCTACACGGAATGTTAACTCAGTAGCTTACATATTACACAACTTTGAAAGTTCAGTCCCTGTGACCTGAAAGCAACATTCTTGCCTGTCTCTTATGTGTTTATGAGTTATTTATACAGAAAAAGTTACTAGCAATTCTTATATAGATAGCGTGCACTGTAAATGTGGCATAGTACAATGCAAAATTGACTAGAGACTAGTGGCCATATTCCGAGTGATATATTTGGCCCTGCCTGCGCTACTCTTGTAGGCCTCGTGGATCTACATAGCTGGAAATTCAGCACAGAGATTCGTGTGCTAAGGAGAGCTTGTTTTTCCTCAAAAGTGGATTTAACACTTTTATCTTCCCCAGAATCCCTGTAGGAACATTTACTGCCGCACTGTAAAGCGCTTACCTCAGAGCTGCAAGAGACCTCTTCTCTGTTACCCTTAGCGAAATCTGAAAAAAAACAGAGGAGAACATAAAACTGGCTGGTACGTTCTATACAAACACAAAAAGGAAAGCGAATTGAAAAGGGGAGTAAAGGATGAACCATGCCTCGAAATATGAACTCCATGCTTGCATTATCACAACACACGGTGTGGTCATCAGGTATACTAACACCAATCTCGAACCTGAAGAAACCTGAGAGACACCTTTTTCCATAGTACTTTAAATCAAAATATTATTCTGATAAATGTATCCTCATATTGCTGCCAAGTTTGAAGCCCAAACTGCTATCAGTACATTACATTAAAAAAATAAACAATCTAAAGAAACGTATTTAATAGTGTAGTATAAATACTCTATGGACATATAGAATCTATGACGTATCCTCTTTTAAATAATTGTACCTTAAGTCATTAACTGAGAGTGAGTAAGAAGACATTGAGTGTGCTAAAAAGGTTATGTATATACATTTATACCTTTCTTTATTTTAAAACTTCCATTTCATTAATGAAGGGTTTCAATCCTGTCTTCTTCAGGAGTAATCGCTTGTGAACGCATGTGCCTATTGTCTTCCAAATTTCCATACATTTCCAAATGAACCCGGCATTATTCGCGACCGATCTTACAGATCACCAAGGGACATTTCAGATTATATCTCAGTCGGCATTGCCACTACTGAGTTTATCTTCCTGCTGTTCTCCTAGCTCTACTGTTACAACATATTAGTGTGAGTCACATGTTCCTATTGTTAACGTCGTTTGTTGCACCGACCTTTGAATCTCACAGAACGCCGCGACCAAAGGGGTAAGTTTGTATAATTTCATATTTTGTTCATTGATGGATCATTTATATCAAACCAAGATGGAGCAGGTGCTGGAGTCACATGTCACCTCTTTTCCTATTACAAATCTTTAAGTTATGGAACTACAAACTTTGATGGAGAAATTGAAGCAATTCGAATGGCCCTACAAAATCTTTTGTACAGAATTTCACATTTTCAGCAAGCAGTTATTCTCTCAGATTCCAGGGCGGCAATTATAGCAATTACTTCCAAGTTGTCACCAAAAAACCAAACAATTATAGAATGTTGGAAAATGCTTACCCATCTAACAGCACTTCAAAAACACCTAGTCTTCCAATGGATACCAGCTCACTGTGGACTGAGTGGTAATGAGAAAACTGATTTTCTTGCAAAAAAGGGTACCGGCAATGTGCAGAAATCAATAGTTAATCTACCATTTTATGCAGCTAAAAGATTAGTCAACTCTGAATTATTGAAAAATATTACTATGAAAAATTAAAAATAAAAGATGGGAACTACCAAACATTCAAACAGTAATTCCTGAGTATCCTCGAAAAACAGCAGTTGCAACCTTCAGGTTGATTACAGGACATGATTGTCTGGCAAAACATTTAAACAGAATTGGGATATATTCTTCACCACTCTGTCCTCTATGTGATCTGCAAGAGGAAATGGATCGAGACCACCTTCAAATATGCCCGGCCACTTCTAGTGCCCCATCCATCAGTGAAAAATATTGGAGAGCAAGAGGATTAATGACTTCATTGTCAGAAATCCAGCATTAGCTAACAACAACATATTTTGCTCATTAACTCTCTTGGAATATTTTTATTATCTGCAAATTAAGAGGAATTCAATTACATATTTCTAGCATGATTTGTTTTTGTAATATCAATCGAAAATGATCCGTGAGATCGCCGCGACTAAATTGGAGCAATTTGTTATTTCTTAGGCTTATAATGGATCCAAACAGAAGATATAATCTCAACAATGAAGATGATTTTGGGAAGGTGCTAAGGATGTTACAAGAAGAAGATGAATCGCACAGTAAGGTTCACAGTGAAAAAGAATCTGACACAAACACACATGTTCAAGATGATCAAAGATTACAGCAGGAGTGGAGTGAACAGAGGGTGATGATGATGATGATGATGATGATGATGGTGATGATGGTGATGATGATGATGGTGATGATGATGGTGATGATGATGGTGATGATGATGGTGATGATGATGGTGATGATGATGATGATGATGATGATGATGATGATGATGATGATGATGATGATGATGATGATGATGATGAAGATTAGTTCCAATGAAAACTATTAGAAAACGTGAACCTCAAAACATATTGCTTCATCTTCCTGGGGTAAAAGATGATACGAGAAATATAAATGATATAGATAAGTGATACTTGGAAGTTTTTCATAAATGACACCACACTAAATACTATTTTTCAGTATAAAAACCATTATATATCAAATGTACAAGACAAATTCCAGAGATCCAGTGACGCTAAGCCAACAGACATCTAAAAATAAAATCGTGAAAAAAGACTACACAATACAGTTATTATGTCCGTAAAGCACACTTGTGCCTTCAGATTGCAGAATGAGCTGTATTTTCAATTGTGAATCCCTGGATGACCAAAATGATGCATGGAAGTGTTAAGATTCTCAAAGTTAGTGTTAAAATAATTTCAATTGTTCTCATATCTATTGCATTGCTGATATGAACTATCACTAGTGTTAAATTATTTAGTAATACTAATGTTACTGTTTTTGCACACTTTTAAAGACTTTAAAATAATTTTTCAACAAACCGATCTTTGAGATCGCCGTGACAATACCAACATGTTTTAAAGGCGCGACTATTGCCGGGCTAGTAAGCATTTCAAGTGGGTGGGTGGGTGGGTGGGTGAGTGTGTGGGTGGGTGGGTGAGTGTGTGGGTGGGTGGGTGAGTGGGTGGGTGGGTGAGTGAGTGGGTGAGTGAGTGGGTGAGTGAGTGGGTGGGTGAGTGTGTGGGTGGGTGAGTGAGTGGGTGGGTGAGTGGGTGGGTGGGTGGGTGAGTGAGTGGGTGAGTGGGTGAGTGAGTGGGTGAGTGAGTGAGTGAGTGAGTAAATGAGCGAGTGGTGGGTGGGTGAGTGATTGGGTGGGTGGGTGAGTGAGTGGGTGAGTGAGTTGGTGGGTGGGTGGATGAGTGAGTGGGTGGGTGAGTGAGTGGGTGAATGAGTGGGTGAGTGTGAGGCTGGGTGGGTGAGTGAGTGGGTGGGTGAATGGGTGAGTGAGTGAGTGAGTCAGTGAGTGAGTGAGTGGGAGGGTGGGTGAGTGAGTAGGTGAGTAGGTGGGTGGGCGAGTGAATGAGTGAGTGAGTGAGTGGGCGAGTGAGTGAGTGAGTGAGTGAGTGAGTGGGTGGGTGAGTGTGTGGGTGAGTCAGTGAGTGAGTGGGTAAGTGAGTGAGTTGGTGAGTGAGTGGGTGAGTGAGTAGGTGGGTGGGTAAGTGGGTGAGTGGGTGGGTGAGTGAGTGAGTGGGTGGGTGAGTGAGTGAGTGAGTGAGTGAGTGAGTGAGTGAGTGAATGAGTGAGTGAGTGTGTGGGTGGGTGGGTGAGTGAGTGGGTGGGTGAGTGAGTGGGTGAGTTGGTGAGTGAGTGAGTGGGTGAGTGAGTGAGTGGGTGGGTGAGTGATTGAGTGAGTGGGTCAGTGAGTGAGTGAGTGAGTGAATGAGTGAGTGGGTGAGTGAGTGAGTGAGTGAGTGAGTGAGTGGGTGGGTGGGTGGGTGGGTGAGTGAGTGAGTGAGTGGGTGGGTGAGTGAGTGGGTGGGTGAGTGAGTGGGTGAGTGTGAGGGTGGGTGGGTGAGTGATTGGGTGGGTGAGTGATTGGGTGGGTGAGTGAGTGGGTGGGTGAATGGGTGAGTGAGTGAGTGAGTGAGTGAGTGAGTGGGTGGGTGGGTGAGTGAGTGGCTGGGTGGGTGAGTGATTGGGTGGGTGGGTGAGTGAGTGGGTGAGTGAGTTGGTGGGTGGGTGAGTGAGTGGGTGGGTGAGTGAGTGGGTGAATGAGTGGGTGAGTATGAGGGTGGGTGGGTGAGTGAGTAGGTGGGTGAGTGAGTGGGTGGGTGAATGGGTGAGTGAGTGAGTGGGTGTTTGGGTAGTGAGTGGGTGGGTGAGTGAGTGAGTGGGTGGGTGAGTGAGTGAGTGAGTGAGTGAGTGAGTGAGTGAGTGAGTGAGTGAGTGAGTGAGTGAGTGAGTGAGTGGGTGAGTGAGTGAGTGAGTGAGTGGGTGGGTGAGTGAGTGAGTGAGTGGGTGGGTGGGTCAGTGAGTGAGTGGGTGGGTGAGTGTGTGAGTGAGTGAGTGGGTGGGTGGGTGAGTGAGTGAGTGAGTGAGTGAGTGGGTGAGTGAGTGAGTGAGTGGGTGGGTGAGTGAGTGGGTGGGTGGGTCAGTGAGTGAGTGGGTGGGTGAGTGTGTGAGTGCGTGAGTGAGTGAGTGGGTGAGTGAGTGAGTAAGTGAGTGAGTGGGTGAGTGGGTGAGTGAGTGAGTGGGTGGGTGGGTGAGTGAGTGAGTGAGTGAGTGGGTGGGTGGGTAAGTGAGTGAGTGAGTGAGTGGGTGGGTGAGTGAGTGAGTGAGTGAGTGAGTGAGTGAGTGGGTGGGTGAGTGAGTGGGTGGGTGAGTGAGTGAGTGAGTGAGTGGGTGGGTGGGTGAGTGAGTGAGTGGCTGGGTGAGTGAGTGAGTGGGTGGGTGTTTAGTGAGTGGGTGGTTGGGTGAGTGTATGGGTGAGTGGGTGAGTGAGTGGGTGGTTGAGTGAGTGAAACAGTGATTGAGTGGGTGAGTGAGTGGTGAGAGTGAGTGAGTGAAAAGTGAGTGAGTGAGGAGTGGGTGAGTGAGTGGATGAGTGGGTGGGAGAGTGAGTGAGTGAAAGAGTGAGTGAGTGAATGAGTGAGTGTGTGAGTGAAAGAGTGAGTGAGTGAGTGGGTGAGTGAGTGAGTGAGTGAGTGAAAGAGTGAGTGAGTGAATGAGTGAGTGAAAGAGTGAGTGAGTGAAAGAGTGAGTGAGTGAGTGGGTGGGTGAGTGAGTGAGTGAGTGAGTGAAAGAGTGAGTGAGTGAAAGAGTGAGTGAGTGAAAGAGTGAGTGAGTGAGTGAGTGAGTGAGTGGGTGAGTGAGTGAGTGAGTGAGTGAGTGAGTGAGTGAGTGAGTGAGTGAGTGGGTGAGTGAGTGAGTGGGTGAGTAAGTGAGTGAGTGAGTGAGTGAGTGAATGAAAGAGTGAGTGAGTGAATGAGTGAGTGTAAAGGCAGAATTTAAACTTGTTCCCGAACCCAATTGCAGCAATAAATCGCAGCACCTTATCGATGGATATTGGGTCATTGCCTAAAACGGAGCGCAGAGTAATACCCAGGCCAAGGGACTGGTGCTCTCGAGCGTATCTCTGACAGTCAAGTAAAAGAGTAAGAGAGCTGTATGCCACACGACAGATAGACAGATGCTGAGTCACCGCGCAAGAGATGACTGTGACAGCAATGGTTATAGCAATAGGGATATGAGAATTAAAATGTTATAGCAATTCCAAAGAGCATGTAAGTTGTTTGGTCTAATATTGTTATATCTACTTTGGTATAACCGAGTTTGTAGGTAAAGACAGTATCGTGTGATGCCGGAATTATCAGTTGGCAATATTAATAAATTTAGAAACAAGTTACAGGGAGATATATAAGTAATTGCAATAATTTGCTATTTATTTTTGGATTACAATTTTTTAAACTGACACCTTCCCGCTTTATGCATTTTTAGGAAATCGAAATACTCCTGTATGTGACTGGATATTGTACCGGGGGAAGGGAGGTCATTACATGAATTTAAACCAGTGCTCGATCTCGGTATTTGGAACACATTTGTATCTTTTGTCTCTGACCATTTCCTATGGAGATATTTTAGTTTTGTCGAAAACAAGCTGGCAACACTGCAGATTGTGTGGGTATCACTTTCACTAGGTCAGTACATAAACAAACGCAGTAACGGTGCTTCTTAAAAACAAACTCATTCCTGCCTTGTCCTTCCGTGTTTACTGTGCGAGTGTAGGCCAATGAAAAGCCTTAGCTCTTAAAACATTACAACGAGAGCGAAAGTGCCTGATAGGTTTACATCCACAAACCAGGTTAGTTCCCTGACCAACCTCAACGCAACGTTGTCGACTTGCTGCACATCTGAGAGAGCAGCTCGGGATATAGCTTCACATCTTTTAAGTGATTAATTGTTTCGAAATGATGTGGCATAATTACTACCGAAGCTATGTCAGAAATAAGTTACTCTACGCATCTTACAAGTAACAAACTGTTATTTTTGCACATTGTTGTGGAATTACGCATCCAATTTGGATCAAAACCTCTTTATTTTTTGGAAATCGGCTGCTCAAAGAACAAAATGCCATTCGGCTTTTTGTTTGTAATGCTTTCATGAAGCACATATTAGAAGGAATGCAATGACTTCCCTTCCATCCATCCTGTATAGCTCAATAATTATGTTATCTGAAACTTCACTTCCATAAATATTAAATGACTTAAATCATAATATTTTAATTTTAAATGTATTATTGTTTGAGCTACTCCTCAGTGTTTATAAGAATGTTAATATACCTATCAAATCAGATAATTATACTGTAGCTAGCAAATGCTTCGATAGATATGCATAATAATAAGCAGCAGTTGCTTTTACTTAAGCAAAAACTAGATCATGTACCCCACTGCTATGACGCATAGCAATTGCTACGATTAGTTTGCATAACACCTAGAAATTGCTTTTGCTTTAGAGCAAATGCTATGAAAAATTAAAGCTTACTTAACAGGTGTAACAACAGGCGTTTATGAACATACGTGAGGCTAGTCCTGAGGAACGAGATCCAAAAATTGTATTGATTTAGCACTGAAAATGTTACGTGGTTAAGTGATTGTTTTGTGGGTGAAAATGGTGAACCGCGCGGTGGAGCTTTGAGTAGTCAGCAGAAAATTAAGAGCTTTTTGGGGAACATAGGATACCCATTTTCAAATTGGTGTTGGAGAAGACACGGGTGAACATCAAAGTATAGTGTCAACAACTAACACGTAATTAGCAAACAAAAATGTTGAAAAAATTCACCTGTGGATGTCGTTTCCTTCAGATGAACACGATGCTAAACTTCAGTGGCAGAGGAAGTACTGGTGCTGGTGTTGTCAGCTGTCCAAAACCAAAACATCACAGGGACGAATGTGTCACTCGCAAAGGGTAACGTCGAGGAATGTTTCACCAGTGGCCTGACTCAGCGGATGACTCACGCATATGGCACAACAGTGCACCAATCAGGAGAAGCATAAGCAGTGCGCTGATAACAGATGAAGGCTACGGACGCCACCTTGGTTAATGGTTCACATCGGAATCCTGTTGCAGTGCAAGAAATGGCAATTAACAGACTTAAAAGCAGAACGGAGTATAATCGAACGTTGTTACGGACAATTAAAGAAAAGGTTTTCAATTGTTCATTATGAGGTGAGACTGACTTTAGTGCACACACCAACACTAATATACAGTTGTTTCATCCTGTGGGCAAGTACTTGCTTGATGATCATGATGATTTCCATGACCTGAACGGTGATGGAGGTGATTTTGAAAATGAAAATGGTGGCGATGATGTTGCTGCACGTGCAGAAGGAATAAGAAAACGAAAACAAATTGCTCAAGTTATACATGCATGGTAAATGATCTATCCAACTGAAAAAAATAAACACCCAGGCTTTAAACCACACATCATACGTAAAACTTATACTGTAAATGAAGGGTACTTTAAAATAAAGTTTATTTGGCAGCTTTATGAGCTAATTGGTTTTGTTTTTGAGAAGTTTTAGGTTTTGGTAAAGTGCTCAATTTGTATTCTGGTCAACTTCAGCACTTCAGTGATAACCAGCAGTGGACAATTCTGCACTTTCTTCCGTTTCAAATATCCAAATGTTCAGGTCTCTCCGGTCTACTTGCTTGTTCCTCCACTGATAGTAAAGACAGACTCACACCTCCCTCGCATGCACCTTTATAAAATATAGTTGTTGCACTCACAATACTTTCTCTACTCTTGTACTAACCATCCTTATAAACTCTTATTCCCATATCTTCTTCGTGTTAGTTGAGACAAACATTTGTGGAAATTATCTTATTGCTTATTTCCTTGTAGCTGCAAGAATACAGTAGACTTTGAGCGACAGCCAAATCTTTTAAAGCTTTCAAATTCTGTTCTCTTTACACGGCTAAGATATAAAATAATGAATAGCGATGTTGCATTTTACAGAAGTATAAGGTATCGAAAACTCACACAAATAAGAAAGCATATCTCCGAAATGGTTCATTTTACAAAAAAAAAAAAAAAAAAAGAAAAGTATTCAGACATAAGTTTTGTATTTTAGCAAGATCTAAATTTTTGTATAGTAAGATTTGATCTATCTCTTACGGTTTACCAGTTATGCAAAAGTCATCCGGAGTAAATTGGACTACATGGGCTATAGCAAAAATATTCAAAATATACATTTCATTTTTCATAAAAAGATCTCAAACAAATGGCATTTTAATCAAAATCGTTAAGAGCCATTTTCAAGAAAATCAAAATTTTCGAAACATTTTCCATGTAAAGGGTAGTTTAGGGTGGAGCAATTTTTATCAAAATACTCGTGTCGCATCCTTGAAAGACATTAATGTTAAATACCAACTTTGGTTTCTAACTGACTTTTCGTTTTTGAGTTATGCTGTCCACAGACTGACACACACACACACACACACACACACACACACACACACACACACACACACACACACACACACACACAGAGAGAGAGAGAGAGTTAGAGAGATACACACACGGACCTTCTTCTTCTGGATTCCGGGGGCCTCAAGACATGTATTTCCGGTGAAATCTCGACATCGAATTTTTGGGTGGAATACAAACAATACTTGCTCTACTAACGCATAGTAGAAAAAGTAATACTATTACAAATTAAACCATACGAAAAGCTTCTTACTCTCCCTAATGAGAGCTTTAAACTAGAGAAGAATGGATTATTTGGGCAGATCCTCAAGTGATTAATTCAAAGAAGATATCGTAATAAAAATGTATAATAATAGAAAATAGCAGACAGTTTAGAAAGTGAACCAGGACAATATCGAATTTTACTCACATTAAGGTATAAATCTAATTAGAAGGATAAAGCAGTTAGTATATCGCACACTTCACTTTTATAAAATAACATTCGAACTTTCGAACAATCCTTCAATGTATTATAACCAACAGTTACGTTTCTTGTCTGGAATGCATATTTTGTAAGGAAGATCATTCCTACTATGTCTAACGTTTTGAATATTCGAAAAAGATTGGTTTTCTTTTTCCTTATTCTCTTGAGTAATATGTCAAAAGAATTTTTTTTCTAAAGAATATTCCGCTTAATAACTAGAGCTATCTTTCTCTTTCTGATCAACCGCAGCTTGCATCGATTTTCTTTTACTCCCTTTGCACATCTGAATCTGTTTCTTTATTATACATCGGTTCATAAAGTCTTTCCCTTGTCTAAAAGCCTTGTTATTTATTTTGGGTTGTTTTATATCAAACTAATTTAGTTTTCTTTGACTTCCATGCTTTGTGTACCATTACTATCAGTATCGGCATCAACAATATTCTATTACCAAGTTAATTTATTTGTGTCTGAAACATTTAATGTCAACATGAGACTATTTGAAGAGTTAACTACGGAAACGTGAAACTCCAGATATGTTACATTAAAATGATGTGAGACATAATGACCTTATTGTAGTTTAGTAAATAACTATTCTTACTTCTTTCTGCGTAACTAGCGATGCTGTGCTAAAAACTCAACATAGCTTCTGTAACCAGGCCTTCCAATCGAAGCTCTTCAGCAAGGCATTTAGAGAATGAGCAATTATTGTAGCATTCTGCATAGTAATGTTCCACCGTTAACTCCTGATTAAGAACCCTTATGGATGATAGTACTGCTTTGCTTTCTCATCACCACACAATTTCATTCATTTTACAAAATAATATACCTAGCTACTTTTACAATGAGGTTGTCAGAAATGGCTCGTCATGACCATGCGAACTACTTGGATGATCCATTTAATGCTCTGACTTCCATGCAATGCAATTCATGTAACAATGCACAGTTCGGTTTCTTAACCCTTTCATGCCTGAATTATTTTGCTACATATGCCGTTCTTCCTCTAATTCGAAACCGGTTTAGACTAGGCGGTCTGGGAGACCTTCAGCCTGCTGGCTTGGATAGCCATGATCGTTAAGGCAACACGTAGTGCACTGGCCATGCACTCAAAGCCTGAGGTCGTGAGTTCGAGTCTCGGCAACCGCAGTCAAATGTGCCTGTGGTAAAGGACGGGGAGGGCCCACGTAAACTAATCGGTGTGATGGCACGCGTGGATGATGACGGGGTGTTATTTGACTGCGGTTGCATGGACTTTGCTTCTTTTCTTAAAAAAACACTACAATATAAATTGTAAAAAAATAATTTTTTACAATTCAAACCGTCTCAAACATGTATTTTTAATTGGTGACAGACAGTATAACAAGAATATAGCAGGAAAAAAGTTAAAACTACCTACTACAAATAGGAAAAAAAGCCAATGTATCTTATAAGACACACCAGGCATGAAAGGGTTAAAAATGAGCTGCCAACAATTGACAAAGTGCTACAACGGTTAAGGTTGATCCACACTTGCCTAATTTCAGAACAACCACCTTTTATAAAATGTTGTGTGAAATAGGGTTCGAATTTGTCAAAAGAGGACGAGAAAGTGCTATAATTGATGGTGAGGACAGTATTTTGAGGAGAAGGGACTATTTGAAGGCAGTGCGTAGGTTTAGGGCAGCACTTAGATAAAACCTGGGTTAGTGAGGGCTATACGGCCTCCAAAGTGTGGATGGTTACATGTTCTTTTTCGCTAGATTCTTTTAGGATTAATTATTACAATTATGACATGTACATTGTTTATTTTGTTGTGACTATCAATCTTATCACCTTTAACCTCTAGTTACATGTTAGTCACTCTTTAAGTTGACGGAATAACGAATCGGTTCCTTTCTATTATGTACCGCATGCACTCACCACATGGTTTTGTTGTGACAGTATTTCTGGCGCGAATGGCGGAAGGATACATTATAACTGTGCACTGGCCACAGTTTCTCGCGGATCAACCTTAGAGTGAGTGCAGAGTCAGGACGCTGATTCAGTACAGCTCTGTTATTGTTTGAGTCACACATGCCAAGCGACGCCAGGTACAAGGGAAGTGATTTACCCCCCCCCCCCCAAAAAAAAAAATAAGCTGAAGGATGAAATACAACGGTGAGCTTGCGTTAATAAGACGTGTAAATGCTATATCAAATTGTCACCTATGATGGGCATAATTGGACGAGTAGTTATGCACAATCACGAAACAATTGCTGAGAACGTTTTAAACAGGCAGAAGATGTCAAATTCTTTGAAACTACGAGCAACTCAGGATTTGTCCCTTAGACATACATCAGGAGCTGAGGACTGGCGACGTGAGTGCACTAGCATCTTCGGATATAAACTTGGTTAGAAATAACATTTCTGCAGAGAGACTTCGCCAATATCCGAAGCAACCTAAGACTATGCACGAAACTCAAACAGCACTATGCTGTTTGAAACTATGTTTACAACAAACCTCACAATACCCTTCAACAGTGTTTTTATAACGTAGACATATAACTAAACTACTAAACCCCGGCGCAACAGCCCACAAGGGGCCAAGGCCTACCGCCCAGCCGCTGCGTCCCCCACCTCTGCCCACTATAGGCGTCATTGGTGAGGTGCAGTATTGGAGGGTGGGACGTGGTCAGCGCCCCGAACCCTCCCGGCCGGTTATGCGGTCTTCTAGACCTGGGGCCGCTACTTCTCCATCAAGTAGCTCCTCAATTGGTCCCCCCGGGACCTAACGACGCTGAGTGCATCCCGTGCCAGACCTCCCAGAGGGGATAAAATCCCCATGCTGATACCGGGGATCGAACCCGGGTCCTCCGCGCCAGAGGCAAGCGCGCTACCAACTGCGCTACGGAGGCGGTCACCGTAGACATATGCCGTTTACATTATCTTCTTCTTTACCTTCATTAAAATGTTACTGGTTTTAACGCTCCCCCTTGAAGCACTATGACTTACGAGAACTTTGTACCACCAAGCAAGCAATGACCAAACCAATTAGTCAGCAGGCGTCGTCCTTTATCTCTGGAGGTGGAATTGCACATAAAAATGGAGATAGCACGAGAGGACCTACAGCACTCACCGTGGACTTGGAAAAAGGTTAGGCCTGAGTGAAACTTCATATAAACTAACCAGAGACAAAGCTATGGACAGTAGTGACTTAAAATTGCCACACCATAGTTGGGAATCGTACCACGTACCCTCAGAATGAGAGCCGCGAACAAAACCACTAAGCTACCTTAGCGCCTCCATTTAAATGCCTTAATCGATTAAAGCGATTCATCGTTACTCGTGCAGGTTATTTCATCTTTCTGAAAGCATAGATGTGTATTTATAATAAGTATCTTTAGACTAATGATACAGCATTCTGAGAAGAGTTTGTTAATCACGCAGTCATTTAATTCTAAATATAGTGTCACACTGCTTTTACACCCACAGAACCATATTTGGGACTTTAAGAAATTACTTGCACTCTTCACACTGTAAGTGGCACTAAAATCTTCACTTTCTCTGAATGACAAGATAAATAAACGGCATAAAACGATCTTTGTCTTCTACAAACACGTTAAACGGTACGGTACCTCTCCTTTCGTGCTATCATTTACTTAAGTACAACTGCCGGACTTGCTTGAACGTGATAGGAAAATTCTGCTGGAAATAATCAGTCACTGTGTTAAGTTACACAAATTAGTGTCAGAAAACGCAGTGGCAGTGCAAGAATTTAAGTCGCAATGAACAGCATACTGAAACAGGGCAATGAACAATGAAACATTACTAATGTTTGGAAAAGTCTGTTTAATTTTGTTTATAAATGTATCACCATTAGAGGCCGGAAGATTGTGCGATAAGCAAGTTTAGTGTACATGGTTTCTACTGTTGCTACTCGTGCATGTACACAGCTGCAGGCGTATGCTGATGCGCGTGCATATACGACGGCTGCGTGGTACCGGTTACGTCATTCACTCTCCATGTCCAATAACCCGTATCGTATGTGACCACATACGGTTACGGCCTTAGTCATGATCAACTTAAGCCTCAAGTTAATTCGCATTAAGTGGATGTCTGGCTATTTCGTTTTCCTCTCTTGTCAGTGTCACCCTGCATGCCCATCTCCCCTATTTTGTATAGTGAACGAATGTGCTAAATGTTTAATCCTTCAATCTGCCCGAATATAATATATGCACAATTCTTTCTCCTCACAAGAGAACATATTCCCAAACACCTTTATCGGTGACAAGCTCTGACCTATCGAGCCCTCAGTTAACGAGGTCTCATTTTACTCTCATTTCCGATATTAGCCCTGGTTTTACTTTTGATGTATCTTCACTGTGGCTTCTTATGTTGTTTGCTGTCAGTCAGTATTCTTCAAGAAGTCCTTCCAAGCACCTCTGCTTCCCTCACCTGCCTCCCGTAGGTGTTCCACTCTTGTGTTTTCGTTTTCTCACGTTTTCATAGTTTTGGGACTAAAGATGTGCGGTTTTCTCACTTCTAAATCAGAGAGCCAACACCGCCAGTAACAATTGACTCTTACGAAGTATATTTAAGATCTCCCACATATGTACCACATGAAGTGTTCTAAATACTACAGCACTCGTCCAGATCAAATCTCCTTCGAACAGACATTAAGGACAACGTCGACGTGCCAGAAATCCTAATCAATCAACTTTCACAGAAACTGTAGGTCCTATGGAGGTGGATGAGTGGCAAGAGAACATTAATTAATTAATCCTTGTATGAAGGATCAAGCAATGTTTCCGCTATACGCCATCAGAGAAACTTCATTCGGCCACAGACATAATGGCATCGAGGGAACAATGCCCTTC
The DNA here is from genome assembly GCA_030765045.1 of Tenodera sinensis. Taxonomy (NCBI): domain Eukaryota; kingdom Metazoa; phylum Arthropoda; class Insecta; order Mantodea; family Mantidae; genus Tenodera; species Tenodera sinensis. The sequence goes on from CM060962.1 coordinate 10,144,064, forward strand.
CCTCGACATGTGAGGCAAGAACGATATTTCAGTGAACTTGTGCTCTAAAAGGAAATTAACACGTTATCGTCATCCTTCCTTTACTTCTCCGTCCCTTTGCCCTTGTCTATGGTTTCTGCGTCTCTCGGGTAACTTCCTTCCACAAGCGCATCAAATTATGAGGCACCTGTCCCAACGCGCAGTTGTGTACCATGGGCATCTCGTGAGTCCTGCAATAGTTAGCTAATAGAGAAGAAATATCCAAGAAATATCAAATGATGCCACGTTTAAATGGCTTATATATACTCAAATACTCCGCCAAGCATAACTATCGACATTGTTTATCAAAATTTCGTAAATGGTATTTGGAGAAAAAAAAATAGCAAAACTAAAATGATTATACGTTACAGTCCACACTAGGTACAGAAGTTCTTAAATATCCGTACATTTCTTAGAGATTGTAACAATATGACAATTTGACGAATCCCACTTCTGACACCAGGGTGACAAAAACGACAAAAGTACAGTCTGGTTACTTTTTTCTCACTTTATTCTCCTCCAAAAAATGTTGGACAATGCAGTTCTCATTTACTGAAGGTTACACAGTCTGCAGTCCTTTGTGATATTACAACTCACAACTGTTTTCTTCTCGTAACCTTGACTCACTCCTTTCACTGACTCTGAAAATACAATTGCTCGGCACGCATTAACTGCTTCACTATCTTCCTTTCGACGTGACCGTACACACCCAGCTGACACACACGCGTGCGCGCGCGCGCACACACACACACACACACACACACACACACACACACACACACACACACACACTAAATACCGACTGGCTTCCGACGACTCATGTATGTAACTAACTGCTCCTGCTCGTTGCCTCGTCTCCTTGTATAGCGAAGATGACATAACATGGACCTTTCTCGAACTTTTAAAGATACGCCGGCCGCCGAACACTTCTCGAATAATTTCGAAAATCCCTTTGTGTCGCTGCTTTGATTGTTGTCATGTGTTCACAAACAGTCGCGCGAGGCAGCCTGACCTCGAGCGCCTTTGATACACGCACCACCAGTGGAGTGGAACAGCCCGACCCCGACCATACTTTGTTGTGCGTCGCGGCCGGTGACACAATATTTAATGTGAATTGAGAGGAGTTTGTTTTTAATTTGATTGATTTGGTACAATTTATGCAACAATGTGAGTTACCTTGTTCAGTGAGTAAATACATAATACGTAATAACATTTTCCATTGTGTTTTCATTAATTAATATAATAAGCAGTCACGAATCAACATACGCTCTAGCAGTAATGCCTAGGGGCCAAATTATTCTCCATCGTGCAAAACAGTACCAACTCTTGCCCCTATGACACGTTTGTAAAATTTAAGTTGATCTTGGTTTACCTCTACTAAGGAAAGGAAATAAGGTGCCCCAAAATTAGACCGACATACTTCTAAATCAGGGAAATGGCTGATTTCGTTGAGGGAGTACGGCAGAATGGGGCACGCCGATGCACTCTTTGTGTTAATCGCAATGGGCGTGTGTTCCAACATTTGCTTTGAATAGTAAAGCTGTGATTAACTGTAAACAATGAGGTGTCTATGTGTTCTGTGTTTCTTTCTTGGATTAAGATTGTGTGCCTTACTAAGATAAATGCAATACTAATTTGCATTGTTGATTTTGCCGTAAATACTTAAACTGGGTGGGAGACAGTGATCTATGACATTATCTCGTCTAGCGCTTAAACGAAGCACCACAGCAAAAAACTTTCCTTAAGAAAAAGTGTTTGAAATAATGTTATCTATCAACTCCCAAAATTTGTCGATCTAATTTTGGTACACCCTGTATAAGCTAATGTCTTTGCGTGAAATTTTGTATTCTCAAATATTCTTGGAGTATTCATTTGAAAGCATTAAAACTTAAAAATGTCTCATTTATTTCCGATAATTCCTAATGAACTACAATCGGATTTGTCTGAAACACAAATGTAACACTATGCATGTGACGTCATGGAGTCTGAACTTGGTTGACTAACATATCATACGAGAGCGACACAATTCATGGCTTCGTGTTTTTATATTATTTAAATTGGTTTCGATTTTCCTCTATTTTATGTAAATCGTACATCATTTATTATCTCCATTCGTGGTAATGAATAATTTTTGAAAAAAGTATCGTATCGTGTGCATATTCCCATGCTATTGGGCATATATCCGTTCTATTCGGTGTACTCAACTTATGAATTTGTTACTGACGATTATGAATCATTTCCTGACAAGCATTTAATTTAAACATTGTCTGCTAAATGTTTTTCTATTTGAAGCAACTAATCAGTCAGGCTCCATCACCCATTCTATTCAGTAATTGCTTGTAGAATTTGGCACAATTTGTCTTCAGAACAGTGGCGTAGCCAATCAGAGTGGGTTATGTAACCCAACGAATATTGTAAAATTCGTTAAAATATGACCCAACTTAAACAGAATTTCCCTTCGGAGTTTTCATCTTTTATCATTGAAAGAAACAGGATAGTACTGGGAACGTGATTCAAAAGAGAATCTGCTTTTCTCTCAGAACTTACATCTGTAAATCAAACAAACCTCTCTTCAATATTTCCGTCAACATTTATATAACGAACGGTACAGAGTTGGTCTTCACTATTAATGTCAGGGGTTTCCTCTAGTATTAGTTAAACAAAGAAGGCATCAGAAATTTCCGTCTTAATTCCATATATCATGACCACACTCACACTTGAAATTAAGTTATTGTGAATATCAGGTGAAGTTGCACGAAAAACGGTCGACTTTTACAAGTGGTCTTTCAGAGAGGCGTCATATATTGCTAATTCATTTAAATGTTCAATATAATTGCCTCTGTTTGAAGGTCCTTCATTATCATTGTGACTATGAAAAACAAATGCCTATTTTCCCAGAAAACATACAGTCCGTGCAAAATGAGAAAGTAAACCTTTGTTCTTTTCCACTTCATATTATACTGCTCAACTGAGAGCTCATACTGATTATTCAATGGAAATTCTATTCTTGTAGTTACCCCGAACATTTTTAGTTGTTTTTCATACACTATGTGATTGCAAAAATAGTTGTGTTTTATAGTGTCTTATAAATGTTGTTTAAATCTTCAGAAACTCTGAAGTTTCAAACTCGCTTTTCTTTTGTGAAAACACCAACAAAACATTTCTTTAAACTATTACGACACAGCCAGGGTTCATTTCTATAAACTTTGATGTCGAAATAACTTCATTTTTAATGTTCATCGTAATACTGAGTGCGGGTTTTGGAAGGTGTGCGTGCTTTAATTGCATATTGCTTTTTCGAGAAATGTTAATGTTCTGGAGGTTCTTACGTTGAGTTTGTCGATCACAGAGCAGGTTATTTTAATTTTCGTTACAACGAAACGGAAACGCAGTTGTGTTTACGCTCTAGCTCTAATTCGTGTTGTGAGTCATGGATGCAACTGCCTCTCTTGCATACCTTCACCCGGAATCCGTACAGATCTTAGCTTACATTTTGCTTTCACAGTAAGTAAGAAAAGTCCAAATCATTCTCAAATATTCACAGTTGAAGAGCGCACATACAAGAAGCAAAACGAATGGCGAATTACTCCCTATTCACGATTTTAAATGTAGTAATGTGAGCACGATTCTTAACATGAGATGTGGTCTAGCCTGGGGAGTGGTAGCCACAATAGACCTGTGTAGGTCAACGTGAGCGAGGTGTCCCCCTCTGGACTGTAACCTTTACCCTTTACCTTACCTTGGGTCAGGCACAAAATATAGCTTCCTCTAACTGACGGCAGATGATGTTGACCCAATCTTTGTTTCGGAATATACTGCTGCAGAGCGGCTCAAACTCAAATCATAATGTTTATGAAAGTGATTTTTAATGATATTAAAACGTTTATGTACACCAAGTTATAATGAACACCAATTTGGCAATCAGTTTGAGGAAAATTACAGGGTATGTAATACGTCTCCCACATCCATTGACGCTACACTCCTGCTCCAACAGATGGTAATAAGAGTTTACACGAGATTAACCGGTGATAGACACATCTAGTAGAGCATCTTAACATCTTAAGGAACACACTAAAGGAAATTGAAACAAATGCAAAACCAGCAGTCTTTATTCTGCGAACTCATTGTATTGAAACTGGTGAATAGCTTCAAATATATGGGATGTACCATAAGCTGCTACGAAGAATTCTGAGAAATAAAACGAATGACAAAGGCAGCTTTGATAGACAAATAATCCTTTTCTACGAACTGTTGAATACAGAACTAAGAAGGGATTACTGAAGCAGTTTGTTTGGGGTATTACTCCGTATACCTAGTGTGGAGAGCTTTTTATTACAACAAAATGAGGAAAGGTGATTGAGAGTATTTGAAATGCTGAAATGAGGACGTTTGAGTTGGAATCAAAAACCTAATAATGCTATTTTAAGAAGAATGAAAGGAGAAAAACGAATTTTCGGAGACTAGATTAGATGAAACCCTCGCTCAAAATAAAAACAATGAACGGGAAAGAAGTTAGGGGCAAAAGAAGATATAATAGTATTAAAATAAAATCCCTTGCGCACAAAACTGTAACTAATAGATCGATTGATTGACTGGTTATTTATCTTTCTTATATAAGTATTGTCATTGAGCATAACACCTTTAGCTGCCTAACACAGTGTTTTACTGAGCTTCTTCCCATTCTAAATCAATACACAATGGTAAAAGCTAAATCAGACTTAATGCTGTTGCTAGAACCGGAACCAGTATGTTCTACTTTCCATAGCGATGCTATAGCGCTTGATTTACCACTTCATCTGCTTCCAGATAAACCTTCAAGATGATCTCAAACAATAGAGATATTCTACTTGCAATGTTGCCAACACTTCACATTTCTGGGTTTTGTAATAGTCGCTATTGTGGTTACCTTGTACTTGGATAGTAATTGTTCTTCCGCACAGATAGTATGTCGGCTAGAAACAAAAGGTGTTTCCAGACAGTTCAAAAATCTTCGAGTGCCAGCTTGTTTCGAGAAGCTTCGCGAAACGCCAATTTCCAGAGACATCACCATTATCTAATTTTCGGCTGTATAAGCGAGTCAGCACGGACAGAGGGGGCATTGTTAGTGAGTTTGTCGCCAAAGTCAGTTTTAGTTTAATCAGTCAGATTGATCGTGGTTGTTGAGCAAAGAAGAGTGCAGTTGTGTGTGACAAGGACAGTTACACAGAACAGCTGTGAGTTTCAAGGTCATGAATTCTACACTGTGGATAACTGGCAATGTGTGGATAAAACATACAACATGTGAAAATCGAGATTGATGGAAAAATTATAGAACAAGAGCCTGATTTCTCATAACTAGAAGTGTATTTGCAAATCAAAAGAGTGATACTGATACAAAATTACAAAAATATACTAAATTGAACGGGGTAGTAAGGATACATTTGAGCAAACAGATGACGAACGATACAAAACTAAGACTACATAATATCACATCAATAGCTGCTCCCAGACACGGAAGTGGAATTTGGATTTTAAATAACAGAAATTCACATAAATTTGAAGTAGCCCACATGCGTTTCTTTCGATCACTGTTAGGAGTTACTAGATTGGACCACCAAAGGAATACGGACGTCACAGAAAACCTTGGAGTACCAAGTTTGACTGGGGAGATAGAAAAATACCAACGAGATTGGAATAATCATTTGGTAAGAATGGGAAGAACTAGACTCCCAAAATTGGCATTCCAGTACGCTACAACTGGTCACAGGGACCAAGGAAGACCAAAACAGTGGTGGAAATACCAAGACCATCTTCGCTAGGTTTATCATCACAGGCCACATGGTCTAAAATGAACTTGTCCTTGATGAAAAAGTAAGAGTTGTCATTTTTTTACAATACACTGACCTCTGAAAGTGTTTATTTCCACTTTGAAGAATTCCAGCAGCTAAATTAACGGATAAAACATTTCCTTCAACTTTATATATAATCATTCTGTTCATATTTGATAAACCGTTTGTGTAGAACACCTGACAATGTCACCATAAAGATTAAAGCTAACAGAGAAACCAATCGTCAAGTCGTAGGAGTGAGATGCTCATTAGAAAAGTTGTTAGTGCCCGACTTTCACTCTTTTTTCCGCTGTTTCAAAAAAATATATACGCCTCCATTTCTGTTGTAGATGAAAACAACTTGTTCATCAAAATACTTTGAAATTATTTTGTAAAGAGCACACCCCGAAAAACTGGGGCCCTAATGACCAAGTTGTCGACGGGCCCTTAAACCCAACTCACTCACTCACTCACTCACTCACCCCGAAAAACTGATAAACGTGTGAAATTTTCTATTGAAGTACAAATTTAATAAAATGAGAGGTCTTGAAAAATGCCAGAACAAGTAAACTATGGTATAATTTATTCTTTATGCATATTGAAATGTAAAACCTCCTCTCCGTTAATTTGGCTGCTGGAATTCTTCAAAGTGGACAAAAATGTTTTATGAAGTCACTGTAGGGGCGTTTGTACCTCTGAAGTTGATTTTTATAGAAACCGGCAATACTGGATCTTCGTAATTGCGAAACTATCTTCTCAACAGCTACCTAATTCATAATCAATTAATGACAAATTATTAATTAATATTCAGTATATTCATGGCAAGGCACGTCGGTATTTCTCATCTGACAATTTGTAAAGCTTCAACTCTTCATCATGTGCAGAGCTGATACATGTTATTATTGACTGTAAACAGAAGCGATAACGATGATAGAATTAATGTTCAGTGAGGGACTGCCCAAGCGTTAATATACCTACCAAATGAAACCCTCAAAGGCGCTGCAATAACAACTACACACTAGTCCTGTAAATTACTGTTAATATACTCTCACAATGAAAGATTTTCCTTCCATACGTTTAAAGATATTTTGTTTGTTAACGACGCTGTCAGTTACTAGGGTCATATGAGCGCTACCGGTGCGCCGGAATTTCGTCCTGATAGAGTTTTGTTCATGCTAGTAAGTCTATTTAAGTGATAAGTGCGTCAATTTAGAACACAACAAGAAACTTTTGGTGGGCCTGGATTATTTTGTGTCTATTTTAACCTGCTTTAAGTTCCTAATCTATTTTCGCCCTCCTACTATTTTAGGTGTAATTTGGTCAGGTTTGTTCGGTTATTTTCTGTGTAGTTTGACGTCACAACCAGTTTTCCCAATTCCACGAACTTTGGCCAGTATTTGCTCTTTTTGCTCTTATTTTCTAATTTTGCCCATTGTTTGCAGTTTTTGCTCATATTTTACCATTTTGCTCATTATTTGCACTTTTCTGCGCATATTTTGCAATTTTGCTCATTGTTGTGAAAATTGTACAGTTTTTTTACATCTAATCGGTTATTTTCGGTGTCAATCAGTCTTTCAATTTAATTTTGTGCAACTTTCAGGCTTTTTCTTTTTCGTTTTGTCAAACTCCACAGAAAATAACCGACCCAGTATGATCAAATTACACAGAAAATAATCGGTGGGAGAAAATAAATTAGAAACTTAAAACAGGTTAAAGTACACATTAAACAACCTAAGCCCACCAAAATTTTCCTGTTCTGTTCTATGTTGACCCACTTATTACCTACCCACATGCGGTTGTTGCTTTTAAACACGCTTAAAAATCTTCGGATTGAGCAGGGTTTGAATCCGCGACCTTCTTCTGTCAAGTGATTTAAATATGGTGCTAGAACTTGTCTCCGATGTCGCTCTGCATTTCCTGTTTCATTAAAGGAAATGGGAACTATTATTCTTCTATCGTACACAAAACTCCAGTTTTCAGCACATAGTGGGGCATTTCATTCAATAGCACAGTTTTTGTAAAGCCCAAAAACGACTGTTAGGAGTGTTTACGTGTCCATTTAGGAGAAACCAAGATTCATCAGAGAAAAACAAAAGCTGTGGATCAATGAAACCACTTACACAGATCGGAAAAACCAATTGCTGTAATTCACTCGCTTACAGGGATCATTTCATTTGAATGTTTGCACTCGGGTGTAGCGATAATGTTTCAGTTTTAACGGTACATATGACTGAACTTTTCAACTTCTATACTTTTTAATCAACTTTGATGAAATTTTGTGTGCATATTTATATGGTAACCATATTATGCTGTGCAAAGTTTCAACTCTGTATGTTGCTTGGTTCAAGAAATATTGTAAATTATTTAAATAAATTAATATTCGCACTTAAAAAGTCCCTTGCGACAAAGTTTTGATCCAATCATTCTAAACTTTTGTAAAGATGCACTTTAAACAGGGATAAATTAGAATTGTATTGGGTTTTTATATCTGGTTATTTGTTTGGCTTACAGAAAAAATGTAAATATTTATATTTCATAATTTTTAAAAAATGTGGAGTAACAGCCTGTTCTGAAGGATAAAAAACACACTAAAATCCATCTGATATCAAAACCCAATACAATTTTTATTTATAGTACATATTACTACATACTGTGCAAGTTTCAAGCCATTATAATAAGAAATGCTCCGTAAGGAGCATTTTGTATAGAGCAAAATGCTGAAAAATTGCAAACTGAGAAAAAGGCAAAAGAAAATAGCCTGACCTCAGAATTGCCCTGGACCATATGTCTCCCCCTCAGGCCTCTTGTTTCTTTCTTTAGATGATATTCTCAATTACATTACCAATGGCAGTAGCCAATCATTAGCAAATTCCTGTTCACCTACTGCAAGCGGCATAATCAAAATAGGAGTGAAATGGCACAGTAACAGTGCACAATAACATTATATCCCAAAAGTGGGCGTAAGCGGACATTTAAATACCATGCACATGAAGTTAAAGGATGGCTTCTGTTGGCTTTAAAAATAGTGGAACTGAAAAATAATGGATGCATATGATAGAGGAAAGATTGTAATATTTTTAACGCTAAAATAAAAAAAAATTCAATTTTTTACCAAAAATCGTCAAAACTCAGTCATATGTACCCTTAACAGACAAGTAGCATTTCTCGCAGAAGACGGAGGTAACACATATCTTTTGAGCTAATCTGTTTAGTAACCATCGAGGTGATCACAGTAAACTAGCGCCGATTTCACCTATTTGACGCTAAAGCTGATTTTTCCTGTTTCTCGTGTATCACCAAACTCCAAGTTTCAGATTTATTCATGATTGGTTGTGTAGATTTTCATGCAAGCAGGATAGAGCTTGGAGCCAACTCCAAGAAATAAACTTTTCAAATAAGCACACGTTCTGCCGCAGAACGTTTACTGTAGCGACAGAGGCACCTGAATAAGCGGACCTGACGCAGCAACAATAGTGAGACATGGTACCAATATGGCGAAGGACTGAGACCAGGAGCGTGATGCCGTTTATTACCTAGTGAAGCTCATCATGTATAATATTGTCATGATCTTAGTAGTAAGCGAATGTTAGGATCGGATATGAATGGTTAAAGTAATTTATATTTCAAGGAAAATTTAGCAACTCAGTACAAAATGAAGACAGTAAAATGTAGTAAGGAAAGTACATAACAAAAGTGAAACACAGACGGTGCAAAGAAAAATGTCATACGAATGCAGAAAATTGGTTTCCAGCAGATAAATTGCTGGGAAACAGCAGTAAATAGTATTGTCAGTTATGTTTTGATAACACTGTGACAGATATCCTCTTATAACCCTACGGATGTTTGGGATAGCATTGTTTTAAGGGAATCAACGAAAATGGCTTTAGAAGCTTTAGAAGTGATGTCCAACGTTTGTGAAAGAGTGGAGTTTGGGTTCACCTCCTTCCTCCATACGCGGGCTTTAGCTCTCTTCAGCCCCCACCTGTGTACATGTCCCAGTGGTGGTTTGGTTACATGTAAGCTGCGTTTGATTTACGAAAGCACTGTCAAATCTTATAAGATACACATCTGTTCATAAATGACTTGTTTGATACGGGTTACGTTTAAGAAGTCAATCAATATTTGGTGACAAAGTCGAAGTGCATAGCCTTAGAAGATCCACCAAGTGATCGTCGCGTAACATATTGCGATACAGACTTTTTGGTATTTCAATTTGGAGAAACTCTGTTCACAAATATACGTAGAGCTATACTCATTATTATACATACTATTCTTGCAAATGCTTATTTCTCTGTCTACTTCATTTTAATTTACATAGGCATTTTCAGAAATTAAGTTATTGCTAATTTTCTTGTAGATGCAAGGGGAATATAGGAGTACAGTAGGCTTTAAGTGATAGTGAAATGTTTTAAGAGCTGGTTGCTACGCGATACCTTTGAAATCCTGTTCTTTGCAAGGCCAAGAGATACAAAGAACGAAATACATATTCCTATTTGGAAAAAAAGTATCAGTGTTGGCAAATTCAAATGAATAAAAAAGACTATCTCGCAAATGGTTGACTAAAAAGCAAAACAAATAAGTTGACATAAATTGTGTGTTTTAACCAGATCCACATTTTGTATTTAGTAAGCTTTGTCTGTCTCTTACTGTTTACCATTTATATAAAAATCATCCAGAATGAAGAGGTTTTCTGAGGACATTCCCAGAAAATTCAAGGTATGACTTAGAAACTGCCATGGAATCGCCTTCTTGTGTCCGTCACTGGATACTGACTGTCTGTCCCTCCGACTGAAGAAGTGGAGTGGGGTATAGCCGCTCATTATTTAAGGTTCTCCAAAGTGAGAAGGTCGATTTAAAGAGGAATGGCTGCCGAAAGTTCGCAAGGGTATTGACGTACGTCAGCGCTGAGCGAAGTGCTAATACTGCACCTCTAGCTGAATATAGTGAGGCCTTTTTGACGTCAGTCTCTCTACACAACAAGAACTATGCAGGACTGTGTGACACTTGCTCCTTTAATATTTTATTTGATACTCAATTACGAACCACGCGCGCCGAAGCATGAAACTCCAGTGATCCAGTACAATCTGATCATCTGTTAACATGTATATGTAGTGCAGAATAGCAGAGTTGCAAGTAGTAGTTGCCTGCCTCCACCTGCAGGCCCCGCCAAGCTTAAATCCACCAAACCTCTCTTTGTTGGTGACGTTGCCACTATCAGATAGAAACATCCGAAGCACAAAACAAACGAAGCTCAGAGAAGTGTTAATAACAGGGAGTGTACTATTTATATTATCTTCATTGTCATGTCTGATTCTGCGTCCACATAATCAGGTGCATATCATCATTTCACCAACAGACCGGTATGACGTATTTTTTACCTCGGAATATTACGCCTGGAAAATCCTCGTTATTTTGTACTTTCACGAGCACATCTCCCAAATTGCACTTTATTTTTAAACGTGTTCTACTGTGTGTAAGGTGACCAAATTCCGAGCGTGAAATCTCCTGTACGCAAAAGCTTTTTCATTTGTTTTATAAAAACTGGTCAGGATAATCAGTATTTTGCGATTTTAAGACATTACGGCCGTAGGTTTAAAATACGATTGAAGAAGTGAAAAATAACACAAATGTTTATACTTGCAATTTTATTGCCACTGACACAATAGTTGTTACGCAGAAGTTCGCATAAAGGGATGAAGGCATGCTTTTATGGCAAACGTTGGCGGAATATCTCCTAGGGATAACGTATAGGTGGAACACTCATCTTTCAGATCAAAAAATTAAAATAATTTTGTTGTTTAATGACGCTGT
>CM060962.1:10158199-10218199 GCA_030765045.1 Tenodera sinensis
GAGTGAGTGAGTAAGTGAGTGAGTAAGTGAGTGAGTGAGTAAGTGAGTGAGTGAGTGAGTGAGTGAGTGAATGACAGAGAGTGAGTGAGTAACTGAGTGAGTGAGTAAGTGAGTGAGTGAGTGAGTAAGTGAGTGAGTGAGTGAGTGAGTGAGTAAGTGAGTGAGTAAGTGAGTGAGTGAGTAAGTGAGTAAGTGGGTGAGTGAGTGAGTGAGTGAGTGAATGACAGAGAGTGAGTGAGTAACTGAGTGAGTGAGTAAGTGAGTGAGTGAGTGAGTGAGTGTGGAGGAGGGCGAGAAGAAAGATGTTATATTTGCGTCACAGAGATCATGGCGCGATATTCTAGACGTTTTCCGCAGTAATACAGGCAAGAGACAGAAGCGGATACAGTTACCTGAGTATAACAGTTCACCAGGTAAGGCAGTAAGAAGTAGAACAATGAAACCGTGTGATTTAATTACACTTTAGAAGTACGCCTTACCTGGCTGTGGCTGTGCTTCCTTTAGAACAAAGAATTGGGCACTATAATTACAGAATCACTGTTTGGGCAATGCTTGCACGTGCTTTTTCCCCTTCTTTTTTTACGAAAAGGCACTTTGATGAAGCCCCGCTAACAAATACACACATCTATAATGTTAGGTTAATGTTGTGCCCATTAATTTTCATACCAAACTTACTGCCCTTACTTCATCAAACGGCTGAAACGGTAGCAGCAAGTTAGTGTCATATGCATGGCTGAAACGTGTTCAATTTATAGCAATTATTTGTGTTGTGCCAGAATTGTTCACTCACTACGTGCATTTTAGAGACCGCGGGGACTGCACTCAGAGAATGCCTTATGTTTTGAGTATATGTATGAGATACCTAAGTTTATAACATTTAATTATAGGCACCTATTCACCAAGAGCAGTTAGACTGTCGTTTTGGTGTTTGGTTTTTCTTGTTACACTGAATGATTCGTTTTGTGCTGTTGAAAAACACAGTTTCGAAGAATCAGGATAAGAGAAAATGGAAATATGACCAGATAAATAGGAACATTTAAATCATGTCAGAATGTAAAGTTGTAGATTTACTGCATGCGTGTATTGTGATACTAAGAGTACTTCATTAACAACTGTAAGGCTATCCATTTTAGTGCAGAAATTTATGACTTTTTGTGAAGCCTATATGAGTATCTGGTTACACACAGCAAAGCATTGGGCAGATTAATTTAGGAAGAAGTCTTGAAAGAAGAAATAATAAGGCTTTTAAATAATGAAGCGAATATAGAAGCTACAAGATCTACAAAGGTCCATAATCCAAATGAATAATTTATTTGTGGCGCAGGCCGCACATCAAAGGTCAGCTACCTCAAACCACTACGCTGCTACGCAACACGCGACAATGGCGGATAGGAACAAAGGCCGCTTCCAAACAATTCTATAAGCCTCGAGTGTAGGACTTGTCACGAGAAGCTTTGTGAAACGTCGCTTTTCCAGAAAAATCACCGGTAATGAATTCTCGTCTATATAAGCGAGACGGCACGAACAGAGAAGTCAGATTTTGGTAAGTAGAATTGTCAGAGCGAGCTTTGTATAGCTGAGTAGTGTTTCTGTCAAGAATATGATAGCTGTGAGCTGGAAGGTCACGATTTGTGAATTGTTATTCAGTTTTAAGAGAAATAAATTGACATAAAAAGAAACTGGACTTGTGATTTGTCACAATATTAAGCTTTCTTTCATTTTCCCGCGAAGTAAATGTTAATGTCTAACTTCAACATTTACTCTTCTTTACAGCAAAGGTTTTGGCGAATCATTTGTGATTTCCTCCACACTAAACCGTTCCCCTACATTGCAAGTTATTTTCTGTGAAATTATGGAGATGTACCAACGGTTAAGCTCTTTTCGATGCCCCATATTAGTATTTCAAAGGTGGACGTTTATTGAGCTTGTATGACAAGCTTCAGAAAATAAACAAATATAAACTAATAAAGGCACCAAGGGTTTCGTGCCTGGCGTTAATACAAATGTAGATTTCGAGCTAATGCCGTGGTGCCTATGAACCAGTAGCGCTCTCAGTCGCATGGGATTGGTGAATCAACGACCTATAAGAATTAAGGGGGCTGGACTTCCTCACATCTACAAATGGTAAGCCTTCAATCTTTCCTCACTCTTGCCATCATTGGTAAGGCTTAGCATCCGCTGAAGATGTCCTACAAAATTATGAGCGAAACGTCGTGTCACTTGTCATCTGCCCAACCATGCGCGGAATCTACAGGTACGATTTATTACACATATAAACCAAGGTGAAAAATGGCTTGTGTAAAGCAAAAAATGCACAAAACAATGAAGTCAAATATAATACACAAAGTGCTATTTTTTATAATTTGTTTTATTAAGACCCTTAAACCTTAACCAGTATGGTGCATTTTTGTAGCAGAAATGGTGTGGTGGGTTCAAGAGAACCCCATTCCTTTTTGTACAATTATGAAGGATGGGGATGATAAATCCTATTGTACTAAACATTAATGTAATATTCAGTTAGATTTAAAGACTAATCAGGCATAAACTACATTGTGAAAGCTGTGCATGTATGCATACCGGAGCTTTTAACCATATATGTGGTTTTCATAAATCCAAATGTAATAGTTATAAGAATCAGATATTTTGAACTGAATTAGATGGTTTACTCTGGAACCAAGTTTGAGGTATAAAGTTCAAGAAAAACAGAACTAGGAGCAGTATATAAAATGAAATGGATATGACAATTATTGGTCAAAAACCGCAGTAGGTGTTTACAAGCAATCCTTCCTGCGCATTCACAACATATTGATATGTTGCAAGTTACACAACATGCTTTTATTTTCCTTATCTAACCTGTCTAACTCCTAATTTCTTGAGAATTTCGTATTTGAGCATCCTGGCAATGTTATTACTTAACTCTCCTAGGAGGTGTGGAATGCTCATCCTTTTCTGTAGATGTGGTCCGACTAGCTGCCATGCCAGGGATTTGATGAACTCAAAGCGTCATTTCTGATGATTTTGTATGCATGATAAATATAATGCAAATGCATTTACAATGCAAATGTTCATCATTGTAGAAAATAGCAAGAGACCAGCTTGTAAAACTCCTGTTGGTCGTGTCATTGATGATACTCCACTTGCTTCTTCTTCTTCTTCTTCTTCTTCTTCTTCTTCTTCTTCTTCTTCTTCTACTTCTTCTTCTTCTTCTTTTAACTATGAATCACTGTCATAAACAGTTTCATATTTCGAATCAAGATATGAATCCTGCAAATCATTAGTCACTCTCTCACTCATTTGCAATCGATAAAATCCATTCATCAAATTGTGGGTCATCAGCTTTCACTTGTTTGCGTAAAGTTGACGTCATCTTTTTATAACAACATACCATGCAATATAATGAATTTTGTATGCGTAAGATGTTCATGCCGCAGTGTCGTATGATATACTTACGTTACCTACCAGAATGGTGGGGTCACCCTGACCCCGCTGAGAAGAAAGACAATTGCAAATGACGTAGTATTCACTCTTTGCGCTGTAACCTCAACAGCATACTGCCTGAAAGATACCGTGAGCCACAGCGTCCCACTGCGGAGAAATTAAGTTTCACATTGTAAACAGTTTTCACTGGGGTCTTCCTGACCCCACCATACGGGTTAAAGACGTTTAACTTTTGGAATGATAATTTCAGGAGGTAAAGCACTACGCCACATTTTTCCCAGCTGAACTTATTGCCGGTGATGAGAAATGCAGTGTATGAAGCTACGGGAATTATTCAGTAGTGACAGGAGAGAGAAAATGCGAGCGCTAATTAGGCTTTGGATTGGAAACGTTATTGATGGAGTTATAGGGTCGTTTGTTTCTGACGGAGCGAAATAATTAGTTCCCTTTCCTTTCCCCTTGCGTCAACCCCTCTATGCCCTGGGAATGTACAGAAATAAAGCACGTCAGGTCTTGGAGCACTCATTCACATAAACTATCCCCCCCCCCTCCCAAGCCACAGTGTTACACAAACTTATACGCGTGTCTTTATTATTGAACCTGATTAATCACGCAAGCAAAGTTTTGCGAAAGCAGCCAGGCTTCCTTTATCAATTAGAATTTTCCAAGAACCATGGCATTTATGAAATACTGCAATTGTGCTGCAGAAAAAGTAAGGAATTCCTATTCGTATAACCGCTCTTATATCAGAGACTGCGAATAAAAGAAGTCAGTTCAAGAAAATCCTCACGAGACTATGAAGAACCATTGTACAATGTGCTTTCCTTCAGGTTATTAATGAAGTGAAAAGTAACAGGGTATAACGTACAAATAGTACATTCGAATTTGGTGCATTAAATGTAAATAAACTTTGAAATTCAAGCTCGAAAGCTAAGTGCTTCCTTTTATGCCCTTTTAGTTTTGTTTTGTCTTTTCTAACTTTCTCTACTACGTATAGTACAGGAAGTATTGTATTCCACCCAAAAGTTCGATGTGGAGATCACACCGGAAATATGTTTTGAGGCCCCTTGAATAGGAAAACTAAATGTTTAGCGAAAAGGTCTGTGTGTGTATGTGTGTGTATGTGTGTGTATGTGTGTGTATGTGTGTGTATGTGTGTGTGTATGTGTGTGTATGTGTGTGTATGTGTGTGTGTATGTGTGTGTGTGTGTGTGTGTGTGTGTGTGTGTGTATGTGTCTGCCTGTCTGTCTGTCTATGGACAGCATAACTCAAAAATGAAAAGTCGGTTCAAAACCAAAGTTGGTATTCATTTTTAATGTCTTCCAAGGATGCAACACGAAAATGTTGAAGAAAATACCTCCACCCTAATCTACCCTTTACATAGAAAATGATTCGACAATTTTTATTTTCTTGAAAATGGCCCTAACGATTTTGATTAAAATGTTCTATGTTTTAGATATTTTTAAGACAAATGAAATGTATATGTTGAATTTTCTGGTTATAGCCCATGTAGTCCTGTTTACTCTGGATGACTTTTGCATAACTGGTAAACCTTAAGAGGTAGACCAAATTTTACTATACAAAAAATTTTGATCTTCCTGAAACACCCAATTTATGTCCAAATACATTTTTTGTGGATTGAACTATCTCAGAGATATTCCTTTTTATGTGTGTGAGTTTTGGAAAACTTGAACTTTCATCAAATGGAACATCGTTATTCATCTGGTATATATTAGCCGTGTAAAGAGAATGGAATTTGACTATCGTTTAAAGCTTAGTGTATTGCCATATTCCCCTTACACCTACAAGGAAATAAACAATAAGATAATTTCTCAAAACGTTTATCTCAACTAACACGAAGAAGACAGAAGAATAAGAATGTGTAAGAATTGCAACACATCAGATTTTTCTCTCTACTTCTCATTTTTAGTTGAGGGAGGTGGCCATTCGTCCACTATAACTAATCCTCAACTCTCCTACATGTGGCAGTAGCCAATAGGAGCGCCCTACAACGTAGGCATATCGTGTGCTTGTGCCTCAAAGAGATAGACATAGTAGCATGCGCGTAGCGTTAGAATGGGATTTCGCTGTGCGCTATTAAGGGAAACTGGAGATCAAAATTTGTCTAATCAGTTAAACTAAACAAATGACAATAGAAATTGATCGATTTATTCCACAGGCTGCAGCAGTTAACCTTTGGCACTTTTTAAAATCAAGTTGGCACGTTTCTTCGTCACTTGAGTATGTTTTAAAGGACTCATACACCCTATAAACAACTTGTCGCGTTTCGAAATCGGCCGATCAAAGAAAATGCCATCCGACCTTTTTGTTTGTAGTGCTTCTATGAAGCACATATTAGAAGGAATGTAATTACTTCCCTTCCACCCTGTATATCTGTTACACTCATCATGTGGAAACCCTGGTTAACGTATGGCCGAAGCAGTACCTTCCACCCGATATTTCAGAAATTTCCAAGTTTTCTAACGAATACCTTCCTGACCTATCTATACACAAAAATGAAATTTTCCATTGTGCGTTAAAGACGATTCTATTGTGCCTACTAAGATAAACGTACCTGATTGCTAAGTATATCTAACTTAATAATTACCGAAACATACACAAGATAAGACTTCTATATCTTAGTCCTTCGTAGGACACTGTAACAGGATACAAAGAATCAGGTCGTGACGTCTCCAGCGGCTCATAGTCCATGCTTCACGTTTGAGTGCCTTAATGCGGTTTCATATACAAATTTGACCAACCTAATTTTGTTTCCAGAAAAGCACGCGCTTGAAATATGTTGTTGTTGTTGTTGTTTTCTAGTGCCTTGCATCTGGCAATGAAGCCATTAGCATTCGTGCTTTCCAATACTTTTGAATTGTAGTTTCTTCTGATATTAATGCTTCACAGGTCTTCAAGTGGTCTTCATTCATTTCTGCTGGATCGTTACACAGGACACATATTGGTGAGGCTGAGATACCTATTCTGTAGAGATGACTTGCTAAGCAGTCGTGATTTGTCAATAGTCGGAAGGCTGCAACCGCTGTTTTCCTTGGTCTCTGGGGGATTATACCTGGGTTGGAAAGTAGTGTAATCCATTTTTTATCTTTGGCATTTGTTTCTATTTCTTGTAGGTATGAATGAGAAAAATTTTTAATGATCAAGCGTTTTATTGAGGAATATGAGAAATTGAATTTAGACTTTTGTTTTATTGTTGTGCCTTTCTTTGCAAGTGAGTCTGCAGCTTCATTCCCCATGACTCCACAGTGTGCTGGAATCCATTGGAGATGAGCAGTCTTATTAACTTTTTGGAGTTGTGTTAACATTTTGTAGCATTCTCTAATTTTTGTTGACTTCTTTGTAGTATTTGAACATATTCCCTGAATTGCAGCTTTAGAATCTGAAAGAATTACTGCCTTGTTAAATTTATTTAAGGGAAGATTTAATAATTGTCGGAGAGCAATGTGTATAGCCTCTATTTCTCCATCATAATTTGTTGTGTCTCTGCCAACAGAATGATAAAAGGAAAAATGTGAACACATAACTCCAGCTCCAGTAAGGTTTTCCGTGGAGGATCCATCAGTATATATGTGCAGCCATTCTTCTGTGGAATATCTAGTATTGGTTGTTTCCAGAGCTAAAAGTTTTTGTATTTCTTTTGGTGTGTCTGATTTACTTATTTCCTCTATTAATTCCAAATTGAAGGTAGGTTGCAATAATTCCAATGGATTTTCTCTGGTGTTAGGAATGTTGCGCTTGAAATATGAATAACTTAGAATTATAGGTCTCCGCGCCATCCAGAAAAACTGATACACTATCTTTGAAACAAAGGAAAAGTGACAAGAGCTAGCTAGGTATCTGGGAAGCTTCATTATTCTGACATCTGCAAACCATCACTTAATGTCTGCGTGAAGCTGTCATTGCCAACAGCGTCAAGCTTTTGTTTCTCTTCACGTTGAGGCACGTGGTGGCACAGAAGCGCTGCATATGACGGGCTGTCCATTATAATCAAATGACCATGGGAAACCCATATATCAATTGTCTATTGTGTTCCACTAGTCACCTCCTTCCCAAGGTTTTAAAAGAAACAAAAAATTGGACAAAAGTATTTAAGGTGTCGAAATGTATAATGTCTTCTTTTCTAACTTAATTACTATTGAAGCCACAGAGATTAAAGCAGAAAATGGCTGATGGAATTCGTAGATGATATAGTATGACTACGAGTTAGGTATTTCACGTTTAAAATAACACATGTTTCATTTATTTATCATCAATATGTTCCAACAGCTCTGATTATTATTGCTATAAGTTAAAATTAGCGAATAAAATGTTGGAGAAGAACGAAGAATTAATGTGGTGGGAAATCAAATTGCTTATTTCAGTTATCCCTTTGTTCATTTTCACAGTATAATTCTCCCTTCAGTATGCAGTGCCAAACGGCGAGAGTTTATGAACATCCTTATTTCGGAAACTGTATAACGTTACGCGACACTTTTATACTCGTACAGTATATATTGTGGCGCCGGCCGCAGGTGCACACCTCTAAGCCACAAGGTAAAGCTACCTCACACCACTTGGTGGCCGAGTGCGGCGAAAAGAGAGCCAGCTTGTCTAAAACGTCCGGACACTCCGTATGCGCAAGTGAGGAGAAATGCGGAGAAATGGTGAGAGTAGTGGGGGAGCAAGTGACTAGAAGGTTGTCAGAACTTGGAGGCAGTCGCATATACGTAAAACGTATGAACTTGTCACTCTCACGGCAACTGGAAGACTGACCCCCACTTCTCTTTTATCCAAATGAATTGCTCAGTGCTACTACACATCTTTGCTTCGGGAGTGGGGGAATGTCAGGACGCTTTAGACAAGCTGCACCTAAAACCACTCGCGGCGAGTAAACACCCAACAATTGAGCGCAGTGGAACAAAGAGTTTCCCGAACGCTTCGACTGCCAGTTTGTGGAAGCGTTGTGAAAAGGTGAATTTCCAGAAAAATCCATGTTATGTCATTCTCGCCTATAAAAGTTTGTGGGATGGCGATAGAGCGGCAGTTTGTGAGACAAAGGAAAGAGTAGTAGTTGTATGTGATGGAACTGTGAGTGTTGACAGCTGTTAGCAGTGCGCGCGCGTGCGTGTGTTTGTGTGTGTGCGCGCGCACATTCATTGTCGTGAGAGAACTGCATGTGTCGACAAAGACATTTTGGGACATGTAACCTCACGTCGGAGTTGTGTGAGGCAGCTGTAGTGAGGTATAGCCTCTGCTTTAGAATGCAAGGTTTTCTTTTAATACATAAGCAATAAACCGGCTTTAAAATGTAATTACATTTCTGAGAATTTGCACAGTTTCTGAAATTTGTCGAACTGTGTTACCAGCTTACCATAGATCAATAATCTGGCCGCGTGTAGTTTCTGATGTACACGGTATGCTGTGAATCAAGCAACAGTTGAGCTTATTGAGTAACGATTTACTTAGCGACCAGAAAAAGGCAATACTTTGCTTTCAGGCCAATGAGTCATTGTTACAACTAGCACGTGGCATGAATAGTGTTGTCATTGTAGTGGGGTAAAGAGATGTAACGATTTACTAAGCGACCAAAAAAATCAACACTTTCCTTTCAGACCGACGTGTCATTGGTTAAAATTATGCCCAGTCAGTAGCATTATACCATCTATCATTGGACAGGGGTAAAGAGAGAGGAAGGAGGGGAAGCTAGGAAGACCTCCTTGAACAATCATAATACCCTTAAATTTTACTAAATTCATTTTCTGTACAATTGTGCTATCTATGCATCTATGCACTCCCAAAACTCTGCGTTGAGAGGTATTACTTATAAAGCTTCTAATACACTGCTCGCTTGCATATGCAAATTACTATCTGTATCGAATATGAGAGGAAAACCATTATAATCCTTTATTTCCTGCCACAACTGTGCAAAATCATCTCACAGGAAGGCGCTGATATGGAATCATAGGGCAACACGTCTGTAATCTTGGGCTGTTTAAGTTGGACGTTTATAGCACAGCCTAATAAGCTTACTGAGGTCACTTTACACAGTAAGAAGCTAGGCAAATCGTTGCACTATACATGAACATAGGAGGCAGTAACGTATCACGTAATTTCATCTTAGCCACGTTAATTTCGGTATTTGTGCAGCGTGCAGATTATTGCATGATTCATGTAGTTGTTTATCTGATTTATTATTCAATAGCTGTATCTACCAAAACAAAGAAAGTGCATAACGTTTAAAAAGCAACAGTTGGCGTCTGAAAGTAGGATGCTCAAAAATGCCTCCAAGGAACTCTTCAGTAGAATGCGTTGTATAGGAGTGGATTAGCTCACCACGGCTTTTATGGCAGAAATGTTCAAACCTTATTGCAGAAAAATGTGTGTTTGTGTGCATATGTGTGTAACCAACAGGAATCTAACCTTGAACGTTTTGTGGGAGATGCTTCGTCTTTCGGCTGCCATTCGCTGCCCGCAGGGAGCGATCCTGTCACCCATGCTTTGGAAGCTGTTCTACGCCAACCCAATGGTGCCGGTTTTCTTACCATTGGATGTGGGGATGATATTGCTATTATCTCTAACGTGTTGCTGAGTTGATTCAATACACACTCAGAAAAGTTGACACATTATGTGATGGAAATAAAGTGAGGGATATCAGGATCTTACATTTGCCTTAAGCGGATATGGCACGGTCTTTCAACTGGTGATAACCGTTCTTGCTACTTTAGCTAGTACTTGGGCGTGTCTGCGGAGACACTGTAGTAGTAGACACATTCTTATGCTTCCAGATAACCAGGCAAATCTGAAGCCCTCGATAACCACTTGGCTAAGGTCAAGTTTGTCCTTCAGTTCAGCTGAAGGGGTTATCGGGATATGTGAAGATTGTGGGCAACGAAAGAGCAGATAAATCTGCTAAGACGGGAACAAAACAACCGTTCATTAGACCTGAACCATTACTGTGTCTGTAATTAGAACTAGTTAACCTATCATGGACTAATTGCTTAGAGAGTACAATACGTACTGGATCTCAACTTCGGGCATTTCATAATTTTCATACGGAGCTAGGACTCCTAAAATTAAGCCGGGATAAAGCTGTCCTGGCTGTAGATGAGGCACCTGTCCATCAATCATGCGAGTGTCCAGCAGTTGTTCACCAAGGAACCCTTATTTTTGGAAGTGAATTTCAAAAATTGGAGGAGCTTTTAATCATGAGGATCCAGAGTCTGCTAAAGTTCATAATGAACATCGGACCACTGGATTGATAATAATAAAACTGGGGAGGCGCAATAGCTATACAAATGTAGCAGTGTAGGACATTGTTACTTCTTATCATTCTCATAGGAAACAGGCCTAGTTGAGTACATTTCCTAGGTCTAGACATAAAAATATGTTCCAATCATATTTCAAGATGTCAACTCAAACACAAATAAAAAGTGTAAACATTGTGAAATGGTAATTAACGTAACTTATCCTAGGATTAAAAGGGATTCACGGCACTAAGCTGTTAGTTTAATTAGTGGCCTAATGGATATTATAACAATGTAAAACCATTGTTATTGTAATACTATACATACTTCTAAATATAGTATGTTTAAAATGCACTTCAGTCACTATTAAACGTACACAGAAAGCATGACAAACACAGCTTTATTTACTGGATAAACAAAGTTATTACGACGCCACTTCAAACCTCAAACAATTAAGAGATATTCCGTCAGAAGTTTTGTTTGTTTGCTAGCCTGGTCGGCACGATTAGAAAATTGCAGTATTCGAGGGCAAACTGTCGTACAAAAGCGGAATTTAAAAAGCTCAGCACGCATAGCTCTTCCACCTGCGTAGTTAATGGGCAATCTAATGGGGGTGTGGAATCTCACCACACAGCTGGGCAAATTCTTCGGTTCTACAGCTCTATGTATATGTGTCTACACTTTATTAATAATTTAATGTCCTTAGTTATTCTAGAGCTTAAGATAGGTTCAGAGTAAATGAGTTACGCTACGCTTCGTTTTGTAGGTACAACAAGGCTGCTAGGATACCATACCGTCAGATTAATGTTCCTAAAGGGTACACGTGGGTGGAGTATTATTCGATTTGATTGTGATCTGAAGAATACGAGAGCTGAGGTAAAAATGACAGACCGAATTTCTTCAACAAGAGTTTATTACTTTTTTTCAATATTTGCATACACATTTTCACCTTCTCTACTTCCTATAGTAAGTACAGGAAGTATTGTATGCCACCCTAAAATTTGACGTCAAGATTTCACCGGAAATAAATGTTTTGAGGCCCCCTGAATCCAAAAAAAGCAATTTTAGAAAACGGTCCGCGCGCGTATATTTCTCTCTCTCTCTCTCTCTCTCTCTGTGCGTGTGTGTGTGTGTGTGTGTGTGTGTGTGTGTGTGTGTGTGTGTGTGTGTGTGTGTGTGTGTGTGTGTGTGTGTGTGTGTTTGTGTCCCTGTCGGACTGTGGAAAGCATAGCTCAAAAACGAAAAGAATGTTAAAAACTAAAGTTGGTATTTAAGTTTAATGTCTTTCAAGGATGCGACACGAAGATTTGGAAGAAAATTTCTCCAGCCTAGGTTACCCTTTACATGGAAAATTTTTATCTTCGTGAAAATGGCTATAACGATTTTGAT
This sequence comes from Tenodera sinensis, assembly GCA_030765045.1. Lineage (NCBI taxonomy): Eukaryota > Metazoa > Arthropoda > Insecta > Mantodea > Mantidae > Tenodera > Tenodera sinensis. The sequence continues at coordinate 10,170,272 of CM060962.1, forward strand.
TAAAATGCCATATGTTTGAGATATTTTTATAATAAATGAAATGTATATCTTGAATTTCTGGCTATAGCCCATGTAGTCCTATTTACTCTGGATGACTTTTGCGTAACCGGTAAACCGTAAGAGGTAGACCAAGTCTTATTCTACAAAAATGTTCACATTGCTAAAACTCACAATTTATGTCTGAATAATTTTTTGTGGAGTGAACCATTTCGGAAATATTCCTTGTTATTTGTGAGAATTTTGGAGAACTTATACTTCTGTCAAATGGAACACCGTTATTCATTTTTATATGTTAACCATAGAAAGAGAGCGCAATTTGAAAGCTTTAAAAGATTTGACTATCGCACAAAGCCTCCTGTATTCCCAAATTCTCCTTGTACCTACAAGAAGATAAGATAATTGCTGCAAATGTTTTTGTCAACTAACACGATAAAGATATAGATATAAGAGTTTGTAAGAATGGCTAGTGCAAGAGTGAGAAACTCATATGAGTGCAACACATCAGATTTAGGCCCTTTTACTTAATGCGCATCTTAAGTGGGTATAGGGTAAGCCACTCTTGGTCAGGTCCTTAAAATTGCCTCACACTGCTTCGGAGTGCTCATATCGGATATCTCGCAGCTTCTACGCCAGTGACGGAATCAAGGCAAATGTCACAGGAAACGAACTTGGAGCTATATGATGAACGTGGTACAGAAATAATGTTGAATTTAACCAAAATTTGCATGACTTGGTTCGCGATGCGAAATGGGCGTTGTCGTGATGGAAATACCACTATCCCGATGAAGCGGCTGTTTCTAGTACAGTAATGCTGATGTGAGGATGCCCTATAACACTGGTGCGAGAGGGAAGTCCATGCTAAATCACTTACTTAATCAAAAAATATCTCATCACCAGATAGAATAACTTTCACCCCATTTTTGGTGTTGGAGTACTTGTCAATTTGCACAGGTTCTCCTCCAGAACAACAATGATGCATCACCGATGATGAATGATTAAAGATACACTCCCTCCACCAGCAAAAAGTACTAACAACACACGGCTTGTCCATTTGCACAGCGTTTTTTCTGGAGTCAACACACGAGGCACTCAACCCGTTCTATGTTAGAAGACGCAGATGATTTGGTCCAAATTGACTCGATTTCTTCTACAGGTTCCAACACAAGTGGCTTAAAAGGGCACTGGGAGGTTATTTTTAGCACCACGAGGTTAACTTACAACAATATTTAAAACTTAAATATAGCAGCTACTAATGATTAGAATAAATAGAAATTTGGTGTGTTTATAGTTCAAGCATTTTTGCATTCAACTACTACATAATAATTAAATTACATTCACAGAATTCCATGCAAAAGGGGCATAAAGCACACTATGTATCCTGAAAAAAAATGTTACACCTCATACTTCAGGTACACTTTTCTTGTAGGATTTTGAAGCTACAGGCACCAAGTGTTTATCTGAATAACATAAAGCATAGCTTAACATCACCGGTTAAACACAAATCCTATGTAGTTTGTATTTTGCACATAAAAATTATGTAATTCTATATAGGAAAAATATGGTAATATTTTTAAGCATTAAAACTTTTTTTCTCCACATTATAACTCTAGTTCACAAAAGCTTTAACCGGCTGTAATTAACAAACATGGATAAATAAGCACTAAAAACTTGATATCAATATCTCTTATAGTTTTTGAGAAATGTGTACCTGAAGTGTGAAAAATCAAGGTTTCGGGAAATTGCGATCAAAGCTGAAGTACCATTCTTTTCAAATTACACATACTTTCAGAATGCCTGCTCCATATTCCTGCTCACTTAAGTTTTCCTCATCTTTTCTTTTCCTTTTCTTAATTATAGATTTATTTACAAGCAACTGAACTTCCCTTTTTGCCTCTGAGAGTCGACGTATAAAGTTTTTTATACAGGCTTCCTTCATATTCTGACAACTTTTATACCCATTCTTTCCATCACTGTAAGTCTACCACTGCAACCACCATTATAACAAATAACACTATACCTAAGTTATATATATATATCATTTTAAAGCTGAAGAATTATATTTCTTTTAACATTAAAAACAAACAATCGATTTTTTGAAGTCAATCGACCTCCCAGTGCCCTACATGTCCCACTGGTTGTTGGTGAGACAATGCAGGAGACTTCATTCTTGTGCAGTTTTTTGATTGAGAAGTATAAGATATTCTGTGCTGCAGACATTTTGAATTCTGGGAGCACATGAAATAAATTACTTGAGAAAAAAAAAACTCGGGGAAACAATTCTTCCTTGTGTTTCCAGACAACAAGGATGTGTGTAACATGCAGAAGAATCATTTTGCAAGGAAATTGCCACCGTCCCTTCGTATAAGACATGGAAGCTTTAGTTTCCGAAATATTACAGATAATTACAATATATTATGAAACAGGCCTAACAAATGACCAAGCTGACAAATAAGTTTATTTGAAAAACAATTTTGGCATAAAATTATTTTCTTGTATGCTGAAGTTTTAGAGAAAAGAAAATACAGTATTTAGTATCCAATTTCTTTAATTTTAACGCAATTTTGGTTTCAAAACAAGTAAAGCATTAAACAATGCATTTCTAGCGGCCAAGGTAAAGACAGTCTAGTGTAACTTTGTTTTTCCATTATATTTTTCCTGCTGTTTTCTAGGATGCTTTGGCCACGTTTCAATATTTTATATAATAAACAATAATACACATAACAATTATTTTCTGCTTGATAAAGCTACAACAGACATCAGTGAATCTTCTCAAATTTAATTAAGAATTTTACTCAACAACTTCGTACCAAAATGTCAAAAACGTTTAAAAAACGGCCGAAGTTAATTTCCAATGTATGTGTGCAAACACACCCCACAAAGACTTCTAATTGTATTGCAAATTTTGTTCATAGTACTCCGAATTGTATGACAATGAAAACAATGAATGAAAATTATATTGAAACTAACAAGCATGCAGTTTTTACAGTTTCCTGCTAGAAGGATTGAGTGAGTAGGGTTTAAGGGCTCGTCGACAATTAGATCGTTAGGGCCTATTTTTCTGCTAAAAAATACCTGGAAACCTCTCTAATTTAACAGCAGCACCACAGCATAAAACATTGTAACTCAATGCAAGTGCATAGGGATAATTTCAAATGTCATTGATAAGCGTTCAGAATATTAATCAGTAATTAGTATGTACAGCCAGCTCCAAATGCTTCCCGAGTCACATGCTCCTAGCCGCGGGGGAAGCCAGGGTGGCTTATCAATTAGTTATTCCAAGTGGTCTCAGAGGTCAACTTGCCAGCTCATACCTGCCTACAAGAGTGAGGGGCGTAATGTGTTTGTAAGTACAAAGAGAATATCATTCCAACATTTCTCTTACACTTGGTTGTAAGAAAGTAATCTCAGTGTAAAGAAAACAACATTAACGTTATAAATTCAGAACGAACTCGCACCGAGTATGGAAACTAAATATTCAGCATTAGAGGCGTTGAAACACTCTACAAAGAAATTAATTTTAAAACGTTTAAATAATTTTAATATACTACTTTTTAAGGTATTCACTGTGACACACGCATACGCGCTGTAAAATTTGCAAATTGTTTTTATTCTCCGAACATAAAATCGTGTAATTGACTTGAAATTTTAAAGTTTAAAACCTGAAGTTTAAAACATTGAGTGGCTGTTTGTTGGAAATAGCAGGAAAACAGAACTTCAAAAGGAAAATGAAAGTTTAGCGTAACACAAATAATAGAAATACTGCAAATCGCAAAAGAACGTGTTTCAAAAAATCTTGTGTTACACTCACATGACTTTCGCTGCTCTTGTATTAACTATTCTTACAATCTCTTATTCGTCTACCTTCTCCGTGTTAGTTGAGACAAACACTTGCAGAAATTATCTCATTGCCCCATTTGCTTGTAGGTACAAGGGGAGTATGGGAATACAGTAGGTTTTAAGCGAAAGCTTTCAAATTCCGTTCTCTTTGCACGGATAACAAAAAATGAATAACGATGTTCCATTAGACGAAAATTTAAGTTTTCCAAAATTTACACAGATCACAACGAATATCTCCGAAATGGTTCACTCTACAAAAACATTTATTTGGACATAAATTGTGTGCTTTAGCAAGATATGCATGCTTTGTACAGTAAGATTTGGTCTATCTCTTACGGTTTGCGAGTTATTCAAAAGTCATCCAGAGTAAACAGGACTACATAGGCTATAGCCAGAAAATTCAAAATATACATTTCATTTTTCATAATAATATCTTAAATATGCCTTATTTTAATCAAAACCGTTAGAGCAATTTTCAAGAAAATCAATATTTTTTTAAGATTTCTCCATGTAAAGAGTAGTTTAGGGTGCAGGGATTTTCCTCGAGATTTTGTGTCGCGTTCTTGAAAGACATTAAACCTAAAAACCAACTTTGGTTTTTATGAGTTATGCTGTCCACTGACTGAGAGACCGACTGACACACAGACACACACATGCACACACACGGACCGTTTTTAAAAATGCTTTTTTTTTTTTTTTTTTTTTTTTTTTTTTTTTTTTTTTTGGATTAGGCGGTCTCAAAACATGAGTTTCCAATGAAGTCTCGACATGGAATTTTTGTGTAGAATACAATACTTGAGGTTACGACATAGATTCTCCCCCTCAGCTTTCTTGCCTATCCATTATCATTTTATTGTTGTTGTTATTGTTATTCTTGTTGTTGTTGTTGTTATTATTATTATTATTATTATTATTATTATTATTATTATTATTATTATTATTATTATTATTATTATTATTATTATTATTATTATTATTATTATTATTATTATTATTATTATTATTATTATTATTATTATTATTATTATTATTATTATTATTATTATTATTATTATTATTATTATTATTATTATTATTATTATTATTATTATTATTATTATTATTATTATTATTATTATTATTATTATTATTATTATTATTATTATTATTATTATTATTATTATTATTATTATTATTATTATTATTATTATTATTATTATTATTATTATTATTATTATTATTATTATTATTATTATTGAATACGTCATATGCATTATCTTTGTTTAAAAAAATGGTTTTAACATATTTTTAACCGGCGTTAATGCTAGCACAAAAAAGCAATGTTACTTGTTTAAATAAATGTGTGCAGAAGAGAATGTGTTTTTAATAGAACAAAATTGATTATTTAGCCTCTTGTTTGCTCCCCGCTGACCACACACAAAAGTAACTCTCGTGAAGCCATCGCTGGGCCGGGCGGACCAGGCAAAAGTAATAAGAAAATGTTTCGTCTCTTTCCCCTACACCCTCTCGCCCATCGGAAAATATTTGGAGCCGGCTGTAGAGTATTCTGGAAGCAATCGAGGAAATAAAAATGAGGTATAGGTGTATGATATGGTTTACCACAGCTGAAATGTAAGCACTTATCACGTAGCGACAGTCACAGTTACAATGGAGGGAGTTGGATTTGGGATTTTGTGCGAGGCGAGAAACGAGGGCAAACCGCTTGCCTTGCACAGTCCAGCACTTATTTGCGTGTGAATACAAGTACCAGCACAGCTGCTTTGAGAGTAACGACAACCCAATAAATGGTTTCGCGGGCTTAACAATGAAGCTCTATTTTTTGCCGTCCTATTGGCGCGTGCGCGTTTGTACGCTTTAGAATTCCTACCCTCGTCCCTTCGGATAGTGGATATATTCGGAACATTCACAGTTTCTCTCTTCCATTCTAAACCATCCTCGAACAGAACCTATATAGGCACCTTCCCTTTTGTTGCTGTAATGCTCTTCGGATGGAAGACATCTTATCCAAAAGAGCCTCCTGTGAAAAACAAGGCAATTCTGTACTTGACTACGTTATTAAACTGTTTTATTTATTCTAGTTTAAAATGAGAATATATAGGTGTGTGTATGTGTGTGTGGGGGGGGGGGGGGTGATATTTCACCGCTGAAAATCACTGTTCTTCCGGAAGCAGATCATAAATTACTGTAACAAAGACGACAAAAACCAGTCTAGGTATTTTTATCACTTTTTCTTCTAAATGTTTGCACAAAAACACAATTCTCTTCCACTGACGTTAACACAGCCTACAGCCTTTCGTGATATTACAACTCACAACTGTTTTCTTCCCGTAACCTTGACTCAGTGCTTTCACTTTGTCTCTCACACACTGACTCTGACGATACAGTCACTCAACACTCATAAGACTTCTTCACTTCGACGCAATCTATCTTCCACGATGACAATATCACCACACACAGCTGTCTCGCACTCATTGACACACTGACCAACTTATGTCTCTAACCTTAACTCCACTAACTCGTTGCCTCGTCTCCTTATACAGCGGGGTTGATGTCACACGATCCTTTCTGGAACTTTTACAAACATGCCAGCTGGCGGATGCCTCTCGAAGGTAAGCGCCGCGTTCATTGTTAGTCACATATACAGTCACTCGAGGCAGCCTGACCGTAAACCCCTTTGTTTGCTGGTATAAGATGTGAAATATCTTAGTTCTGCCGTCCTTTGTTGTGCACCGCACCCCGCGGCAAGATACTGTCACTTCATCCAGGTTTTACTATCACTTCATTAATTTGCTCTGTTTCAATTTTCATTGAGGCTTCACTTAATTAGATCTAGTTCAATTTTCTCTGTCACTTCATTTTTCTCCGTGACGTATACAGTAAAGAAGCTCTGCTTTGAATGATTCACTCACTGGGGAACAGAACACTACACGGCTCCAGTTTCTCGCTGAAGTAACAATCACTGTATATCACAAATTCACCTGCAGAGCGGCACTTTATCGCTCTTTAGAAGTCACTGACTCACTAAAGCTCGAACATGCTGGATTTTACAGCCGCTGGAACTTTACACACGGTATTCTAGAATGTTATGGAGTCGGGGAGAAGGGAAACATCCAGAAGATTCTGGTTATCTGGTTAGCATTTGTGGTGCTTACGATGGGCGAAAGCGCTACCGCGTCTACTTATCTCAATGCACGTCTCGAGCTACCCCTTCGGTCGGCGCCAACCTCCCGATAAGCTTGGAACACAGCTGCTGCGTTATAATATTCCCAAAAGCTTTAACATTTGGGAGGTTATGTGTCCTGTCATATTCACGTCACGCTAAAATCATCCCTTTGAGTACAATATGAGAATCTTTTTTTGACAATTTACTGTAAACGTGGCAGAGTTTAGGTACTTCCACACCAAAAAGGCAAATATGGAGTCTTAAGATATTTTAAGACTGAGTCATTGGAGAGGTGAGACAGGTAAGTTCATATGGCGTTGCTATTCAGAAAGTTTAACTCCGATTTCACTGAACTTCGCTATCTAGAAGTATTTTTACTTTTTCTACTATGTATCGTAAAGTAGAGGAGGCATTGTATTCCACCCAAAAATTCGATGTCGAGATTTCACCGGAAATTTACCTTTTGAGGCGCCCTGAATTTAAAAAAAATAATTTTTAGAAAAAGGTCCGCGCGCGCCCAGCGTGTGTCAGTCTGTGGACAGTATAACTCAAAAACGAAAAGTCGGTTAAAAACCAAAGTTGGTATTAAAGTTTAATGTTTAAGGACGCGAAACAAAGGTTTTGAAGAAAATTCCTCCACCCTAAACTACCATTTACATGGAAAATTGTTCGAAAATTTTGATTTTCTTGAAAATGGCTCTAACGATTTTGATTAAAATGCCATATGTTTGAGATATTTGTATGACAAAAGAAATGTATGTTTTGAATTTCCTGGCTATAGCCCATGAAGTCCTATTTACTCTGGATGACTTTTGCATAACTGGTAAACTGTAAGAGATTGACCAACTCTTACTATACAAAAAATGTAGATCAGATATTAGTTGTTATTTGTGTGAATTTTGGAGAACTTATACTTCTGTCAAATTGAACATCGTTATTCAGTTTTATATGTATGTTAACCGTGCAAAGGGAACGGAATTTGAACTAACCATTCTTACAAACTCGTATTCCTATATCTTCTTCGTATTAGTTGAGATAAACATTTGTACGAATTATCTTATTGTTTGTTTCCTTGAAGATGCAAGTGGAATATGGGAATACAGTAGTCTTTGAGCGATAGTCAAATCTTTTAAAGCTTTGAGATTCCGTTCTCTTTGCACGAATAAGATATAAAAAGATGAACTACGATCTTCCATTTGACGAAAGTTTTGTTTTCCAAAACTCACACAAATAACAAAGAATATCTTTGAAACGGTTCACTTTAGAAAAAAAATGTATTTGGACATAAATTTTGTGTTTTAGCAAGATCTGCATTTTTTTCTCTTACAGTTTACCAGTTATGCAAAAGTCATCCAGAGGAAATAGAACTACATGCGCTATAGCCAGAAAATTACATTTGTCATAAAAATATCTCAAACATATGGCATTTTAATCAAAATAGTTAGAGCCATTGTCAAGAAAATCATGTGTATCCGTCCACAGGCTGACACACACACACACACACACACACACACACACACACACACACACACACACACACACACACACACACACACACACACACACACACACATACATACATACACACAGACCTTTTTCTAAAAATGTTTTTTTTTTTTTTTTTAAATTCAGGAGGCCTCAAAACTTACGTTTCCGCTGTAATCTTGACATCGAATTTTTGGGTGGAATTCAATACTTCCTCTAGTTTGCTATACGTAGTAGAGAAAGTGAAAAAAAAAAAGCTAAAGGTAATTTGCTGTGGAATGGAAACTCATAATAACACCAAAAGTTATATGAACTAGATGCTTAATAACCTGAACTATAATATTTGCAACTTCTGCTTTAATTATTTTAATTCATTTTTAATTTTTTTAAATTCAACTTCCATGCTTTGAATTTTTTACATGCAATATTTATCAGAATGAGAAATATTTTAGGCTCAGTTTCAAAATCACATATCTAATAATAACCACAAAAAATTCATGCAATTCTATCCAATAGCTCCCGAGAAAAGTTACATTTTATAAAGAAAAGTGTAGTTAGCGGGAATTGAGTAGAAAGAATTTGGTGTATGTACCTGGGGCAGGCAGTTTCCTCCACTGTAGCTCTAAAACTTGCCATTCTTCTTTGAACGTGGCCTACACATTCTTGTTTTTCAATTACCACATTATGCCATCTAGCATACAAACATTGATCTCTGCAGTACTTTATGAGGCAAATTTGAAACCTCTTTCATGTGGGAAAATGAAGTGCACAGTAAAGTGACATTTAAATCGCCACACCAGCTTTACAAATATCAGATTGAGCAGCCTATAACTAAAAATATAATGAAGATATCACAACAAAATAACTTTTACATGATTTACTAATTGAATTTTTATCCCATTCACAAATAAAAAAAAAATCACAAATTTCATGTGTAATGCACCTTAAAGCCGGAATACTGTGCAGAAAATATTTTCACTTCACTTAATCAGTGCACTTACAATCATAGATTTTTTGTAATGTTATTCTTTCCTCTATTAACGGGTATCAATTATTTAAGAGACCCGTTATTTCCATAGTTGCAGGTATCACCAAGCAAACATTCTGGCGATGCACCAAGGACGTCTAGGTTGCGAGGCTGTGCCTAGGCTAGGTAGCACAATAGCATACTAAAATGGGCTTGTTCCCATACCACCCTCGGACGAACCTGCGACTTATGTAAAACAACTGAATGCATTTTGCGCAACTATCGATCGATCGATCTTTAGCCCTCGCATCATGTTTTCTTTGAAGAACTTTGAGGATTTTCAGTATTCAAAAGTAAATTTCCAAGCTTTACAAACGAGTGTAGCACTGTGTTTTATCTCCACGATGGGCAGTCTTTTTCATCAGCATGGCTTTCCCTGGAAAATGGACACGAGCTCTGGCGGTTACTGACATGCCAGTGTGGTCAAATCTCACAAGAGAGGTTTTTTATCCTAAAAGAAAATTAAAATCTGTGAACGCTGTCGAGAAGGGAAAGTGCTAGTGAAGTGCGTAGTTTAATGGAAAACGCTTTTAAGTGATTTATAATAAGAAACATTGGTCCGATTATATCGTATATGAACAAGCATAGGCAGACAACAGAAATATGGAAAACGTACAATTGGTGCCGTTTATCAACTTGTATGGTGGTACACTAATTAAAATGTGCATGCATTCAAAAAAATGAATATAAAGGTAATTAAATGAATGCATACATTCATAACGTAAAACACAGCTACAAGAAATAAGAGCATATACAAAAACATGTTCATAGTGAATTTACACTTATGAAAACAGTAAAGATCTTATGGGTTTTTACTCTTGAGTGCTCACTCCCTATTCTAACACACGGATATACGTAAATTCTTCCTACATGTTACATATCTATTACTAAAGGCCGGAGAGATGTGCGCTCGCATGCGACGGAGATTATGAATGACGTCAGAAGTACAGAACGGCCATCAAATGTGCAAACAACTGCCACTAGAAGCAAGAGTCGGAAACAACGTAATGTAGTACTCTGCGAACTAGTGAAGCATTGCCTTGCAAGTGTATGCAGACGCAAGGTCAAGGCGTAGTATAACGTGACTGTTGCTATTGTAACTGCAAATTCTCTGATATCGCATGAAATATCTGAAAATCTTCAGTTCATATCCAACAATTTTACAGTGTTGCACAAAGCAATTAAAGAATTAGAGAAATCGGGTTTGAAAATGTCCAACAGCATAAGCATAGGCATAATAGAAGACTTAGTTAATTCAATTAATAGGGTACCTCTTGTACCAGATATCGAAAAGGTGAAAGCTAAATTCCAGAGAGTTCTAAACAAAAATATTGGTCATCAAGCTATGTACGAAATTTTGAACATGAGTAAGAAGGAAAACAGGCCAGATGACATAGTGGAATTGTTCATATTTGCACCTCTGAGATCGTGTGACGTAGAAAGAAGCTTTTCACTGTTTAAAAACTGCTTCAGTTATAGGCGTAGAAATTTCACATTTAATAATTTACGAATGTACCTTGTAACCCAGTGCAATGCACTCTGTGACGATATTGTAGTTAATAAATAGCATTATGAATAAGCGTTTAAGTGCAATTCCAGAATGCATAGTTTATGATGCTTGGAGGTTGTGCTGCAGTGAGGTGGTTTTCATGGTCAGGCTGTACCTACCTGCAGTTGTTCCATGTGCAGTATACCTATGCAAAAACGCACACGCCTCCGGCCTTTATCTATTACATACCAGCTGACCCGACAGACGTCGTTCTGTCGAAAGCTATTGGACTGTGTCAGTCCCAGAAACTTATTTTTTCTAGTCAAGTTCTGGTAAGGGCATCGCTTATAAGATGCACATGTCATGATGACATTTTAATGGTCACTAGAACATAATAAGTTTGTGATAATATACAGTCACAAATGTGTAACTGAACATAAAGGTATTTCAGAGTTATTAATAGGCTGAGGGTTTCTTAAGCGCTAATATCTGCACGAACAGAAATTGCGTTGCGCTGTAACTGGACTTTAGGCAGTGCCGTCGGAGCTTCCACCCTACCCCTACCCCCTGTACAGTCTGTGCGCATTTACATTGCACCTTGTCCTGATGTCTTCAAGTGCCGTTTCCGAGTCGCTTTCTCTGGCCACTCTGCTACAGTGAAACTTCACAGAACTTAATATTCTGAAATACTCCAACCTATTTCACAATAATCCCTGTGAACTATGTGGACTTTAACATGTTGTCATGTGGAAATACCTAAATGTGCCTATTTTCACCAGGACTGCTCTAAAGGCAGAGATGGTAAATTATTATAGGGGAAACAGCTTTTCGGCAGTTCTCAGGGAATTCAATATGGCCGACATTAAACACAACTGCAGAGGTCATTCGATCAAAAAGCATACTGTCAACGTACATAATAGAAGCATTATTCTAACCTCAAACGTCACAGGGTTAAAGTAACGTGCTTTCAAACTATAATAATTCTTTAACATCACTACCACACAACACATTAAGCTACTCACCTTCGGCAAATGTTGTTCTACAATAATACTTTTGGATAAAATTACTTCCAAACGCTAAATATCGTAATATCTACCGGGTGGAAGGAAAGTCATTGCAGTAATTTAAATCAGTGGTGGATCTCGGTGTTTGGAACACATTTTGTATCTTACGTTTCTGTCTCTGGCCATTTCTTACGGAGATATTTTAGTTTTGTCGAAAACAAGCTGGCAACACTGCAGATTGTGTGGGTGTCACTTTCCCTAGCTCAGTACATAAACAAACACCATAACGGTGCGTATTGAAAGCACAAACAAATACCCTGCCTTGACCTTCCATGTTTACTGTGCGAGTGTAGGCCATTCACAAGCGTTAGCACCCAAAACATTACACGAAAGCGGAAGAGCCCGACCTGTTTACATCCACAAACTAAGTCAATTCCCTGACCAACCGCAACGCAACGTTGTCGATTTACCTCACGACTTAGAGAGCAGCTCGTAGTATTCCTTCACGTCTTTTAAGTGATTAATTATTTCGAAACCCTGTGTGATGTTCCATAATTACTACCGAAGCTATTATCAGAAATAAGTTACTCTACGCATCTTGCAAGTAACAAACTGTTATTGTCGTACATTCTTATGGAATTACACATCCAATATGGATAAAATAAATATTTATTTTTTCGAAATCGGCTGATCAAAGAACAAAATGACATTAGACATTTTTGTTTGTAATCCTTTATGAAGCTCATATTAGAAGGAATGTAATGACTTCCCTTCCAGCCTTGCAGTGTGTGTGTGTGTGTGTGTGTGTGTGTGTGTGTGTGTGTGTGTGTATATATATATATATATATATATATATATATATATATATATATATATATATATATATTCAAGACAAAGTCACGCAAACACGAGCAATACAATGACGTCCACAAGTGAATTAATTAATACGGCGTCTAGACAGAATCTTGTTTTAAAATCTATCAGTTGGCTTCTCTGCAACAAGGGCTTCTGTGGCAACATAACGGATGCAATAACACCAACTATGGCCGTAGCTTTAGCATGGTTATATTTCACGAACAGTTGGTAGTACTAATGCAGCCTACCAGTTGGAATATCACCAAATATATGGGGGGAACGTCACAGTTGGTTTTTGGGGTATTCCAATAAACTGTTCCCTCTATAATCAACTTTAGGTTAAGTAACCTATAGTTTTGTTGGGTATGTAAAGCACTGCAGTCTGTTTAACCGGCAGTTAGCGAGTAGAGGAAGCCGCGAGTGTTGGTCAGCACATTCATATATGTACCTATCAATTCACCCCCTCACGGCACCAAGCTGATCAGAGGTTGACCTGGCTACCCAGGACAAGACAAAAATGAGTGAGAAGGCTTGCCAGCCGGGTTTGGGGAGATGAACTTTGCAAAATAACTCTGCTATACGATTTCAAGCCTCTCTCCGTTGCTAGGAAACGGCGAAACGACGCAAAGGACGAAGTCGTCTTCAAAAAGGCGAATCCCCCCCCCCCCCATCCCAAAACAGAAAACGACGAGAAAATGGATGACTCTAGCAGCATTTTCATCCTGCTTGCTTGCTCTTTTATCTTCCTTGTCCTCTTCTTTTTGTTCTTCCTCCGTCTAAACCCATTCTTAACCCTGCTTCCCCCCTCTACCCTTCTTGCCAACGTCTCTCGCACGCGCGCGCAAACACACACACACACACACACACACACACACACACACACACACACACACACACACACACTCGCCCATGTTTGCCCTTATAACCGACAACAAGAGTGTAAAGAATAGTGCACACCGTAAAAATCCCCATAATCTTTAAGCGTTTGTAGCGAGAAAGTCAGAAGTGCAGAGGAGAAGGGCGTTATAACTAAAGGAGGAACATTTCTTCATAACAGAAATCCTGGGATTATAACAAAGTATGTGAAGTTGCACTTTTATATAGCAGACCCCCTTCTTAACCTTTCCACTCTCGGCGACCCAGATCATCAGATCACCTCGTACATTTAAACGCTGCTGAATTCATTTATAACCCTGGATCTTGGTTAGACCCTATTTTATTTCCCGAGGGAGTCCCGCAATGAAATTTTGTCATAATGATTTCGTCGGGTCGCTGTGAAAAATATGCTTTGACTATGGTGACCTTAATTCCTCCCTTTTTTCATTTCCTTCACCTCTTCTCTTTTATACAAGATGGATGGTAGTCTTAAGAGGAAGGACTAAACTTTCTCTGCGACGCCTTGGATGATGAGAGAGATCTTTGTTATTAAATTCGCGAAGAGATAAAAATCATTTTCTTCTGCCCACCATCTATTTTCTAGCTAGGCGACAATAAGCCGCGATCATGTCGGATACTAAATCTTTATAAAACTAGTTAGATGCATCTACTACGGTACAGGATGGCTGCAAGACTATGTTCGTGTTAGGAAACGCCGCCACTGTTCTTAATTGTTCAGTTTAATGGCTCGGTGGAAATGAACCAAAAACACCTCATGTCTACCAACTCCAAGCATCTACTACGGTACAGGATGGCTGCAAGACTATGTTCGTGTTAGGAAACGCCGCCACTGTTCTTAATTGTTCAGTTTAATGGCTCGGTGGAAAGGAACCAAAAACACCTCATGTCTACCAATTCCAAGCATCTACTACGGTACAGGATGGCTGCAAGACTATGTTCGTGTTAGGAAACGCCGCCACTGTTCTTAATTGTTCAGTTTAATGGCTCGGTGGAAATGAACCAAAAACACCTCATGTGTACCAACTCCAAGCATCTACTACGGTACAGGATGGCTGCAAGACTATGTTCGTGTTAGGAAACGCCGCCACTGTTCTTAATTGTTCAGTTTAATGGCTCGGTGGAAAGGAACCAAAAACACCTCATGTCTACCAATTCCAAGCATCTACTACGGTACAGGATGGCTGCAAGACTATGTTCGTGTTAGGAAACGCCGCCACTGTTCTTAATTGTTCAGTTTAATGGCTCGGTGGAAATGAACCAAAAACACCTCATGTGTACCAACTCCAAGCATCTACTACGGTACAGGATGGCTGCAAGACTATGTTCGTGTTAGGAAACGCCGCCACTGTTCTTAATTGTTCAGTTTAATGGCTCGGTGTAAAGGAACCAAAAACACCTCATGTTTACCAATTCCAAGCATCTACTACGGTACAGGATGGCTGCAAGACTATGTTCGTGTTAGGAAACGCCGCCACTGTTCTTAATTGTTCAGTTTAATGGCTCGGTGGAAATGAACCAAAAACACCTCATGTGTACCAATTCCAAGCATCTACTACGGTACAGGATGGCTGCAAGACTATGTTCGTGTTAGGAAACGCCGCCACTGTTCTTAATTGTTCAGTTTAATGGCTCGGTGGAAAGGAACCAAAAACACCTCATGTTTACCAATTCCAAGCATCTACTACGGTATAGGATGGCTGCAAGACTATGTTCGTGTTAGGAAACGCCGCCACTGTTCTTAATTGTTCAGTTTAATGGCTCGGTGGAAATGAACCAAAAACACCTCATGTTTACCAATTCCAAGCATCTACTACGGTACAGGATGGCTGCAAGACTATGTTCGTGTTAGGAAACGCCGCCACTGTTCTTAATTGTTCAGTTTAATGGCTCGGTGGAAAGGAACCAAAAACACCTCATGTTTACCAATTCCAAGCATCTACTACGGTACAGGATGGCTGCAAGACTATGTTCGTGTTAGGAAACGCCGCCACTGTTCTTAATTGTTCAGTTTAATGGCTCGGTGGAAAGGAACCAAAAACACCTCATGTGTACCAATTCCAAGCATCTACTACGGTACAGGATGGCTGCAAGACTATGTTCGTGTTAGGAAACGCCGCCACTGTTCTTAATTGTTCAGTTTAATGGCTCGGTGGAAAGGAACCAAAAACACCTCATGTCTACCAATTCCAAGCATCTACTACGGTACAAGATGGCTGCAAGACTATGTTCGTGTTAGGAAACGCCGCCACTGTTCTTAATTGTTCAGTTTAATGGCTCGGTGGAAAGGAACCAAAAACACCTCATGTCTACCAATTCCAAGCATCTACTACGGTACAGGATGGCTGCAAGACTATGTTCGTGTTAGGAAACGCCGCCACTGTTCTTAATTGTTCAGTTTAATGGCTCGGTGGAAATGAACCAAAAACACCTCATGTTTACCAATTCCAAGCATCTACTACGGTACAGGATGGCTGCAAGACTATGTTCGTGTTAGGAAACGCCGCCACTGTTCTTAATTGTTCAGTTTAATGGCTCGGTGGAAAGGAACCAAAAACACCTCATGTCTACCAATTCCAAGCATCTACTACGGTACAAGATGGCTGCAAGACTATGTTCGTGTTAGGAAACGCCGCCACTGTTCTTAATTGTTCAGTTTAATGGCTCGGTGGAAAGGAACCAAAAACACCTCATGTCTACCAATTCCAAGCATCTACTACGGTACAGGATGGCTGCAAGACTATGTTCGTGTTAGGAAACGCCGCCACTGTTCTTAATTGTTCAGTTTAATGGCTCGGTGGAAATGAACCAAAAACACCTCATGTCTACCAATTCCAAGCATCTACTACGGTACAGGATGGCTGCAAGACTATGTTCGTGTTAGGAAACGCCGCCACTGTTCTTAATTGTTCAGTTTAATGGCTCGGTGGAAATGAACCAAAAACACCTCATGTTTACCAATTCCAAGCATCTACTACGGTACAGGATGGCTGCAAGACTATGTTCGTGTTAGGAAACGCCGCCACTGTTCTTAATTGTTCAGTTTAATGGCTCGGTGGAAAGGAACCAAAAACACCTCATGTTTACCAATTCCAAGCATCTACTACGGTACAGGATGGCTGCAAGACTATGTTCGTGTTAGGAAACGCCGCCACTGTTCTTAATTGTTCAGTTTAATGGCTCGGTGGAAAGGAACCAAAAACACCTCATGTGTACCAATTCCAAGCATCTACTACGGTACAGGATGGCTGCAAGACTATGTTCGTGTTAGGAAACGCCGCCACTGTTCTTAATTGTTCAGTTTAATGGCTCGGTGGAAAGGAACCAAAAACACCTCATGTCTACCAATTCCAAGCATCTACTACGGTACAAGATGGCTGCAAGACTATGTTCGTGTTAGGAAACGCCGCCACTGTTCTTAATTGTTCAGTTTAATGGCTCGGTGGAAATGAACCAAAAACACCTCATGTCTACCAACTCCAAGCATATGTAAGAGTCTGCGCATCAACACATTAGTTCGTCTCATATCACCATCTCATACAATGACAACAGTCTGTAGACAGCATAACTGAAAAACGAAAAGTCGGTTAAAAACCAAAGTTGGTATTTAACTTTTAAGGGACACTGGGAGTGAAATTTGAAAGTTCCACATTTTTGATAGATTTTTCTGAAATTTTTACTGTGTTTGTATTTATATGAGAATAGAAGGTACACCAAATTTCATTAAAATTGGATTATTCGTTTAAGATATATAAATTATTTTATAAATTTAATAGGCACATTTTCAAAATAGAGCTCACGTCTGTTGACTTTTCAAAATTCATTTATATTGGCAGTGATACTCTAAAACATGGGTAACAATTGTATGAAGAGATATTTCAAATACGTTTGCTCATTATGCTGTACATATTATTTTAATAACAAAGAAAATATAATCTTAGAAATTATTGATTTTTGTCATACAAAAAATGTTTTTGGAATTCATGTTAATGATAACATCAATATTGAAGCATAGTTTTGTTTAGCTGCTATTTATGAATACTTTTGGAAGTTTTCGTTGAATTTGAAGCAAAACTCAGGCGCGACCTTCTTTTGGAATGTGCAGAAATGTAGTTTTGAGAAAAACAGGCTTTTATATAGGAGCATCCTGTGTACGTTAAGGGAAGAGCGCTGGGCCGTAATGGCCACATGGAGTGGGGGATATGAAAAATGTTAGCTGATCCAAATGCACAGGTGTTCCAGGAACATTTTAAGGTAAAAAAACAATTTTCGACTTTTTGACAATTTTGACCAAAATTTCACTCCCAGTGTCCCTTAATGTCTTTCAAGGATGCGACACCAACATTTTGAAGAAACTTGCTCCACCCTAAACTACGCTTTAACTTGAAAATTGTTCGAAAATTTTGATTTTCTTGAGAATGGTTCTAAAGATTTTGATTAAAATGCCATATGTTTGAGATATTTTTATGGCAAACGAAATACATATCTTGAATTTTCTGACTTTTGCATAACTGGTAAACCGTAAGAGATAGAGCAAATCTTATTATACAAAAATGTTGATCTTGGTAAATTACACAGCTGATGTCTAAATACAATTTTTGTAGACTGAACCATTTCGGAGATATTCCCCGTTGTTTGTGCAAGTTTTGGAGAACTTCCACTTCTGTCAAATGGAACACTGTTATTCATGTTTTTATATGTTAACCGTGCAAAGAGAACGGAAGTTGAAAGCTTTAAAAGATTTAACTATCGCTCAAAGTCTACTGTATTCCCATATTCCCATTGCACGTGCAAGAAAACAATCAATAAAATAATTTCTGCTAATGTTTATCTCAACTAACACGAAGAAAATAGAAGAATAAGAGTTTGTAAGAATGGTTAGTAAAAGAGTAGAGAAAGTCATGTGAATGCAACACATCAGATTTTTTTTATTTTAGTGAAAAACTTATAGAATCCTGGGCTTCGCTGCAGCGAAAAGTCGTTCTAATGATATATGTGTGCGCGCGTCATGTATGTATGTGTTTATGTTCCACTGCTCCTCTGTGTTACCATTTCACACAAGACTGGCTGAATCGATTGTTATGAAGCTTTATATATAAATAAGTTAGATCCCTCTTATAAAACAGGTTATATGGCATCCTAATTACTTCCCCAAATTAAGAGGCTCCAATACATGAAATAAAAATTGAAATATCTCGTTCATGATTCACTTTCTTGAAAAGGTTACACAACGAAGCTTTATAGGCAGAATTTTCACACGGATTTACTATTTACGAAGTTGATAGGATCAAAATATAAGAAGTTATATACTTACATTTTCCGTTACTCATATTTGTGTACGTAAATCAGTTATCATGAGAAACTGCAAGCGGAAGAAAGAGGCAGAAGTTAGGCACCATTAGTTTCTTCATAAAAATGTTGTTACCGGTTTCAAAAACATGACATGATGTGTAATTTGGGTGGTGCTTACGAATTGCGTGCAGGGAAGGGACAGATTTCGAATTACATGCCAAGGTTTCCTCGAGTGTATTGCCAAACAAAACATGTAACATTTTCGTTCCCATTTTTACTTTCTCTGCTGGTAAGTGGGGGAAGTATTGTGTTCCACCCAAAAATTCGATGTCGAGATTTCACCGGAAGTATATGTTTTGAGACCCCTGAATCCCCCCAAAAAAAAGATTTTCAGAAAAAGGTGTATGTGTGTGTGTGTGTGTGTGTGTGTGTGTGTGTGTGTGTGTGTGTGTGTGTGTGTGTGTGTGTGTGTGTGTGTGTGTCAATCTGTGGACAGCATAACTGAAAAACGAAAAGACGGTGAAAAACCAAAGTGGTATGTAAGTTTTATGTTTTTCAAGCATGCGACACGAAGATTTTGACAAAAATATCCCCACCCTAAACTACCCTTTATATGGAACATTTTTCGAAAGTTTTTATTTTCTTGAAAATGACTCTAATGATTTTGATTAAACTGCAATATGTTTAAGATATTTGTATAACAAATGAACTGTATATTTTGAATTTTCTGGATATGGCCTATGTAGACCTGTTTACCCTGGATGACTTTTGAATAAGTCGTAAACCGTAACAGATAAACAAAATCTTATTCTACAAAAAAATTTAGATCTCGCTAAAACACACAATTTGTCTGAATAAATTTGTAGAGTGAAGTATTTCTGAGATATTCCTTGCTATTTGTGACAGCTTTGAAAAGCTTAAAACTTTCGTGAAATGGAACATCGTTGTTCATTTCTTTGTATGTTAAGCGTGCAAAGTGAACGGGATCTCAAAGCTTTAAAAGATTTGACTAACGCTCAAAGCCTACTGTATCCACATATTCCCCTTGTACCTGCAAGGAAATAAGCAATAAGATAATTTGTACAACTGTTTATCTCAACAAACACGAAGAAGGTAGAGGATTAAGAGTTTGTAAGAATGGTTAGAACAAGAGTAGAGAAAGTCATGTGAGTGCAACACATCAGATTTTTCAGACTTAGGATTGGCCGCCTAGTCTTACAAAGAAGCTATGATTGGTATTGTTAAAACTGTTACATCCATGACTTTGGGCAGGTGTTGTTAGCCAAGAAGCTAAAACCCATATGGTTAAAAATGTTACATGCATTAAAGTCAAACCTCATCAAGCTTTGGGCAGATAACATACTTTTTTAACAAACTGAAATGGTGTTATTTCTTTGGCATGTAGTTGCATCACTTTACTGTGAACAACAGTTTCTTTTGTTCGAATTGCTGGTCATCTAATGGCTGGCTGATTCAGGACGTATTGTATACACACTTGGGCTTGAATGTCTTTTAGGACATCTGACAACTGGTAAATGCTAGGGTGTGGGGAGTAGAAGGAACTGTTCAAACGTGTATCAAAGGATTTGGTTATCCGCAAGGAAGAGGAAGACAACTCATGCCATAAATTTGGAGGAAACTATCACTATCACGCATTACATTCTTTAGAATATAATTACAAAATTCATACACTCGTCTATTGTTGGGTTGTATTGACGTGATGCCATCAGTCCAAGGACAGCTTGGCTAGTAGTTCAAGTGCGCGTTCAAGAATCCCTGCACTCAATTCAATGTTTAATTGATCTACTTGGGCTGATCCCGCACGCAAATCGAGCTCCCATTCTAGTTGCGGACGGATCCACTATACGCGCTATAATAAACATCCCAGTTGCGATACATGGCTTACTGTAAATACACCAGTTGCCTGCAGGACCTTGCTTGGTTACAGTGGAGCATGGAGTAAACCTTTAATGATGTGCTTTGAGAAAGGAAAGGAACTAGTTTGATAGAGGGATAGAAATGTCCTTTCCATTGAAATTCAACGATGGGCATGTTGAAAAGGACTTGCAAAGTAATCTGAAGACTAACGTAGGAGGTGACTCGTGAATAGCATATCACTCACAATATGTCCTTTCTATGCTTTGTAAGGCAGAAGGCAAGCAACCCTTTGAAACGTAAGGCGGTTGAACTGTGCGTAGCTCAAGAGTGTGTCACCCTTAATTCACTTCAATTCTCGGAAGCAATCAGCGACGTACAAACACCACTTATGTAAAAATGAGTAGTGTGAATTTGAAAAACATCAGACGAAACAGGAAAACAAAGAACAAGGAGGAATTTCTACAACAGAGGTTGGTCTAATTTAAGCAGACTACCTCAAATATGCGGTGCAACACAAGGTGGAAGGTTTGACTTCGAAGTCCAGCGGCTCACTTTGTTTCCTCGCAGCTATTATATTACAAGATGCCGACTACCGCAACAATGGTAACAATCAATTGTAAATGCCCAAAGCGCTA
Organism: Tenodera sinensis; assembly: GCA_030765045.1. Taxonomy (NCBI): domain Eukaryota; kingdom Metazoa; phylum Arthropoda; class Insecta; order Mantodea; family Mantidae; genus Tenodera; species Tenodera sinensis. Next base: position 10,191,831 of record CM060962.1, read on the forward strand.
CGAGAAACGTGACACTGGAGGTCAACATTGTCGAGCGGCATCTGCTTTGATATAAACGGACAACAATCAGAACGAGGCGAGGCGGTTATTATCGCATTCTTAATTTTATTTAACTTGCATCCTATTTCGCAGATTGATTTTTGTTGCTTTCAGCAAAACTTGTGATAACACTAGTTTATAATGTGACTGCAATATTTTTTTAAAAAATAATAAAATTGTGACGAAACCCAAAAATATGTACGTTTTATGTAACATCGTTAAAATATGTAGAAATGTGTAAAATATATAAAAAATGTAAAATAAAAATTTGTAAGGGAGTTCCAAATGATGTAATTCGCCAGCATTTGTACTTCTCATTGAAATATTATGCAGGATTTAAAATATGTAATTACATACAAATTCTGGCTCTAGTAAATGAGTATACGTTCACATTTCGTAAATAAACCCAACACTGAGCTCGCTACATTACAAACGGGCTTCGAACTGTGCACCTCTTAACATCATTGCAGAGCCTATAGAAGCGGTGGTGAGCCTCATGCACATGACCCAATACGTGCGGTTATCTTTGGGGATTTTCAATCGCTCCGTGGACTCGAGCCATAAGGTTCTCCGCTGAGTTACAGAAGTTGCATGCAGTTCCGCAGAAAATAGTCGAGAAGTGTCAGATCTGGTGACCGTGCTATCAAAGGAACTGGTCCACCTCTACCAATCCATCGATTTGGGTATGCGATGTTGAGACGATTCCGCACATTTACATCAAAGTGTGCTGGAGCTCATGTCGGCCATTTGCATAACTGTATAGTGGTACGTGTCGTACTGCTGTTATAACGTTACTTTACTGGAAACTACACAAGTAACGCCCACCAAGGACTCTATGGAGGTATTTAGTGCATGCGCAGGAATGTTATTATGCCCAAATCGTTCATCCCAGTACACTGGTAGCAAAAGGATTGCATGCCTTCCGCATTAAGATACCAAAACAAATGTTAACAAATCCCCACAACCGTTCGTGTTTTAAACTTCGACACTCCCCAGTGTCCAAACCGTACATTTCCGGACAGGGGTTCCTATTGGAAAACCGATCGATTTGCTATCTCGCACAATATTGTATTATGTATTCAGATGCCGCAGCGCACATGATTAAAGCTACTACTGCCCTTAGGGTTTTCTACACGAATGTACTCTCTTTCAGAAAAGTAAATACCCATCTTCGGTGAGGCCTGCGCGAAAGGTCACCTAATTGCATAGGTGGTATGAGAATTAAATTAGTCATATGCTTCCCTTGCTGTTCGGAGGACATGGCAGCCATGTCACCTCGCAACTCACCTCACCTCGTAGTTTGGAAAAGCAATATTTCAGTAATCCTTCTACATTAATGGGCAAACGTTGCAGATTCAACTTCAGTGCACCTGCACCTGCAGAACATATGTTCTTGTGGTGTTTCTGCTAAGTTGTGGACTAGAACTAAAATGATTCCAATGTTGGTGCTAGACTTACAAAACATGAGCAGCCCGAATCCGTGCTGAAAAATACATAAAGCTAACCATAATTTCCAGATTTCAAAATGTCGGTCTGGGTGGCTCAGTTGGTTAGACGCTGGCCTACTGCTCCCAAGGTCGCGGGTTCAAATCCGGCCCAGACCGATGGTTTTTAAGTGTGCTTAAAAACGACAGCTCCATGTCAGTAGATATACTGGCATGTAAAAGAGCTCCTGCGGGACAAAATTCCGGCATACCGGCGACGCTGATGTGATCCTAGCAATTGACAGCGTCGTTAAACAACAAAATATTAAAAATTATTAGATTTCAAAATATTTTAAAATACTTCGACTCGAGATGTTATTTTTATGAACAGCACTGAAATTTACAAAGCAACTGATGCTATTTTCTTGTAAAACATGTGCAGTAAAACTTGGTGTATCCGAACTAACTGGAACCAAATGCAACCCAGAAAATGGAAGATACGGATAAGCCGGGTTATATCGGTCAACTTCTGTTGTCTCTTACTGTTTACCATTTATGCACGAATCACCCACAGTGAAGAGGTCTTCTGCGGACATTCCCAGAAAATGCACTGTGTCCGTCGCTGGATACTGACTGTCTGTCCCTCCGAACGGCGGTGTGCGGTGGGTTATAGCCGCTCCAAACAGACAAGTTTGGACAACCCTGGAATAGAGCGTAGAAAGGAGAACTCTCGTGATACGCTAAAGCAGGTTAGCCCAATTACCAACCATGTCTTCCCATGATATCACTAAACGATATTTTACTTGATAGAAAGCAAAAGGGCCAGTTACTAGGTCAGGGGAAGACAACTTCGGGCCGTGTGACGTCAGGCGAGAGCGGTGTATTGCTATGCTGCCTAGATCAGCGGCGCTACTTGCAGGAAACTGAATGAATATGAAGAATGTTATTTGGGCATGTTTACAACTTCCCCGGGCTGTTTAGGGAGAACCCTCTTCAGCCTAGTCTGAGGGTGTTTATTTGTTGTGTGAGGGATCTTAACGGCGTTAGTGCGAATTTTGTTTTTATTTTGTGTTTTTGTTGACGTTGTGTAGTGTTGTGTGTAGTGGTTTTATGTTTGTGTTCAGTTCCCCGTGCTTCACACCAGTTTGAGACCAGGCTTCAAGATGTAGAAACATTGTCAACTACGTTTCAGATCTTTGCGACCCGTATTCATTGGATGTTAACAATGTTTCTAGCAGGTAGCAAATTGAATTGATAAATTTACAGTGCGACGATTTGCTGAAGGACAAATATAAACACAAGGAAGACTTGGCTAATTGTTATAAGAATGTTCCTCAAACCAGATTTCTGAGGTTGTATGCCCTTGTTGCACGGATATTATGTATGTTTGGTTCTACGTATGTGTGCGAACAATTCTTTTCTGTTATGAACCTTTCTAAGTCAAAACCCCGAAGCATATTGTTAGATCACAATCTAACATGCATTCTTCGGTTACAAATGTTCCATACATTACGCCCTAACATTGACAAACTAATTAAAGAAAAGCGAAACGGCAAATGTCGGAAAATGTCCACCTAAATGTTCTGTATAGCTCTCCTCTAGCTCAGGCAAAATAATTTCTGTTCTATTTGCGTTATAACATGACTGTTCACATAAACTAGAATATCTCTCTCTCTCTCTCTCTCTCTCTCTATATATATATATATATATATATATATATATATATATATATAAAATAAAGCCGAAATGTAATTATTTATAATCTGTGAATATTCCGTAATTGAAACAGTCAGCATTAAAATTATGATTTCCCGCACGCCATTTCCTCTTCCCCGCTGTGACGTCACACGTTCAACTGGCTTTCGGTGGGAGCATGTGAGCCGAGTGAGCTGACGTCACAGCAGCGATACCTGTCTTCCCCTGCACTAGGTGATGGGGTGCTCATGCAAATGCCCCAGTTCCCCACTGACATGTATTTACTTGGGATTGCCCCACTGAGTTTCCAACTCCTTCAAGGACTCCTTGGAGCGGATTGGTTTAAAAAAATCTGATGTGTTGCACTCACATTACTTTTTTCTACTCTTGTACTAACCGTGAGTGATAGTCAAATCTTTTAAAGCTTTGAGATTCAATTCTCTTTGCACGGCTAACACATAAAAAAGTGAACAACGGTGTTGCATTTGACAAAGTTTAAGTTTTCCGAAACTGACACAAATAACAAGGAATATCTCCGAAATGGTTCACTCTATAAACATATTTACTTGGATATAAATTGTGTGGTTTAGTGAGATCTACATTGTTTGTGAATTAAGATTTGGTCTCTCTTACGGTTCACAAGTTATTCAAAAGTCATCCAGAGTAAACAGGACTACATGGGCCATAGCCAGAAAATTCAAGATATACATTTTATTTGTTATAAAACTATCTCAAATATTTGGCATTTTAATCAAAATCGTTAGAACCATTTTCAAGAAAATAAAAGCTTTCGAAAAATTTTCCATGTAAAGGATAGTTTAGGGTGGGACAATTTTCATAAAAATCATTGTGTCGCATCCTTGAAAGGCATTAAATTTAATTACCAGTTTTGGTTTTTAACCGACTTTTCATTTTTTATTTATGCTGTCCACACACTGATTCACAGACTCACATACGCGGACCTTTTTCTAAAAATCTGATGTATTGCACTCGCATGGCTTTCTCTACTCTTCCAACTGAGCATTTTTACAAACTCTTATTCCTGTATCTTCTTCTTGTTAGTTGAGATAAACACCTGCACAAATTGTCTTATTGCTTATTTCCTTGTAGATACAAGGGGAATATGGGAATGCAGTAGGCTTCGAGCAATAGTCAAATCTTTTAAACCTTTGAGATCCCGTTCTCTTTGCACGCTTAACCTGGAAAAACATAAAGAACGACGTACCTTTTCACGAAAGTTTTAAGTTTTTCGAAACTGGCACAAATAACAAGGAATATCTCCGAAATGGCTCACACTACAAAAAAATTTATTGAGACATAAATTGTGTGTTTTAGCAAGATCTACATTTTTGTAGAGCAATATTTTCTCTATCTCTTACGGTTTACGAGTTATTCAACAGTTATCCAGAGTAAACAGGGTTATATAGGCTATAGCCAGAAAATTCAAAATATACATTTCATTTGTCATACAAATATCTTAAACATATGGCATTTTAATCAAAACCGTTAGAGCCAGTTTAAGGAAAATAAAAGATTTCGAAAAATTTTCCATGTAAAGGATAGTTTAGGGTGGGGCTATTTTCTTCGAAATCTTCATGTCGCATCCTTGAAAGGTATTTAAGTTAAATACCAACTTTGGTTTTTAACCGACTTTTCGTTTTTTAGTTATGCCTTCACAGACTTACAGACACACACACACACACACACACACACACACACACACACACACACACACACACACACACACACACACGGATGGACGGACGTTTTTCTAAAAATGCTTGTTTTGGATTCAGGGGGCCTCAAAACATATTTTCGGGAAATTTCGACATCGAATTTTTGGGTGGAATACAGCACTAAATGTCGTCTACTTGCTATACGTAGTTGCGAGGGCCTACTCTGTCCTACTCCGCCAATGAGCAGGAACACTGTTATACCTGCCCAGGAAAAGTCCGATTTGGCTGCACAAAGCGCGTACGCTGCGATACAATGCACATTACGAACCACTGCGGCGAAAGATTGAAGCTAAGGATGGTAATTTCCAAAGGCAGTCCGGAACATTCGACTCACTCCCTTAGAGATATAAACGAAGTGGCATCTGCGTGCGCACAAACAACATACGTCATCACGTCCATAGAGTTTGCCCAGGCAAATTTCCAACGTGTCAATTAGGTCAATTTTGTGGCATTATTGCGAGTTATTGTGCGATCAGGAGTGAGTAGGTAGGTATGTGGGAAACACCCTGGGTAGGGATGGCGGCTACTTGTTAATAACGTGTCACTATATCATAACGCTGGTTCGCCCATAATAATAATATTGCTATTGTTGTGCATTTGGGGACCGACCCCACCCTTTCCCTGCACGTAAAATTTAATGTTGTAGTCGGGGGTAGACTCTCCCACATACACACACACGCCAGGGACCACATGCCCTTGACAATGATGAAACAGTACAGCCTACCAGAACTTCTACCGGCTTCTGCGGCAAGCTTGCTGTATTTATCATCGTAAATAATTCGATAATCCAGCGTCGCTTTTATTTACGGCCACGGCGAGCAAAATGTACAAAAAAGGGAGTTAATTATCTCTAAATAAAGCAGTTAATGAAAGTAATTTGGATAAACTTTCGGCAATAAGTTACTGCGGAACGCAATAAGCCCTTCTCTATCACAAAGCTCTTAATTTGGTTATTTATCTACAATTCGATATATTTTCAATTGCAAGGGGGAGGAATGCGGCATTGATTGGTCTATCCAGCTCTCATTCAGGTGTTTAAATATGACAATCCTGGAATCCTTTTCAAACAGCTGTAACTTCTTTGAGCACTTCCCTAACAATGATTTGCATACTCATAGACTGATGTGTTGCGTTCACATGACTTTCTCTCCTCTTGTACTAACCATTCTTACAAACCTCTTCCTAGATCTTCTTCGTGTTAGTTGAGATAAACATTTGCAGAAAATATCTTATTGTTTATCTTCTTATAGGGGCCCGGAGAATATGGGAATACAGTGAGCTTTGAGCGATAGTCATATCTTTTAAAGCTTTGATGTTCCGTTCTCTTTGCACGACTAAGATATAAAAAGATGAATAGCGATGTTCCATTTGACACAACTATAAGTTCTCCAAAACTCACACAGATAACAAGGCATATCTCCGAAGTGGTTCACTCTTAAAAAAAAAAAAAAAAAAAAAAAAAAAAAAAAAAAAAAAAAAAAAGAGAGAGAGACATAAATTATGTACTTTACCAAGATCTACATTTTTTACAGTAAGATCTGGCCTATCTGTTACGGTTTAGAAGTTATTCAAAAGCCATCCAGAGTAAACAGGGCTACACGAGCTATAGTCAAATAAAAATCAAGTTTTACACTTCATTTGCCATAAAAATATCCCAAACATATGGCATTTTAATCAAAATCGTTAGAGCCATTTTCAAAAAAGAATCAAAATTTTCGAACAATTCTCCATGTAAAGGGTAGTTTAGGGTGGAGCAATTTTCTTCAGAATCTTCGTATCGCATCCTTGAAAGACTAACTTTCTTTTCCTTTTTGAGTTACGCTGTTCACAGAGACAGACTGACACACACACACACACACACACACACACACACACACACACACACACATACACACACAGACACAGACACACACACACGCGCGCGCGCGGACCTTTTTCTTTTTTGAATTCAGGAGGCCTCAAAATGAATTTCCGATGAAATCTCGACATTGAATTTTTGAGTGGAATACAGTATTTCCTCTGCTTACTATACTTAGTAGAGAAAGTAAAAATGACAAGAAAATAACAAGAAGCGTTAAAAGAGCCAAAATATGACTTCATATGACCCATGAGAATTGTGTAATTTTAATCACCATTGATAAAATCGTGCTTCTCCTGTATTTTCCATGGAAAAAACCACAAATGAAAACCATGACATGTCATAAACATCCGAGCCCTGGTCATTACCTATTTACTAAATTACTTAAATGCAACTTTAGTAAATATTTGTGTTTCTACCAAACACATAAACATTCTCACACACATCAAATATCCTCGGAGACTCACGTGAAGTCGTGCTTGAAGGAGATAGCTAAAAGCCGCGATGGCTCAGGCGATAACGCCTGTGACCCGCATTCAGGAGGTCGCGGGTTCAATCCCCGTGGCTGACCTTTCTGAACTATTTGGAGGTTTCCCTGGGTTGCCAGGCGAATGCTGGGAAGGATTTTATATCCTCAAAATGTTCTGTCCCTCCATTTTGTTGCATTAATCATTTTATTTCACCCTTCATCTCATTAGGTTTCTTTCAGAGTTGGAAGCGTCGGCGAGCGTCGCGGCAGCAGCGCGGCAGGAGAAATAAATCATCTCATGATCTTCACTCCGAGGATTAGACACATTATCTGTCCCATTTTTCACAGCAAGAGTCTCCATTTCTTCTGCGGTCTATTCACGTCTCTTGTACCTGCTGGTTTATGGTTTAAAGCTACTTCCGGAAGTCTATCATAGTCCATCCTCTCCACATGTAATAGCCAATTATTTCTACAGTGTTTTATTTCTTCATATATAGATTTCACTTTCAGCTGTTCTTATTACATCATTATTTATGTGGGCTAGTTTTGTACATCCTTTAGTTCTTCTCGAGAATTTCATTTCAGATCCTTAAATCTTACTTTCCATTTTCTTTGTTATAACCCAGGCTTCACTTCCGTATAAAAACCCTGGTTCTGCCATTGTTTTATATAATGTAATTCTTGTATCCTTTCTTGTTTTATTTCTTAAAGCGTTGTGCAATGTTCTGCATATAGTTTGAAACCTTGTAGTTTTAGATGTGTCTCTTTCTTTCGGTGCGCCTATTTCACATCCAAGGTACCTGAAACTTGACATTTGTTCTAAAGGTTGATCATCTAAAATAATTTTCGATATTATTAGTTGCTTACCTCAAAAAGCCGTTATTTTTGTTTTTGTTTTAGAAATGTTAAATCATAGTCCTTACATATTATACTTAATTCATATATAGTACGTTGTGAATCATCTTTATTTTTCTGTAAAAAAGACATCGTCTGCATAAAGTCCTTATCTTTGAGAAACAAATGCACTCCGGAAATTTCATCCCCCGAACAGGAAGGTGAGCCCCATGGGATGGTACAATTCCGAGGGGGCAGGGGAGCCCGTTTCCGAGTCTCGCGCCCCCTTTGGGAGTACGAAACCGAAGGGGTGAGAGAGAAACCGGACTGAGCCAGCCGCCGGGGTGCTTCTAACTGGCAAAATGTAAGGAGCCCACCCTCTGCTCAGTCGTGGTGACGTTCCGACCGCCCTTCGGATCCATTCGCTTTATCCATCCTCCCGGGGGGTTCCCCGTCAGACGCACATGCACAAAAGATCGCTTTTCGTTCTAAGTCCCCCTAATTGTCATTGAGTCAACAGTCATTACTGTTTTCTAATCACATCCGTTTTGTTGCAAGTAAAGATAATTTTGATTCTCAAAGAGACCATTAAGAATTGATTGCAACTTTTGCAGGTAAGTCTGGCCCGTGATAGTCTCTTCGAAAGAGTAAAGCTCAATTTCTCCTTTGGAAGTGAGACACATGCCGTTACTCCTGGAAGATTTACGTCATTTTCTTCAAATATGTGTGAGTTTTTGTTAGTCCTGTGCACACCATTATGTCAATTCATTTTTCACTTTCCAATAACACTTCAGTAGCCATTTACACTCATCGCAGGATAATCTCTCGCCATGTTTGTTTATAAACACCTGTGCAACACCGTACGTGTTGCTATGCTTTCCAAGTACCAACTGGATCTTACATAATAAAAATAGTTTTTCTACTTCATCTCGGTGTAGTGTGTACACATCAATTGGGACACTGTATATTGTTGTTTTTATTATTATTATTATTATTATTATTATTATTATTATTATTATTATTATTATTATTATTATTATTATTATTATTATTATTATTATTATTATTATTATTATTATTATTATTATTATTATTATTATTATTATTATTATTATTATTATTATTATTATTATTATTATTATTATTATTATTATTATTTATTAAAGTTTCACGGGCGATCAGCCGTGTGAGGTTTGATCGCCCGTGAAACTTTAATAAATAACGTGCGCCGTGAAAGCTTTAAATCTTACATTATTATTATTATTATTATTATTATTATTATTATTATTATTATTATTATTATTATTATTATTATTATTATTATTATTATTATTATTATTATTATTATTATTATTATTATTATTATTATTATTATTATTATTATTATTATTATTATTATTATTATTATTATTATTATTATTATTATTATTATTATTATTATTATTATTATTATTATTATTATTATTATTATTATTATTATTATTATTATTATTATTATTATTATTATTATTATTATTATTATTATTATTATTATTATTATTATTATTATTATTATTATTATTATTATTATTATTATTATTATTATTATTATTATTATTATTATTATTATTATTATTATTATTATTATTATTATTAGTGTTGTTTTTATTGGAAAAATAGAATCAAACAGGGTGGAAAAACCCAGTGATCGGAAGATACATGGTTCAAATCCCAGCTATGGCATTGATTCTGCCTTTCCAAGCTCATACTGCACACGCTAGTGTCAAAGAACAATTAATTTCCTTTATGTTCATGTTGCTATGTATAATTGTTTTATGTAAATGCAGCACAACTAAAAGTGAGGGTAGAAAGCATTAGCAGTAGCAGTAGCAGCAGCACATAGCCTTGTCACACTGGGTCACCTCCTGGGATGCAAAACGCCAAAGCGTCTACCACGTCAAGCTGTGAGTGACGCCTTGTAGCCCACCCCCTGCGGCGGCCATCTTCCTGCCTCATGCGGAGCGTCATCCTGCTCCTCTCCTCTCCTCCTTCGTAACTAATTATTGTTTCACTCATTAATAATTTGCTGCTAGTTAAACCTCCAAGCGTTTAGTCACAAAACAAGGTCCACTATACGCCTTAAAATTTACGTCTATTTACGGACAATTTCAGCCATTTTAGACTAACTACTAAACTTTTAAAGTTTATTGGAGCACTAAGAATACATGTAGGGTGTCCCAATTGTGTCCCGGATTTGATAGTGCACGAAATACACTTTATTTGAAAGCAATTACATACAGGGTGGAAGGGAAGTCATTGCATTAATTTAAACCAGTGGTAGATCTCAGTATTTGGAACACACTTTGTAACTTGTCTCCAACCATTTCCCACGTAAATATTTTAGTTTTGTCGAAAAGAAGCTGGCAACACTGCAGATTGTGTGGGTGTCACTTTCCCTAGCTCAATACATAAACAAACACCGTAACGGTGCGTCTTGAAAGCAAACACACACCCTGCCTTGTCCTTCCGCACGCGTTAGCTCCCAAAACATTACACGAAAGCGAAAGTGCCCGACCTGTTTACATCCACAAACCAGGTCAATTCACTGACTAACCTGAACGCAACGTTGTCGAGTTACTTCACGTCTGAAAGAGCAGCTCAAAGTATTTCTTCAAGTCTTTTATGTGATTAATTATTTCGAAACCCTGTGTCATGTCCTATAATTACTACTGAAGCTATGTAAGAAATAAGTTAATCGACGCTTCTTATAAGTAACAAACTGTTATCTTCGTAGATTCTTGTGGAATTACACATCCATTTTGGATAAAAAAAAACATTTATTTTTCGAAATAGACTGGTCAAAGAACAAAATGCCATTACTTTTTTTTTTTTTTTTTTTTTTTTTTTGTTTATAATGCTTCAATGAAGCACACATTAGAAGGAATGTAATGACTTCGCTTCCACCCTGTATATTTATATATGAATACAAAAGGCACGGTCAAGGCCATCTTTATCTAAACAGGCCTGAAGACGGAAAGAGATTACGTTAATGACGTCATCACGGGGGGCTCATATTTATCACCTTTGTTTAATACGGGAACGCAACATATCAGTGTGTGGTTGGAACGCTAAGAAGTTGCTTGTGTCTTATCACGTGTCAGTAAACAATTAAGTGAGCGAAAAATCGAATTACAAAGTGGTGTAGTTTTTAATACAAAATGACTGGGAAGTGTTGTGTGCCGGGTTGTTACTCAAACTATAAAACAAGTGTAGGAAAGTATGTTACAGTGTTTTCGTTTCCAAAGGATCCACACAGGAGAGAGCAGTGGGTACGTGCTATTCATAGGGATAATTATGAACCAGTTGTGGTATGTATTAAACATTTCTCTGAACAGTACATAGTGAAGGAATTTACTGCTACGCGAAATGATGGAAGCGTTCTGTAGTACCCAGAACAACTCCTAAACTTACTGAAAATCCATGCACCTCCGCTATTTCCTAATTTACCATCCTACCTAACTTCCGAACCAGAACCCAAACGTAGGGATTCAGAAGAAAGAAGAGGGGAAATGTTGGAAAGGGATGCAGCAGCATTTCGTAAATGACTCGAAGATGACAAAATTGTTGATTTTCAGAGCTTTAAAACTAGAATTAGTGACATGAAATTAGAGGGATTTACCGTCATCATAAAAGAAAACGATGTAGTTTTTGTGAAAATTGATACTGAAGAAATTTCTAAAATTGTAGCAGCATTGAAAATTAATTCCAATTTTATTATTTAGGTTCTAAAGGGTAAAATTGTAATACCCAATAGTAAGTTTAAATGGATTCTCGGTAAACAAATGATACTGGATAAATTGTCTAAATTCGATGCTCTTTTGGTTCACAATAGCAAGTGAACAAATAGCACACTTAAAACCATCGGTCTGGGCCGGATTTGACCCCGCGACCTTGGGATCAGTTGGCCAGCGTCTAACCAACTGAGCCACCCAGACCAACGTGTTCACATATTCCTCTTGTACCTACAAGGAAATAAGCAATAACGCAATTTCTGCAAATGTTTATCTCAACCAACACGAAGAAGATCTAGGAATAAGAGTTTGTAAGAATGGTTAATACAAGAGTAGAGAAAGTCATGTGAGTGTAACACATCCGATTTTTAATTGTAGTATAAATAAAGGGAGAATTTGTAGAAGGATTAAACTTTTTTATACTTTTCAATGTAATATTACATTATGTTTACTGTAAAGCTTTACACGCCACTGAAGATGTCTGCCGTAGTCGCAGACGAAACGTTTGGGAAGAAGGAACCCAATAGACCACGGCCCACAAGCCCGGTTAATATTATTGCATCTAGTAAGCTTTACACGTTTCTGTGCTTCTAAGAAAGTTTTTTTTATAACACAGAATCGTTGAACCCGATAAATGCTGCTTATTGTAAGCAATATTTGCAACCTTTTCCATAACAGGCATTAACAATTTGGAGATAAATCTAAAGAGCATTAAAATTGTGTTTGATTATGAGGTCAAGTGTGTCTAACACTCCCGCTTCCCTACGTTTCCTTGTTCTCATTAGACGCTTCTACGCCATTGGTCACTAATTACACCCGTAAGACGATAACAAGGTGAGAGGTGCCCCCAAACATGCATGTTACTAAATTCGTTTTGTGTATATATCAGTGGGAAGTCCTGTGCATAGTTGCAGACCATAGTGGATATAACTGAGAGTACCTTAGACATTTATCAAATGGCATGAATCAGGTAAGACATTTGTAATGCCGATGTTCCACGGTCCAAAGCATTGTATACAACAAAAGTGCATCGTGAGACATCGAGACTTTGTTGCATACAATTTCTATCCTATTTTTGGTATCCAACCTGTTTGAATACAATGCGATTGAGTTACATCTAATTTCTTCATCCAACAACTTGAAAATAGCCAATCAGCGTCTGTACCGTAATAATATGGCGGACTGCGCAGGCAACATGTAGTCAGCTATTGTGTATATACAGCTCGTGGCACTTAATTAATTTTTTCTGGAAGATTCATTGTTTTTTCGTGACCATCAACATATATTACTGAGGTGGTTATTACATAGCTATATTTCATAAATAATAAGAAATCCAGTTAACAGTGTGCTTAAATTATTTATGTCAACGATAATGTGGTTAACCGGGAAAAAGTACGAATCAGCTGGGAAATTTAATATTGTACTGGCAAGCTGGCCATGGTAGCTTAGTGGTAAAAGCAGCCGCTCGATAAGCGTTAGATCCGTGGTTCAAATCCCGGCTATGGCATTGAATTTTCAGTTCCTGATTAAACCTCTTAAAGTGTGCTTAAATTTTATGTTATTAACCCTTTCAGACCCGAATTATTTTGCTACTTATGCCGTTCTTCCTCTAATTAGATTAGGTGGTCTGGGACACCTTCAGCTTGCTGGCTTGGATAGCCATGATCGTTAAGGCAACACGTAGTGCACTGGCCATGCACTCAAAGCCTGAGGTCGTGAGTTCGAGTCTCGGCAACCGCAGTCAAATGTGCCTGTGGTAAAGGACGGGGAGGGCCCACGTAAAATAATCGGTGTGATGGCACGCGTGGATGATGACGGGGTATCATTTGACTGCGGTTGCATGGGTTTTGCTTCTTTTCTTTAAAAAAAAACACTACAATGTAAATTGTAACAAATAAATAATGTTGTACAATTCAGAACATGTTTTTGCATAGGTTTAATTGGTGACGAACAGTATAACAAGAATATAGCAGAAAAACCCGTCAAAAGTATTACAAGTAGGCAAAAAATGCCTATGTCCATTATAACTGACACCGGGACTGAAAGGGTTAAATGAATTCAAATCTCCCGTCCAACCATACTAAGATTAAAACCATTACAACTGTTCCTTATTTCTCTCGCGTTTGTCTATATTTGTGTCCTAGTGTGTAATTTTGTCTTCGGCACGATGTAAATGGTTGAGAAATAAATCTTCGTCAATTCGTAAAAAATTGCGATAGTTTTCTGGGTCCTCTAAGCTCAATTCGTTTTGTAATAGACCCAATATACCTCGGCCCGTGCCCTGTTCTCATAACCGTGTCCACTAACGTCTTTTACTTCTAATACATCTTTTCTTACTGCTGAGACAGACTCGTGGAAATATATCCCAAACCCATACTTCATATAGCAATCGCTAAAATGTCGGTCTGGGTAGCTCAGTTGGTTAGACGCTAGCCTGCTTATCCCAAGGTCACGGGTTCAAATCCGGCCCAGAGCGATGGTTTTTAAGTGTGCTTAAAAACGACAGCTCCATGTGAACAGATTTACTGGCATGTAAAAGAACTCCTGTGGGACGAAATTCTGGCACACCGGTGACGCTGATGTGATCCTAGCTATTGACAGCGTCATTAAACAAAAAAATAAATCTTTTAATAATGCTAAATTAATATTTGCGTCCACCATGTTTATTTTTCACGCTTGCTACGTGAACTGTCATTTGTATTGGACGAAAATGAATCATGGTGAGACAGACACCGTTTATTTGTGTGCAATTCCATTGGATACAAAAAGTTCGACCGTGGGACACTGACTTAATTCGCCAGGGTAGTTCAAGGTAGTCTGTTGGTGCGGGAAGCTAAATATCCACGGTTCGAGTCTCGGGTGTACATAAATGCCTAACATTTCTGTCATTTTACTTGGGCGCAGTAGTTCATATGTTGCCATTGCATATGGCTGAAAATACAAGAGCACAAAACTGTGTGAGAGGAATATTCCGTTTCAGAGTCAGTGGACAATTTCAAACTGCAAATCCCAGAATAACAGCCATAATGGAGGTAAAAATATGTGTATAAGAGAAGGCTGATGTTAATGCCTAAACTTGTTTGAAGAGGAAGGACGAAAGAATAAAATCTTGGTAGCTAAAAAGAAGTTAGGAGGTGGAGGTGTACTGAAACCATATGGGAGCCAAAGAAACAGAAGCACCTTGTGTGCAGAAGTAGGGCAAAGCTCTCTCTCTATTCTTCCGTGAGAGTTATAGGTCGTGAAAAAGGTTACGCCATACGGTAGCTTATGTGAATATGCGAACTGAGTGCTGTCTGATGGAACTCTGAAACAATCTGCAGTCTGCTCAAGTTAAAAAAAAAGAAAACTATTGCAATAAAATGGCTGCCGTTGGCGCTGTATTCTAAAAGCTCCCGAAAGAAACAAAAGCGAGAACAGATTTTCATAACAATATCCGTTGAGCTCTACATCTGGCATTGCATTTTTATCCTCTTGCAAATCCTATAGTTCATTCTCTGGTAACTAAACATGTTAATGCACTCAGAAGCCAGACAAGCAATGTCCTTCCTGTGGATATCTCAATGTTTTGTTACAATAGACATGACTTACTTAGCCCTTTTTTCCACTTTTAAGGGAACACTGAAGTGATATTTTAGCTTGTTTGATCAAAAAATCGATGTTTGGATTTTTATTGCAAACAATTTACCATACCTTAAAGAATACATCTGTAAAGTTTTAATCGCCTAAGGACGGGAGATCACATATTTTGATGCCTCTGCCTTTTAAATGGGTGTGCCTACATCTGCCATTTCATGGAGGCTTGGAATAAATTGTTTTTAAACAAAAGGCTGTGTTTTGCTGCCTATACATTTACGGTAGCCTAGTTGAACAAGTTCTCCGATAAATCCCCCAAGACATTGTTTTTCCTTTCTCATTTGTTCATTCCTGAACTTATTTACCATGCTTCTATTTAGTTGGCAGATTTTTGTTGTTTATAAGCTAATCGTGTGCATTCTATCTTACTTTTGAAATAATTTAGTGTCTTTACAAGGTTATTTGAGTGTAATTATTGATATATACGTATGTAGTCTTATTTATTTTATTTGTGGTGAAAATAAAGCTTAGGTTGAGGCAACAGATACCTTGCTTTTATTTCTATGTTTATGTTTATTCACCACTTAGATCATGTTACATGATATGGGCTTCATCAAAAAAACAATTTCTATACGATTTACAGAACTAATTTTACAATATTACAAATAAAATGTCAAATATTCACTTATTAAATAAAGATTTACACAATAATGATATGTTTACAAGTTACAATGTCAAATATTCACTTACTGAATAAAAGGTATGTTGTAGTAGAAAGGATTTGACTTCTTTGTTAAATTTTTTTATATTATTTATTTCTTTGATATTTGCTGGTAGTTTATTATATAATTTAATGCCTAAGTTTGTCAGGTTATTTTTTTTGAATATTTGTTCTGCATAACTGAACATGAAGGTAATTTTTTCCTCTAGTGTTATGAGAATGGATATCCGTATTTGTGTCTAGTTCTCCTTGATTTCTCTTTATGATTTGAAACTTCAGCCATAAAGATACACGCTAGAGGTAGGATGTTATGTTTCCTAAAATAAGATCTACAGGATGTACAATTTTCTATTCCACTTAAAATTCTTATAGCTCTCTTTTGGATTATAAATATTCTTTCACATTTCCCCCCCCCCCAAAAAAAAATTTTATCCCATATTTTAGTCGACTATGAAACTGGGAAAAATATACATTTTTCAGTCCAGCAAGATTTATTGTACATTTTAGGCATTTGAGCATATAGCACACAGAACTAAGTTTACTTGCTAATTTGTGAATGTGGCTATCCCATTTTAGGTTTTCATTCACACATATACCTAAGAATTGTCTTTCTTTCTTGTAATGAAAAGGCCACCTGTTTTCAAACAATGTACGTTAGGTATATTTTAAAATCACATATTGAGTTACTCTGTTTTGGAGTGTCGAAAAGAAAGGGCAGTCTGTCAACCGTATGCAAATTGATCAACAAAAGCAGATGGTTAAAAAATATACTTCCATAGAGGTTACTGAGGAAGTATGCAACTAAACTTTACTCATTTTTCTCGGAAAGAATTTCTTTTTGTTATTTTCTCACATTGAAAATCTATCTTCTCCCACAAAAATCTAGCCAGAGATCTAAAAATGTTTTCCAATATACTTCAGAATATGTGTACTGAACTGTCTGAATGCAATTTTGATATTGGCTATAATTGTTTTAAAAAATAATTAATGGAATAATCCGCTGCTTTATAACATTTTTACATTTTGCTGTATTAAAAAATTAAGGGAAAATATGCATTATATGAAAATGTCCATCCTTTAATTTGTTGAAAAGGTAATACGATATATAATTAAAGAAATCAACTTTGTGGTTCAACTTCTGTTGGAGGAAATATTTTGATTATACCTAATAAAATTGATATAAGTTAATATAAATTAATAAATATATCAAGACTGTGATTAAATATTGGAATAGAATTTGGTACACACGGTTCTTTAGTTGTTGGAAACGCCCACGTATAACATTAAGCCTTTAACTTCAATATTTTAGAAAATAACCATTTTCACTTCGGTGTATATGAACGTGCATAAACACACGCACGTTCACACAGCCAAACACACACGTGCACACACCCAAAAACACCCACATGCACACAAACATACGCGCACGTGCACACAATCACACACACGAGCACAGACACACACGTGCACAAACCTACACACGCACGTGCAATACAAATACAGGCGTGCACACACTCACACGTGCATACACGCACACACGCACGTGCACGCAAGCACGTGTACACACAGCCACGTGCATACACCCAAACGTGCACACACCACACACGCATGTGCACACACACACACACGTACACAAAACGCGAACGTGCATACACGTACACACGCACGTTCAAACACACGCAGGAGCACACACACGCACAATTACAAGCCCGCACGTGCGTGTAATTGATGTTTTGAGCGTTATTCTCGCATAGTATTATATTTGTGTCATATTACTGCATAAAAATGTATAAATGAATGTAATTATGTTGAGGGATTTAGTTTTCTAAGATGATTATTTTATGTTATTGTGCCTGAAACATTTCAGTTTTCTTGCATGTCGATATTTTATAAGATGAACAAGATATAGTGCTTTCTTACATCCGTTGTAACCTGACCAAGCATTGACAGTGCACAATGGAAGTAAATTCTTTAATATGGTAATAACCGTCGACATTTATAAAGAAATGTCTTTGAATGCGGGTATTTAAAGGAGAATATTAGGTATTAATTTCTGGAAGAATGATTGACAGTTGAAGCAGCCACATTTTTTTTTTTTTTTTAATCTAGTCCACTATTTAATCGAAACCCAATAGTTGCATATTTTCTGCAAATGTAGTGACGTTGAATTTGCAATATTTAAGCGTTAATTTAGAGTGATAACTGAGATATCGCTTTTCAAAGTTGCGAGGTGAGGCATCCCCTCTGAACAGCAACGGATGCATACATATATGCAAAGTTCATTCTCATACCATCTGTTTAGGTACGCCTGAGAATTAGGTGACCCTTCGTGCAGGTCTCACTGAAGTTGGGTATTTACTTTTGTGAAACATAGTACATGTGCATACATCCACACACAAGCATGCAGATGCGCGAGATATTTCCCCAATTTCATTAGAAACCTATAGATTCTTTTATGGTATTCATAATAATGAACACCAATAGAGAGGAAGCATTAGTAACTTACGCATTAGATATTTAGACCATTATTTAAAAATTGCACTTAAAGTGGTGCTTCAAGGCAAAGAAATGTTTCAGATGTAAATGCCAAAATGTCCTATATCTAGTTTTAATTGGATTTATAGATGTTCGTGAAAGTTTAAGTATTACTAACAAAATCACTTATAGATATCCAGCAGACATTACACCCTATTGTTGACAAGTGCTTTGGAATAACACTTTATATGCGAAATGTGAATACTCCCTTAAAAATAAGATTTCGCAGCTGTAGTGCAGTTGAACAGTTACCTACATTACATGGGTGGTTGTTCGGTCGTGTCCGAAAGCCGCGCAGCAGTTGCATTTCACTTGTTTGCTAGCATCTGCTTGATAGTTGTTTACCTTGCTGCCCTGTGCGAAAGAGAACGTTCACAAAACAGCTCATTTGCTAAAAGCAGTATGCGCGACACAGTTGTAGCTTCGGCTAGGCTGCGTTTCGAGCATCGCCGTCAGAGTGCAGTAGCGACTAGTGAAACTGCAGCAATATGGGGTATTCAGGCGTTTCGGCCGTCTGCAAATAACCACTTCTTCGCATACTAGAAAGCTTAATTCATAGTTAGTAATAAACACCTGGTAGCTAGACAAACTAAACTTCAACTGCGCAATCAGTTAATTTTTTTTTTTTATTTTATTTATTTATTCTTATGAACATAACAGGCTTGGAAGCCCAATTACAATGTTCATCATACATAGGTGTTTACATATAATAATATACATACTCAAATAAAATACAAGAACAACATAAATTAATACAGAAAGGGAAATATAAGGAATAGAAACAATTATAAAAAGAGAAGAAGGAAGAAAAAAAGTGAAGGTGGCATGGTAAGTAATTTTTTCTACTATTCCTAATTACAGCAACGATACTACTATTACCCATTTAGTTGTAGCATTTTTAAATTGAATTTCAGACATGTTGAAAATATCTACATCGAAATGATGAAGCTTGTTATATAAATACATAATTCTGTGTAATGGTGAATTTTTATGGGTTTCTGTATTTGCTCTGGAGGTGAAGAAAAGCCTCCGGAATCTGCTTATGCACTGAAAGCTTTCAAAATGTGCGCTTGACGTCACTATTAGGTAAGAATTATTATTTGTTATCTTGTTTAGAATAATTTCAAACAATAACTTGGTGTAATACTACTGGAACAGGATATTCAAATCTTTTCGAGGAGAATTCTACCATAGGAAACAAATACTTATCTTTAATAAAGTTGGATGCTCGATCATGCCTAAATGTATTGAAAAACCTCGTTTATCCTAACTAACTGGGACCAAAGGCATTCCGGAAAATCGAAAGTCCGGATTATCCGGGTAATATTGGTAATAAGCAAAACAAAATTCTTAAATCCTTAAATAAGCAGACTGGCCGTTTATGGCGATAAAGTCTGTATCTTGTAACAAAATTATGTACAGTGCATAGTAAATATTGCTTACAAGACATTAAAAATATAAAAATCTTAAAGGACACTGGGAGTGAAATTTGAAAGTTCCACATTTATAGATAGATTTTTCTGAAATGTTTACTATGTTTGTATTTATATGATAATAGGAGGTATACCAAATTTCATTAAAATTGGATAATTCGTTTATGATATATAAATTATTTTATGAATTTAATAGGCACATTTTCAAAATGGAGCTCGCGTCTATTGACTTTTCAAAATTCATTTATATTGACAGAACTGGTGCTCTAAAACATGGGTAACAATTGTATGAAGAGATATTTCAAATACGTTTACTGATTATACTGTACATATTTTTTTTAATAACAAAGAAAATTTAATCTTAAAAATTATTGATTTTTTTCATACAAAAAAAAATGTTTTTGGAATTCATGTTAATGATAACATCAATATTGAAGCATAGTTTTGTTTAGCTACTATTTATGAATACTTTTGGAAATTTTCATTGGATTTGAAGCAAAATTCAGGCGCGACCTTCTTTTGGAATGTGCAGAAATGTAGTTTTGAGAAAAACAGGCTTTTATATAGGAACATCCTGTGTACGTTAAGGGAAGAGCACTATTTGAAAGGGCCGTAATGAACACATGGATTGGAGGATATGAAAAATATTAGCTGATCCAAATGCACAGGTGTTCCAGGAACATTTTAAGGTAAAAAAACAATTTTCGACTTTTTGACAATTTTGACCAAAATTTCACTCCCAGTGTCCCTTAATCACATAAAATCACGTCATTTCTTAACAAACAATTCATCCACAGTCTTCTGTTTTAAACACGTGTGGCGTTTGGGCGAAGTACGGTCACACAAATGCTTTATTGTTAATAGTTCAGCTGGAGTATTGTCGAAAATAAAAATATTTTGTTGTTTAACGACGCTGTGATCACATCAGCGTCGCCGGTGCGCCGGAATTTCGTACCACAGGAGTTCTTTTACATGCCACTAAGTCTACTGACATGGAGCTGTCGTTTTTAAGCACACTTAAAAGCCGTCGATCTGGGCCGGATTTGATCCCGCGACCTTGGGATCAGTAGGCCAGCGTCTAACCAACTGAGCCACCCAGACCGACTACCTCGTAAGTGAAAGAACGTTTATATAGTGGGAATGAAAACCCAGTTCCCTCGTTTAATGGAGGAATGTATAAAAGGACAGCTTGTGAAGTAGGTATCCTGCGTTTGCAGGTATTTATATTCCGGCCTCGAAGTGTGGTTATTGATCGAGAAGCATAAGCTGCGATATGATATTAGAATTCAGGTAGCAGATACAAACCAAATCCGAGGATTATATTTCTGTTCGGCTTTGACCATATTTTCCGAGAACAGAAAAGAAGCAGGTGCAGAGGGGGAAGAAATAAAGGAAGGGAGAAGTTGAGATTGCCAGTCAGACAGTCATACCTTACACATAAAAGGCGCAAGGGAAGAAACAAACACGGGAAAGTCCGACCAAAAAGGATAAACAAACGTTTGAGCAGTGACACAATGAAGACAGACACGTGAAGGAAATAATCATGTATAAGATATCAATTCTTTACCACCAAACGAAATATTAAATACAGTGTTTCTACTCGTGCTTGGTGATGCGAATACTAGAGATAAAAATCTGATGTGTTGCACTCACATGACTTTCTCTACCCTTGTACTAACCATTCTTACAAACTCTTATTCCTATATCTTCTTCGTGTTAGATGAGATAAACATTTGCAGAAATTATCTAGTTTATTTCCTTGTTGCTACAAGGAGACTATGGGAATACTTTGAGTGATGGTCAAATCTTTTAAAGCTTTGAGATTACATTCTCTTTGCACGACTAAGATATAAAAAATGAATCAGAACCTTCTATTTGACGAAAGTTTAAGATTTCCAAAACTCTCACAAATAACAAGGAATATCTCCGAAATGGTTCACTCTACAAAAAAAAAAAAAAAAATTATTGGGACATTGTGTGTTTTAGCAATATCTACATTTTTGTATAGTAAGATTTGGTCTATCTCTTACGGTTTACGAGTTATTCAAAAGTCTTCCAGAGTAAACAGGACTACATAGGCTATAGCCAGAAAATTCAAAATATACATTTCGTTTGCCATGAAAAATATCTCAAGCATATGGCATTTTAATCAAAATCGTTAAATCATTTTCGAGAAAATGAAAATTTTCGAAGAATTTTCCATGTAAAGGGTAGTTTAGGGTGGAGGAATTTTCTTCAAAATATTCGTGTCGCATCCTTAAAAGATATTAAATTTAAATACCAACTTTGGTTTTTAACCGACTTTTCGTTTCTGAGTTATGCTGGCCATTGACTGACAGACACACACAGACCCTTTTCTAAAAGTGTCTTTTTTTGGATTTAGGGGGCCTCAAAACATATATTTCGGGTGAAACCTCTATATCGAACTTTTGGGTTAGCGCGCTCGCCTACCACCTAGGCGGCCCGGGTTCGATCCCAGAGACCCGCATGTGGTATTCGTGGTGGGCGAAGCTGCGTCAGGGCGGGTTTTCTCCGGGCATTCCGGTTTCCCCCGCCATCTTATTCCACCGGTGCTCCATCTTCATTCCATGTATCATTGGTGTCACCGCCTGCGGTGCCGTAGTAGTAAAAGCGGGCGCTAAATACTACAACAACAACAATATCGAACTTTTGGCCGGAGCAGAATACTTCCTGTACTTACTATACGTAGTAGAGAAAGCAAACACTCAAACTCAAGAGAAACCTGATTGTTTACGCTCACGTTATATTGTGTAGCAATCCTGGTGTATAACACGTTATTTTAGCATCACGTTATACATAAAACAGTAACCGAAGATATCCTTTTGATTTTTCGATTTGAGGCGTATGTTGTATAAGGAACTGCTTAGTTTGTGTGTATGTTTCACCCAAGAATGAGTACAACACTTAGGCATAATTTTTAAAAAGCCCACAGGACGCGGTCCATACCAGAAGCCAAGAAACGAGCACTTATACACCTAACTGTACATAAAGATGTAAGCTAAAAAGTATTTCAGCTAACCACTTCTTTATCTCTTTCAGTTCTAACAAAGTTATCTTTGTTGGTGCCAAGTTATTAAAGCTATTACACAAGCTCTTACTAAATTGACCACACATTTACACGAGTAGGAAAAAATGTAACTTAATCTAAGTCTTACACCGTAAAAGATTCCACCATATTTAAACGTGACAAAATTTGTCTCGTTAAAACCAAAAAATATTTAGAGGGCACTCAATCACCTTGACTTTTTCCCACCCCAAAATATCTAATATGCACATATTTTAACGTTAAGAATTCAAAATTATGGGTAAGTAAATTTACACATAAATCAATGTTTTGTGTGTGTACTGGAGAATTCTGGGGTGCTAGACACTTGACCAACACAATATCATATGTAGCCTGGGCCACTTGGTCCTGTCTCTTCGCAACCCCAAGAAATCACATCTACACACTATGTTAGTTTGCTCTGAGATGCCAGTTTGGTTTCAAAGCATACAAGGCATATTTTGTTCCTTCTTTGATACTACGTCAGTCAATATTAAGCATAAAACAAAAGAAAGTTGTGGTATATGGTTAATAGGATTTAAACTAGTGCATCAGGGGCAGTAGGCTTCCTTAAAAACAAGATATTTTTCATTTACACATTAGCGAAAAGAAAACAATTCAACAAATGCTACGATTTCATGATTGGAAATCATTGATTTTGTATAAAGACTACGGTTGCTAGGTTTTCAAGCTAAACTACGGGATATTTCCAAGTTTTCAAGCTAAAAATATGGGAGATTTCCGAGTTTTAAAGCTAAAAATACGGGGGACTTCAAAAATGTTTCCTTAATACCTAAACATATTGTCGATACGTCGATTTTTCTCTGTATTGATTTTAGAAGATGTATGTTTATTGCACAGAACTAGGTTTTGCATATTTATTCATAACATTTAAACCAATAGGTATATTTACAAAATGGGGATTTCGTAATCTCACTTATTTCACTCTTTTAAAAAGCCATAAAGAGCAATGTGGGCAATGTGTATTACCCTTCACAGGTCCTGCCCAAAAACAAGTATCTTCCCAAACAGAAAGATAAACACACATGTACTTAGGTCTTTTCTTGTGTGGAGTTTTGTACAGTTCATTGCGGCCGGCCATCGCCTTCCATGATTTTACTTGCTTTATACAACCACAAACAAACAAAACACACGTTCCTCTCTTCAATTCAAAGACTCAAGTGAACGAGACGCGTGCTTACGTCACGCATTACAAGTACGCTTAAGGATTGGCTGCACTCTACCAGCCAATAAGAAAAGAATGTTCGCTGCTACCAACAGCTAATTAAAACACTACTGCCAACATTGGGAAAAAGGAACTACCACTTCGATATATCGCATATCCCAAATAGCCTGCATGGCAGTGTATGAAATAGGGAGAAGTAGTGCAAAATACGGGAGCCGGAAGACTCAGTAAAATAAGGCTGAAATACTGGAGAACCTGGGATACCTGATAACTCTAATGAAGACAAGGATACCAACTTGTAAGTAGTATAATCCCTTTAATCAAGTGCACAAACACTTGTTTCATCTCAAAAAGTGTTCCAGTTGACAAACCCCAAAGCAGAAACAAAAACAAGAACTATTTTCTGAAATCTTTGCTGGTTCATTTGATTGTGCACGCAAAGTTGCCATGCTTTTACAAAATGTTAAGAAGATAGCATAGCGCCGAAAATCTGGAAGAAGTTGCTTAGGAGGTGTGGATAGAGAGCGCTCAAAATCAGAAGAGAGACGTCAGAAAATACTGCTCCTAGGCAAAATAAAGTGGAAGAAGTGAAACCAGTAGAATTACAAGGGAGCAGTGGCACAAAGAACAGCGCACTGCATTCTCCTGTCCCAGATTCCAGTAAATCTCTGCCTAGTCGCCCCACTCAGGAGATAGCTTCTGCCCTTGATCACTGTGAAGTTAGTGATAGGAAGGCTACTTATATTCTGGCAGCTACTACAAAATCCTTAGAACAAGATCCAAGAAAATTGGTCTTAAATAAAGAATCGACCAGGAAAGTCCGAAGTCACCGTAAAATATAGTGTCAGAAATCAAGAGAATTGTATTACACAAGTACCTTTGACTATACAATGGGATGGCAAACTGTTACCTTGTTTGACAGGAAGAATGTACCCAGATGCCAAAGCACAGATACTTGCTGTCTTTGGAGAAGAAGGTGTGATGAAACTTTTGGCAGTTCCCAAGTTCCCCAAATGAACTGGAACCGCTCAGGCAACAACAACAAACATGATCCCGTCGATTTTATTCCACACTACACCAAGAAACAGCAGAAATAAAAATCTGATGTGTTGCACTCACATGACTTTCTCTACTCTTGTACTAACCATTCTTACAAACTCGTATCCCTATATCTTCTTCGTGTTAGTTGAGATACACATTTGTACAAATTATCTTGTTGCTTGTAGGTGTAATGGGAACATGGGAATACAGCAGGCTTTGAGCGATAGTCAAACATTTTAAAGCTTTGAGATTCCGTTCTCTTTGCACGGTTAACATATAAAAAAATGAACGATGTGGCATTTGACGAAAGTTTGTTTTCCGAAACTGACACAAATAACAAGGAAAATCTCCGAAATTATTCACTCTACAGAAAATGTATGTGTTTTAGTGAGATCTACATGTTTTGTATAGTAAGATTTGGTCTATCTCTTACGGTTTACCAGCTATGCAAAAGTCATCCAGATTAAACAGGGGTTATAGCCAGAAAATTCAAAATATACATTTCTTTTGTCATAAAAATATATTAAACATATGTCATTTTAATCAAAAATTGTTAGAGCCATTTTCAGAAAATCAAAATTTTCGAAACATTTTCCATGTAAAGAGTAGTTTAGTTTAGGGTGGGGCTATTTTCTTCAAAATCTTCGTGTCGCATCCTTGAAAGACATTTAACTTGAACATAACTTTTTAACCGACTTTTCGTTTTTGAGTTATACTGTCCACAGACACACACACACACACACACACACACACACACACACACACACACACACACACACACACACACACACACACAGGCCTTTTTCTAAAAGTGCTTTTTTCGGATTCAGGTGCCTCAAAACATATATTTCTGGTGATATCTCGACATGGAATTTTTGGATGGAAAACAATACTTCCCCTATTTTACTTAGGCAGTAGAGAAAGTAAAAATGGGCGTTTACGCTAAGAAATGAAAATGAAGATGAAGGAACACCTGCTAAGTTTTGCCTCA